>JAJHZJ010000049.1:9822613-10302737 GCA_023548195.1 Bettongia penicillata ogilbyi | reverse complement strand
ATTTTTCTTCTACCACTCCCATCTCTTTCTTTGGATCTTCCCGGAATTCTTGTTGGGCTTGTGTATAATTTGCTTTTTTTTTGAGGTTTTGCTTTCATGTTGTGGTCCTCTTTTCAGTTCGTGTCTTGTCTTCACTGTCACCATAGACTCTTATCATGATCAGAATTCTCTGGTTGTTGTTGTTTGCTCATATTCCAGCCTATTTCTACACTTTTATCTTTATATTAAAGTTGAATTCTGTTCCTGATTTGACACATTATTTTAAAGTTGTTGAGAGAGTTTGTCTGGGTTGTTTTCTCTTCTCTGCCATCTTGATTCCTCCTTTAAAAATATTTTTAATGTGAATTTATGGAGCTCTGCACTATAACAAAATTTCTTCATGATAAAACAGCTGCCTGTAGCAGCCTTTTCTTTCACAAAGGTCAATAGTTACTATCAAAATGTGAAATAAATTTTTAAAACTTCCCCCATGATTATTTCTATCTCCTCATCTAGGTCAGATATTGTGTGTGTTGAGGTGTAATAGAGAGAGCATTTCACTAAATGGAAACTAGAAGACCTGATTTCAGACTTAGGCTCTGCCTCTTCCTAAGATTGTACTACCTGAAGTCAATCATGTAACTTCCCTTTGCTTCACCTTCCTCTTCTATAAAGTGGGGATAATAATACTTGTATTAACTATCTGTCAGGGATTGTTGTAAGGTTCAAGTAAGTTAGTGTACGAAAAGTGCTGTCGTAAAGTGTCATATCATTTTCCTTTCCTTTTAAAGGACTCCCCTGTAGCATTTTAGATCAGTCATCAAAAACTTTCATATGAAAAAGGCAGCTAGGGTTAGTGGACAGAGCAGTGGACCTGGACTTAGGAAGACCTAAGGTCAAATCCTGGGTCTGATACTTAATGGCCATGTGGCCCTGGGCAAATTACTTAACCTTCATCTGCCTTAGTTTCAAATGGGTCTAATAGTAGCACCTATCACTCAGGGTTGTTGGTAAAGATAAAATGAGATCATATTTGTAAAGAACTTAAAGTATAAATCCTAGCTACTATTATTATTATAATATGAAAGCCGTGAATATTTTAATGGGAAAAAGTTAGCAGACTTGTTGTTATACATATTTGATGGTTTGTGGTTCAGGACTGTCATCAGACATTTTTTTTTTTATCAGTTGTAATGACTATGAGTCACTTAAGAGATCTCAGCTGCTGGGCTGGCTTAAAGGAAGTACCCATGTCCTGCTAACCTGAAATATCTTTCTTTCTTTTTTTTCCAGGGAAAACGCTTTTATTGTAGGTACAGGGGACAGCTGGACACAGTTTAGATGATTCCAGTTTTGTTGGCAACATCCAAAGCTTCATAGTCTGGAGCAAGCCGGACATAGGCTTTCTTCTCTCCATCAGGTTGGATCAGTGTGATAACATTGATGTCATACAGCTTCTTTACCGTCTGCTTGATCTGATGTTTGCTGGCCTTGATGTCCACAATGAAGACTAGGATGTTGTTGTCCTCAGTCTTCTTCCTCTCAGACTCAGTGGTCAAGGGAAACTTAATGATGGCACAGTGATCAAGCTTGTTTCTCCCGGGGGCACTTTTCCGAGGGTATTTTGGGTTGCCTTCTTAGTCTTAGTGTCTTGGGTTGCCGGAAGGTGAGGGATGTTTGGATCTTCTTCTTTTTGTGGCTATGGACACCCTTCAACACCGCTTTCTTGGCCTTCAGGGCCTTGGACTGGGCTTCTGTCTTGGGGGAGACAATAGCTTCCTTCTTTGCCTTAAGCACCATCTTGGGGAAAAGGGTCCATCTGCACTCCTGAAATATCTGTATCATAGAAAAATTTAGCAAGGTAAGAATTGGTGGTCTTTATCATCCATACCCTTTCCCACAAACCTTCCCACTAAGGGTTGTGATCTCTATCTGTGGGAAGACTATCAACACCTAATACAATGATAGTTCTTCTAAGATGGTGTCTCAAAAGTTTCATTTTAAGCTTTCATAGCTTTAAATAGCACTAAGACTTTGGGGATTCTCTCTGTATTTAAATTTTAAACTATACTAAGACTTTGAGGACTGCCTATATATACAAAACACATGTAAATCAGATGCAAAGTAATAATTTGGGAAAGAATTATCATCTGAGGAAGGAAATTAGGAAGGATATCATGTAGAAGATGATGTTTGACCTAAATTTTTAAGAAAGCCAGAGATTCCAAAAGGTGGGGGTAAAGGTGGATAGCACTCCAGGCATGGGAGGAAAACCAATGAAAAGAGGTAGGAGATGAAATGTTACATGTGTGAAATAGTGAAAAGGACTCTTATATGTGATAGGAAGCTACTGGAGTTATGGGTGGGGAGGAAAATTGCGTAATTAAGCCTGTGCTTTCATCACTTTGGTGGGTGTGTGGAGGATGGGGTCTGGAGACTTGAGACAGGGAGGCCATTTAGGAGACTATTTGAAATATTCTAAGCAAGGATTGATGCAGGTCTGAACTAGAATTGTAAATCTATGAATGGAAAGGAGGGGACAGATGTGTGATATATTATAGAGAGAGATAGGATGGATAAGATTTGACAAGTGATTGAAAATATGGAGTAAGTGAGAAGTCAAGACTGTGAACCTGGAATATGATGGGATGATGATTCACTCAACAGAAGCAGGGAAATTTGGTAAGGGGATTGGTTGGGAGGTGGAAGATGGAAGGAAGACAGTAAGGCAGCTAAGGGGAGTAGAGAGGAACACATCCTTATGGCAGAGATGGCAATGTGTTGTGATTCATAGAGCCAAGCACAGCTGGCGCTGAGGACTGACTAGATAACCAGGCTATCAGTCAAACTGACAAGGTTTAAGAGGCAAGTCAGAGCAGAAGAATGGATGGAACTTGTAGGCAAGATGCCAGTTACCCAGGGATGAGACGGCAGAACCGCAAAGATGACTCCAGCTTCAAACAGCAAACAGTGATAGGAAAGAGTTATGAGTGACATAGGTCTGCTTCCAAAGGATTGGCCCATTCTTCCCAGTTTGTTGGTAAAAAGTTAAAATATCTTCCTCGGACTATGTTAGGGAAGTAGAGAATGAAAATTCATTCACTGGAGGAATGAGTTACTCATTTTTTTAGCATTTACTTTCCACTTTAAATGCTTTTGCTAGTGTTAAATTGATTTTTGCTCAAGTTTTTTTCATAATGGTAATAAATGAGTCCTTACACCTGAGGTGACTTTGGAATTTAGTATTTAGACCTGAGTTAACTTTGATCACACCAGTGTAGGATGCTACATGATATATATTTATTATAGAAAGCATTCCCCCTTAAACATGGATCCAAATGTGAAAAAATAGTCTTGGATGGCCCACGAGTGATACTTCATATTAAGGTGTCAGAATTCTCATCAACCTAGATGCTTCATAGATCTTCATCACCCAATCCAGTCTCACAGGTATACCAGAAGTAAAGACAATTCTTTCCCATGTTTGTGTTTAAATCTGACCTTTCCACCTCAATTCTTTGGTGTCAGGGGATGTTACCTAATAAGTACTGAGAACGCAAAGAAAAAAATGACAGAATTTCACCTAAAGAAAATTACATCCTACTTGGAGTTGGGGGAAAGGCAGTGGAGGAGGCATCTGACATGCACTCAGTTAAGTAAAATACAAAGTAGGGAGTAGGAGTGTCTGAGGAAGAAGAAAATACTTTGAGGAGAAAGTATTTTGGAAATTCTACCCAGAAAAGGTGGCCCCTGAGACTACCCTTAAAAGAAGAGGATTCTGAAAGTATTAATATTGAATAAGAGGGGGAGAAGGACTGGGCTTCTAATTTCATCAATATAGAGAGCTCCAGGTAAAAAAAAAATTCTACCAATGCAAGGTGTGCACTTTCTTGCAATTAATAGTGTTAGATAAATTTCTTAGAGTACTGAGAAGTTAAGTAATCTGTCCAGATTCTTGTGATCATTATGTCTCAGAGGCACTTCTTGAACTCATGTCTTCCTGGTTCTCTTTTACAAAATGTTTTAAATTAGAAGTGACCTTTACCTCATCTCTAAAATTATGCAGTTATGGCTTAAACAAGTTTTATTAGTTTCTGCTCCTGAAAGGTAAAGCCAATGAACTTTTGAAAAATGGAAATATAAAACTATCTTGTTAGTTGCTTTGTAAACACTAGGTGTATAATCGAATCAAAAACCTGCTTTCAAAAGTACAATTTAAGCTGGACTTTTAAAACCTTTAAAATGATTTAAATGCAGTTCTTAGTCAATATTGTCGTTTAGTGGGAAAGAAGAAAGAAACTGGTCTTTAAACTGCCAAATTTTAAACAAATGAAATGTCTTTGGGATACCAACAAAATATAATACTTCTACATTGCGTTTCATGTTCGAACTTGAGACTACAGAAAGCTTTTGATAAGTTACACCCTATAAAGCAGGAGGTGACTCCGGGAAATTTGTCTGTTAGTCTAGACATAATCAACTGCCTTTGAAATTCTGGGTGACACACCTGAATCTTAAATACATAATGCTGTATCAGCATAATGAATTATCCTATGTCCTGACAAAATGGCTCCAAATGGGAGTCTCTAGGTCACGAACACACACCCCTGCCATGTATACTTCTCCTGTTTCTCCTGGAAACTTCCTTTCATCAATACTTGTTTAGTTCCCTTTAGGTATGAAAATTCTATTATTTCCTGGAACATGATTCTAAGAATAAACAAGTCTGACAGGTATAGGTGTGAAAGGTTTCTGAAGTTCACCCCTTTTCATTTGTAATCAACTAAACTACTGAGGTTACTTTGAAATATATCTTTTGAATTAACCTACTGTATACAGGTTAATTTTCTCACAACAGGTACATTTCTCATATCTGTACATTTTCAGACAAATATAATTCTTCAAGTACTTAATAATTAATTGGATGTGGGAAAATACAAAAGCCATTGCACTAGTGACTTCTTTCTAAACACAGCCTTTGGGGCATTTTTTGGTGACATGGGAGAAGTAGGTTAAGTAGACATGGAGAGTTGGTATGTCCTCAGAGACCTAATACTTTGATGTGCAACCACACAAACATCCTTTAAGTCTCCTTTTTTTTTTTTTAAATTTCTAATCAGAAGCCAACCCCTGCTTCCAGCTTCCATTCCTTTCCTGTGAATTTTGATCTGATTTCATGTCATTTGCAAAAACATGAAGAGACCTAAGTAATAAAGGGGAGATGCAAGACAATTGTAGTGAACTTTTGGAGATGCCACCGGGTTACTTCTTATCTTCATTAATAATAAAATTGTAACTTACATTTACTGAGCTCTGTGCTAAAATCCTATTCTTGTTCCTTATCATGGCATCAGTGAAGACTGACAGGGGGAGTGTGAGGATGAAATAATATCCTTATCCATGAAAACAATGTTCTTTTCCACCACTCCCTAATAGTGGGCTATACATACCTTAGTTATTGTTATGTTCATCCGTTGTTGAAGAAGACCATGCCACCAGAGAATTGATGACGTGACTTGCACTTGACTTTGTTTTGAGTGAGGGAGGGCTGTGCAGGTCACCAGCCTCACTTCTCCTCCATCGGAATCCAGAGACCAGATATTCATCAGGATTACTGGAGATGGCCCCAGGATGCACTGGGAGACCTTGGCCTTTTTTAGGCATTTTGGGGCCACAGAAGCTTTCAAAAACTCTATGCTAAATTATAAAGGAGAGAACTTGGGCCTTCTTTGTCACCAACAAAATCATAGTCCCATGAATGGTCTAAAGAATGTTAATATGGCATTTTAATTCAGTTAATCCCCACAGTGACCCTGTGAGGCAGTGCAAATATAATTTTCTTTTTTTCACTTTTAAATAGCATTTTACTTTTTCCAATTACATGTAGAGACAACTTTTAATATTCTTTTTTTAATAAAATTTTTGAATTCTAGATTTTCTCCCTCCCTTCCCTCTCTCTTCCCTGAGATGGTAAGCAATTTAATATAGTATACATGTGCAATCATATAAAATATACTTCCATATTAGAAGCAGAACAAAAGGAAAAAAACTATGAAAAAAATAAAGTGAAAATAGTATGCTTTGATCTGCATTCAGACTCCATCAGTTTTCCTTTTTTTTTTTTTTTTTTTTTTTTACAAATGAGGAAACGAGCATGAAGAAGTTATTTGCCCAATGCTACAAAGCTACTAGGGACAGTGAGGTGACAAAGTGGATAGAGCATTGGGCTTGGGATCAGGAAAATATTTTTCATGAGTTCAAATCTGACCTCAGGCACTTACTAGCTGTGTGACCCTGGGCAAGTCATTTACCTCTATTTGCCTCAGTTTCCTCATCTGTAAAATGAGCTGGAGAAGGAAACGGCAAACCAGTCCAGTATCTTTGCCAAGGAAACTCCAAAAGAGGTCATAAAGAGTCTGAAACCACTGCACAACAGCAAAGTCAGTGAGCAGTGGAGACTTGAATTCCTATCTTTTATTTTCAAGTCCAGTCTTTCCCAGTCAAACCAGCTTAATTCAATAAGAATTTACTGAGCACCAATTATCTGATAGGTACTATAATAGGCACTAGGGGTGAAAGGAAAGGAAAGGGAAAAGGAAGGGAAGAGCCCCTGTTCCTGCCCTCAAGGAGTTGATATTCTGTTGGGAGGAGATACAAACTGAAATCAGTTAAAGCTAGAATTTATCACCCTCTTTCAGGAGAAAGAGTAAGGAACCCTTTCCCTCAGAAGGGAATGGGATAATTTTTCTTTCCCTTTGGGAAAGGCATAGATAGGATAGAACAATCAGGTCTTTATCCTTACACTCCTTCGGTATCTTAGAAACAACTAAGCCTCAGTACCAGTTAGCAAGTTGGGCATTTTTTCATGTGATTGTGTTGCTATGAGGAAATCTAAAGAAGCTGAGAATGGAGAGAATGGAGAACTGGCCTCAGTCTAGAGGGCTGAGTTTAAATCTCTCCTTTGACAAACGCTGACTCTCTAACTTCCGGACAAGTCCCTCAGTCTATCAGAGAGCTGGTACCTCTCTAAATCTGTGAATTGATGAGAAAGTACTGTAATGCCAATCAACACAGAACACTTGAGGGCAGTTGCTGGGAATAGATTTAGGGTCAAGTTGCACAGTATAATAAGCACTCTGTTTAAAACTAAACCTTGAGCCAAGACACTAAAGCATATCGTTAACATAACAACTTATCACCAAGGAGGCCGCATGACCTTAAACGCACACAAAACTGTATAACATAGCATATCCCCCACCTTGTATGTTCTTTGGGGGTCAAAATCTTTGGGGAGTGAGCAACCAGATCCTCTTCACTCAGGTACTGTTACAAAATACTTGTTTATACAATCAGGGGATCCCAGTCCAAGGTCTTCGCTTACACAGCACATCCCCAGGAGGAGCAGAGAACACAACACACTCCACCCCTACGTCACAGTAAGTTACAATTCCTTCAGTTCAAACAGTGTCCAGGTAAAGTCCTATTTGGGATGTGTCCTTCTCCCCATGCTTCTGTTGCAGGCTCCCACCTGGCACTCTCAGGTGCAGGCTCTAATGAGCCAAGTCCAGTCTTAACAGTGTTCCAGCCTCTCCCCTTCCAAGCCCTGAGGGGCAGATGGGAGACAAAGCCAACAGGGTGGGTGCCCAGGGGTTATGGTGCTTCCCCTATCTCACCCTAAACAACTCCACTTCCTGGGTCCCAACACATCCCAAGGGAACACAGCAGAAAAATACATTCAGTGATCCTACCTTGCTGCAAAGTTTTCATCTCACTCCAGGGTTGAGTCCCAAGTTCCTCCTGCAGATCTGGGGGCCAACTGCTCTCAGGTCCTCCCTATCCATAGGCAGGCAGCTCTCCACTCCTACTCCGTATCCCACCTCACAGGGAAAAGGACTGCTCTATTTCAAGCCCTCCCTGTTCCTGCCTGGGTCCAGGCACAGCAGACTCCAAGGGCTCCTGACCCCAGCTTCTGTCTCTGGCCTGCATCACCCCAACTCCAGGGCAATTCATCCTCCCCCAGCCTTACATGGGGAGGGGCTGCTCCAGTTTGGGCTCTGGATACAGCAATACAATAACTGGGATAAGTAGAAAGTAAAGATCAATAAACAGGGCTCCAACTGTCTAAACAGAGTAATAGATACATCACCAGATGGAGAGAGCATGCCATCTGTGTTCACTTTCTTCCCATGAGTGAGCTCTAAGGCAATACCTCACCTCCAAATCCATATACACTTTCAACTAATATGCTCAGAGCTGGAAGGCACAAGATCTATCTGGCTCAGCACCTGATTGTTACAACTACGAATTACTAGGTTCAAAGGAGACTGATCCTCCAGATGTTTACAATTTAGCATAAGACTGGGAAGCTGAACTCCAAAAAATAAAAACAACAAAAATCCTATCTTCCTTGTGCCCACAAGTACCAATCTCAATTGGTATTAGTGAAGGGAATTTTCCTTACTCAGTGTTTTCTTTACCAATGAAATCACAGGTTCAATCAAAAAGAATTTTCAGTGAGGAAATCTTCTCTACAAATACAGATCAGCACCTACTGGGGAATTTATACTGAAAAGTTAAATGACAGACCCAAGGTCACACAGACAGTATAGTTCAGAGGTGGGTCTTGAACCCACATTTCTCTGAGTATGTAGCTGGCTTGTTAGTCACTTTTACATATTGCCTCTTAGTTAACAAGATTAATTAATTAAAATAGCTGCCTGATGAGAATTCTTCCTATGACCTGGTTGTCACACCCCAGACAAGCTTTCCCCCTAGAAACTTTCCTGTGTCCCGGGGGTCTCTTCCCCTACTCCCACCCACTGCACTTTAATTTTTCTTTATTTAAACGTGTTTTTTCCCCTCTGGGTGCCCCAGGTGTTAGTGTTCAAGGATAATGTCCAACAGTAAAAATACCATAGAAGTTCGCTTTCCATTTCCTTGAGCTGCAACTCTGCTATGTTTTTAATCAAGGAAATTAGTTTTTAATCCTATTCATTTAAATACTGTGACAAGCACTAAATCTAATTCTAAGTAAAAAATGAAACTATTGAGACAAATTCATTTATTAAAAAATCTGGACTTCAAAATCAAGATGAATCTATCATTTGACTAACAATTCTTCATTTATTTGCATTTCTTAAAAAATAGTAGTTACCTAAGATTATGAAAATGAGTTTCAACTATGAAACACTCCACCTTACAAAATAACTGTAGGCTCTTACAGGAATGCAGTTTCCAACAGTTGTACCCCATTGTAATCTAGCTTCTCCTCTGCATTTAAATGGTTTCTTCACTCTCTCACAAGTGAAAGATTCTACTGCTCTGAACAAACATTTAATTGTTTTCAAGTGTTGGTCTTATCACATAGGAAGGATTAATTTTGGATACTCCCTTTCTCTTTTTACCTCTCCACCCTAGTCCAGTCCAGTCCACCCCATCCGCTGCACCACCTCTGCCTCCACCTACCACAGATGGCATACCAAACACCCTCAAAGAATTGTCAACTCAGTTTAAGTACTTTCCAGTTTAACTTTTGAGAATCCACACAGAGAAGTACCTAGTATTAGGAAATTTTAAAAAACATGTATGCTACAGAGGGAGATATAGCACCTGTCCTACAAACTAGTTTTATGGTTATAATAACATTTTGTCACGCAGAAATAACAGATGATATTTATCTAGTGCTTACAGATTTGCGAAATGCTTTATATAATTTCATTTGATTCTCCCAAAACCCAGTCTGCCACAATGGATAGAGTGGTAGAGTTGGAGTCAGGAACCCCTGAACTTAAATCCTGCCTCAGACACTTACTAGCTTTGGAGCCTTGGGTTAAGTCATTTAAATTCTCCCCGATTCAGTTTCCTTATCTGCAAAATGATAATAATAACACAGAGTTTTAAGATCAAATGAGATAACATATATAAAGCATTTTGCAAACTTTAAAGTGCTACTTTCATGGTGGCCATTATTATTGATGTGAATTTTTTCTTTTGTTTTGCCTTAATATCATGATTGTAACTCTTGATTTTTTTTAAAATTCACTTGATGCATAGTAATTTTTGTTCTAGTTTTTCATTTTAATTGTATATTTATCTCTGCTTTTTTAGATGCATTTCTTGCAAACAACAGTTGATTATGGGGGTTTGTTTTCTTGTTAGTTTTATAAGTTTCATTAATCTATTAATATATAAAGTTATGAGAGTTAAATTTACATCTTCCTTCAATTACTTCTTTTTATTTAAAAGAGGTTTCATTCACTTGGTTATATATATTTTATATATAAATATAAATATACATGCATAAATACATATACACACACATACATACATACATATTTCTCTTCTTCTGTTAAGGCAAAATTTTGTCCCTATCATTAGTTTTGTTAAAACAATCTGTATGCTCTCCGCCCCTCCACCCCGCCTTCTCCTCAGTTAGGGAGAGTCCTTGCTGCAGAGGAGAGAGATGGATGGGCACAGGGTAAGCTAGCAAAATCTCTAGCAAGGAAATGTCCCAATGTAGGCTCCAGGCAAAAGCTCTTAGGTTAATTTGTTCATCCCTAAAAGGAGCGTAAAGGCTATTGGGAGAGAGGCTGAGTAATCATTTTAAGGATTAGCATTCTCCAGCCTTAATTCCTAAGGATTTTATCTTATCTGGTTTTCGATTTTTTTGGTTGTTGTTGCTGTATGGATTCAGCTATTAATTAGAAGTGATACACAGATCTTCTTTTGGAGGATTTTTGAGCCCCTATTGGGGCTGAGGAAAGTGCTTAGTCTGCCATTTTATTGGTCCCATAACCCAAAAGTTCCATTATTTCTGAATGCACAACAATATTTCACTTCATTCATATGCCAGTTTACTTATCCATTCTACAACAGGCACCTATTTTGTTTTGATTTTGCCTCCATGAAAGGTATTGCTATGAATAGTATCATTGACCATCTTGGGGCATGTGCCTAGTAGTAAAATCACTGGAAAAAAGTTTCATTACTTTTCTCTCACAATTCAAAATTTTCCCTCCAACCATTTAACCCAATTCATAGCTCCACTAACGTTGTATTAATGTGTCTGTCCTCCCATAACCTCTCTGACAGTGACTGTTTTGATTTTTTGTCATTTTTACCAATTTGCTGAGTGTTATGTAAAACTTTATGGCTATTTTAATTTGCATTTCTTTTATTAGTAGAAATATGGAGCATGCTTTAATCTGGTTGAGTAGTTGGCAGTCCTTCTTCTGAAAACAATTCCCGTCCTTTAATCACTTATTTATTGGAGAATGCCTCCTGGGCTCACAAATTTGTGCCACCTCCCTATATATTTTGGATATTAGGCTTTTGAATTTTTCCTGCTTCAGGTTTCTTTTCTTATTCTAGCTGCATTGATTTTAATCATGTAAAAAACCTTTTTTCATTTTAAGTAAATCACCTTTGTATCGTTTGACTTTTATGAATTTTTCCTAATCCATTATTATTTCCAAATTGGTTCATATACTGGTGAACTGCCAATGTTGTCTAGAGATAAAACAAGAAAATCATGTGAGACTTGAGTTGCAGAGAAACAACTCTGGGAAGTAAAGTTACCCGGGTAGTTCCCCTTGGGTCTTTGTGTTCATGTTCCCCTGTGTTGTACCTGTCTTTAGAGTTCTGTCGCTTTACTTCAAGCTTCCATAGGACTTATGGCACAGGATACAACAAAGGGTTTGGGCAGCGATGACGCTGAATCACAAGGTGAATAATGGCTGTATCCTTGATTTGACCTCTTGCCTGAACCTAAAGTTACCAAAGATAATATTTCCCAACACAATCACGAACTTGGGAATTCTGACAGTAAGAAAATACAAAACAAAAAGTCTCCAAGGGAATGATGAAAAACATTGAAATAAAGACATTGAGTCCCTCTCCTTTCTCTAGAGATTAGACCTTCTCTAGAGACTATACCAGAAGTCATGAGGGCCTGGCCACAATATGTTTCTGAACTTATCTAGTCAGGCTGCTCTAAAACTTGTTGCCTATAAATAGGAGTTTCAAAAGAAGCAGAGTTTTCATGTTGTTTAAAATAAGGTAAAGTCAGGTTGCTGTAATGGATAGAGAAAACTGACCTCAGAGCTAGGAAGACCTGGGTTCGAGGATCACCCCAGGTATGTTGGCTATGAGACATAAGCAGCTCGTTTAACCCGTAGGTGCTCTGGGCAGCTCTCTAAGACTATCAGATGTTGGTCTGCTTTGGTAGAGGAGTTTCCTTATCCAGGCACTACTTAGGTGAACGAGATCCCAGCTCTAATATCTATCTCTTAAAATAAGGCTACTCGATTAGTTTTCATTGATTTCCATTTCCCCCAGTCTAATCTTTATTTCTTATGTTTTGTTGGATCTAAGATCTCCCTCCACAGACACAGAGTGGAAACCTCCATATCCCCTGTGCTAATCTTGGAGTTCCTTCAGAATGTAGACTGTCTTTTCTTTTTGTAATCCCTTGAGCTTTAAGCACAGGCACTAGAATATAGTAGGCACTTAACATATGCTTAACAATTTGATATTCCTTTCTGTATAATTCCTGTTGAGATCTTTCTGAAAAATCTCCAAAGAGGAGCCCCCCCCCATGATGGAGGTCTTCCTCTGTTCCTTAAAATATTTCTCATATATATACATATATATGTATATATACACACACATATGTATATGTGTATATATGTATCTATACATATATGTATATATACACACATATATAAATGCAACAAGAGCCAGCAAACATTTATTAAAAGCCACCCTTGTATCAGACACTGTGCTAAGCGTTAGGATACAAAGAAAGGCAAAAGCACAATCCCTGCTCCCAAGGAGCTCACAGTCAAATGGGAAAGACATTGTGCAAATAGCAACATACAAACGATATATACAGGATAGTCTCAGAGGGAAGGCACTACGATTAAGGAGGACTGAAAGAAAAGTAACACATATTGACATGTTAAACACACAGCAAAGCAGGTGGCCCCAAGCACTTCTGTAAAAAACAGAAACAAACAACTGTTTGTTGTCCATAAGAGAGACCTAGAGCATTCCCTAAAAGCCTTACCTCAACATTGTTGTCTTAGACCAAATGGACTTCTTTAATAATTCTAAAAGGATTTGGTCACTTTTCCTTCTTTCCTGACTTAAATTGGCATGTTACCTCTTTCCAATAATCTCCCCCAAAACCTCCTTTTCCCCCTTGCCTAGTTCCCCCTTTCTCTATCCCTCTGTCTCCTGTGAAAGGTGTTATCTTTCTTAAATAGCTGTAGCATGATGAGGATTGGCCATTTGAAAAGATAAAAATTAAATCTGTGCTCTATAAAACTGAAGCTGCCATTAGTGAGCTGTCTTTCTCTCCATACTAATAAATCTTCTTTTCAGTTTGTCTACATAGGTAATTTGACCTCCAGTCAGCAGTCCAGCACCTAGTGGGTGAGATTCTCCCTGGAACCGAGGATGAGAAATTCACCAACAAGACCATATCTTTTCCTGCTCACACAGATCCCTGATGGTGACTTCCATCATATGAATGAATAAAGGGACAAGTGCCTTTATTAATCATAATAATATTATTAATTTTATAATTATATAATATTATATATAATATTGTATAATTATAATTATTAATTAATAAGTGCCTACCAGATGGTACCATAGTAGAGCTCTGGGCCTGGAGTCAGGAAGACCTGAGTTCAAATCCATCCTGAGATACTTACTAGCTGTGTGACCCTGGGCAAGTCATTTAACCTCCTTTTGCCTCTTTTTCTTTATCTGTAATATCTGGGGGTATTATTACAATAATTAATATTAATATATATCACATATACAATAATTATATAGTATACACATAAAATATATGATTAAATATAATAATATAATATTAATATAATAATTAATATTATCTGGGATAATAATTGTACATACCACCTAGGATTGTCATGAGGATCAGATGAGTTGGTATTTGTAAACCATTTAGCCAAGTGCCTCTTAAATACTTGTTGCCTTCCTCTCTCCATCATATCCTTCCAGGTCCTGCCTTAGGCCACCCACGCCCCATTGGCACAGACAGGCAGCAGCCCCCTGGCACAAGAGGCCTCTTCTTCCCCTTCCTTGGCACCAGGCTGCCCAGAACCTATAGTTTTGTCAGAGCAAGTGACAAAGTGCATCATTCTCTACCTACCTACCTACCTGCCAGTATCCTCCTTCCCCTTTCTGCCTCCTGGATGAATGATTACTCTGCGGGGGGAAGAAACCCAGAATCCCCCTTCCAAGGATTTATAAAGTCTCTCTCTCCCCTTTTCAGTGGGGATGGAGAGTGCTTCTCCAGCTTCCTTCACCCTGTGGAGCAGGCATGGCTACTCACACCACTGGGATGAGTCACCTTCCAGTAAGACCGAGGATTCCAGACCTCACCATCTGCTCTGCATTAATACCCTGGGGAACCTGTGGCCTTGAGGCCACATGTGAAATTTGGATTCAGTCAGAGGGTCGCATGTGAGGACCTAGAAGGCCACATGTGGCCTCAGAGACTGCAGATTCAGCACCCCTGCTCCAGGCACAGTCATCTGACCTGTTATGAACTCTAGGGAACCCTGAGTTTTTTTCCCATCTACCCTAAAACAAAACTTTCTCCTATGTGTTATCTCCCCCAGTGTTATCTCCCCCAATTAGAGTATGGTTGCCTTAAGAACAGGGAATAGTCTTCCTTTGTTTCCCCAGAAAGGAGCACAGTTTTTGGCACAGAGCAAAAAATCTAATAAGTGCTTTAATTTCATTCATTCTGTCCACCTTTCACTGTCATATAGCATCATTGGAAGAATATTGGTATTAAAAAGGACATTAATAGCAGGGAGCAGCTCAGAATCATTAGGAGCTCTGCACAATTTTCCATATGCTGCCTGAGTACCCCTCTTCCTCCTATTCAGTTCTGGTCCAAGGGCTTTGCTCCTTTTCTGCACCTGTCTGAGATACATGTACTCATCTACTACATGTAGTAGGTTTCTCATCCAACTCGCCGCCTGTCGTATCCTGAGCAATATTCACTTCATCCATTCTATTTTTACAATAAAGCAGTCATTGAAAACAAAACAAATAAGAGGTCATGACTCACATTGCCTTCCTCCCGCCCAAAAAAACTACTTCACAAACAGATTTGTTAAGTTTGAAATGCAAGCCAATTTCTAAAGCTCAATGTACTGGAAGTTTTTAAGGACTACATCTATTGCATAAATCTAGAAAACCTCCACAATGTATGTATGCTTTTGTATAATTTAGACAAATCCTTTTTAATCCTGGGCTGATTTGCATGTGAATATAAACACCAAACTCTTTTTTAAGGCATACCCAGAAATTTATAAGTACTAAACTTTGGAAACATAAAACTCAAACAAATTTCCAAAGCCAAAGTGGGCTGGCAGCCTGTTTGTTTGTAAGAGTTTTTAGAACTCTGTCTGTGAAAATGGAGGCAAGTTGTTGATGTTTTTATCCTGTCTCTCTACTTCCTGTTTATGGATTCAGAAGGGAGTTGTCCTGGTGTGGAAGCAGCTTTCATGTTCTTTTCCTTCCACTCCTTAATGAGCCGGATATAACACAACAGAATGTCTATTTAGGTCCTTAGGCATTTAAATGCATATGTATGAACAGCCATCACCAAAAAGAAATGATCATAAATATTTGCTTGTGTTTTTTAATGAACTTCCAGTTTTTAAAAATAAATGCTAAGTAGAAATACTGACTGAATTTATGCATTGGTTTCTACAGAATGATTAAAAGACTATTGTTTAACTTGGCTTGGGACTGGTGAAAGGATAGAAAAGCAATCAATGAAAATCTGAAGGGGGTAAAATTGCTGAAGAGGAAGAAGGCGTATTCATTTTACAGGATAAGACTCAATAGGATAAAATGATTGGAAGGAGTATTAAAGGTGAAGAACAGGCAGAAATTACAGAAATGTCCTAAGACATTTTTTTTTTAACGTGGACCCTTCTGGCAGCCTAGTGAAGCCTATGAACCCTTCTCAAAATCATATCTCTAAATGCATAAAATAAAAGACATCAGATTACAAAGGAAACCAATTATATTGAAATTCAGCTATTAAAAATATTTTAAGTTCAGGAACTCCAAGTTAAGAATCCCTGCCCTAGAGGAAGTAGCCCCAGGAAGATTTTAGCACTGGATGACTCTGCCACTTTGTTCAAAAAATAAATAAGTAAATCATTTTGATTAGAAACTTATCATTGAGGAGAAATATAAAGGATGAAATTCATTTAGTAATAAGTTTTACTTAAACTCATTTCAACTCATAAAATACGACAATTTTTTCAGACCCTCCCTCCAAGTCCTGATCAGAATTTTGTTGATTTAACATTCTGGTGGGATCCTTATACCAGGTGTTTCAAAAGTCTTGGTGTAGTTTAAATCACCCTGCTAAGACTTCTGTGACATCCTATATTTTATAACATTTAAAGCTAAAATTGTGTGGAGGTAAGGGAGAACATTGGTTGGTGAATCATGAAAGTCAGTGTTCTAGGCAAATTATACTCTGGTCTTTTCTATGGTATCAACTCTAGTTCTTTATTAATAGAAGGGGAAAATATTAGACCACATCCCAAGGAAAAGAAAATCCCTGAAATATCTCATTTATTCAACATATATGAGGGAGATTAGAAAGAATGAAAGAAGAAGCATTTATTAAAATATTTACTATGTGCTTAGATCTGAGAATATATATATAAAAGGAAAGAAGACAAAACCTCTGTTTTCTGGGAGCTTAGAATCTTCTGAAGAAGATAAGATATGTACAAAAGTAATTATGATACAAAATGAAACTGAATGAATACATGAAAGATGTGCAAATCAAGTGCTGTGTGGGAAACCTGAGGAGGAAGAGTCCATTAGGGTTTACAAAATTGATATATGTGTTTGTATATGTGTGTATATGTATATATACATATATATATGTAAAGTCTCATTTGATCCTCACAACCCTTATTATGCTCATTTTATAGATGAGATAACAGAAGTTAAGTGACTTGCCCAGGGTCAAACAGCTGGTAAGAGTCTAAGGTGGCATTTCTTGAAAAGCATAGTGTTTGAGCCAGATTTTCAAGGATGGATATTATTTCAAGAGGCAGGATTAAGTTTGGTGGCATAGTGGAAGATTCCCTTGGCACAAGAGAAAATTATGAGTGAAGGCAGGCAAACACCAAATATGTTTGTAGAACAGAAGGTGGTACAGTTTGACTGGAGAATATTCCAAAAATTATACATGAGAGCTATGAAAAAGGGGTATAATCCAAACATAATTTATAGTTGTCTTTGCAATACTATATTAGGAATTCAAATCCTTTTCCTGCCACTTGCTACCCATATGAAGGTGGGCAAGTTGCTGAACATCTCTAGGTTTTAATTTCTGTAAAATGAAGGGTTAAAAGTAAATGACCCATGAGGTCCCTTCCAGTTCTAAAACTCTAATCGTATAATCCTATGATTATTTTTATAGCGGATTGATTTGAAGATGAATATCAGGGAAAATTCCAAAGTAAACTCTAAATAATCAAGCAGCCAGGGAAATACAAACAGATTTCTGGAACTCAGTAGAAACCAGGTGCGTAATTAGATCTAATTAGATAATTTTATTTCTGCTTGCGGTAAGCTTGTTTTCATTGAGACAGGAATATATAAATTTACCAATTAAAAATAGCTGAGCAGTTAGCAGAGTCCTGTGTCAAGAGGCAAAAAACTCACTATAGTGAGTTATAAATATGTAATATAATATAAATATAAAGCCCAGCTCACAATCTCCTTTAACTACCGAGTCTCAAGGACAATGAATAGACTGGACAATTTTTGAATAGCTACTTAAGAGGGCTACTAAACTGGAGAAAATGCCTGGAAGCAAGGATGGGATTATAGAGGACTAAGTCAGCATGTTGAGGCTGTATTCCTGCCAGTAACAAGGAATACCTATACGTCCACAAAGGACTAGCTGGTCCGCATTCTAGAAGAGAAATTGAAAAACCTAGAAGAACAACTCTCTACTCTTCAGGTCATCTGGAAGAACAAAATATTACTTTTAAAAATGGGAAAAATGTGTCAAGGAGAAAAAATAAGAAAAAGATGGGTATGGAAAAACACGGGAAACGAGGTTAGAAGGTAGAAGGATATGACAGAACTAAGAGAAGAGCTAAATCTTCTCAGATATTCCCACATTTCCCACCCTGCTGCACTCATTTTGGACTTCTTTGACTTCTCCAGCATGCTTCTACTTCAGGTATCTTTCCCCACCAGCTTTTCAGCTTTCTTTTGAATATCAGATTCTACTGTTAAATTGTAAACTCCTTGAGGGCAGGGCCTGTATTTCTTTTCATATTTGTATCTCCAGAGCTTTAGCACAGTGCCTGGCACATAGCAGGTACTTAACAAATACTTACTGAACATTGATAATTAAATAAATATTAGGTATAAAGTTCTTTCCATGAAGAAGGGAGAGATAGATCATTTCAAAAGGAAGCAACTTCTTGTGTTCCCAGTAATGGTGATGTGGCTCCACAGGTACCACTGAGAGGTCATTCAGCAAAAGCCAGGAAAAAGAGATGAGTCATTGTGGTTGATGATTCCAATGCTAAGGGATACTGAGGTGGCTATTGGTTGACCTGATAGAAACACTAGAACTGGTGTATTCTTGTAGTGTGTGGGATGTGATTAAGAGCCTTCCACCATGGATTTGTCATAGCTAATGACTGCTACTCACTCCTGATGATTCATGTTGGGACAAAAAATACCCTTAGAAGGAATGTGAAGAGCAACGTTAAGGATTATGAAGACTTAGGCAGAAAACTATAGACTTCAGTGACAAAGATATGTTTTTGTCTTCTTATTGACTGCTGATTGAAAATAGAGGCTTCAGAAGAGGTAGATAGATTTAGGGAAGTGAACAAGAAATTAAATAGATGGTGTCTAAAAATAGAATTTGGATTTCTGGATCACAGTTTAAAATATAATGTATCCTCTGTCTTGGGGGCATCCCAAGAACTCTGAGCTAGGGACAAATTAGACAAAGAAAATGACTGAGTAAGAAGGATAAATGATTTGTCTTATTTTCTACACAAAATAATTGTTTCATTTTTGTTGGTGTATCCCTAATACCTAGCATATTTTGTAAAGTAAACACTTAATGAATGTTTGCTCAGATTGAATGGAAAAATTCTGCTTCTATTTCCTCTTTCAAGGAAAATGATCTTGGGCTTAGGAAGGATAGCACAAAAATGATTAAACGAAACAAGGAATTGAAACTGAAGATATCTGAGATGATGAGAGCCCTGAGTTGATCTCAACAAGTTAAGTTCACAGGTCCCAGTAAATTATACTCTGAAGTACTGAAAGAATCGGCAGATGTGCACCATAATCATTGAAAGATAGGGAAAATGGGAGAGGTGCCACAGAACTAAATAAGGGCAAATTCTGTTCAAATTAGAATAGTATCTGTAAACTATAGACTTTATATCTATTCCTGACAAAATTGTATGACACATTTTTAAAAGGATATTTTGTAGGCATTTCAAAATGAAGCAGGGACCACTAAAAACCAGCACAGCATGACTTGATCAAGAACAGACTGGTGCCATATTAATCTCATTTTCCTTTATAAAACAGTAAGTAGGTTTATATATCAGGGGAATTCCATAAATATAGTATAACTAGATTTTAGCAAAACATTTTACAAAGTATCTCATTCTATCCTTGTGAACAAGACAAATTTGTGTGGTTTTTAATAACTCTCAAAAGTTTTTAAACTTTTTTTGGTCATGGACCCCTTTAACATTCTGGTGGAATCTATGATCTTTTCAGGATAATATTTTTTTTTTTTTTTTTTTTTTAAATTTTATTTTTTTTAATGTTTTACAATCATTTCCTTAAAGTTAAGATTTTATTCCCCCCACCCTTCCCTCAATACCCCCCTCCCACCCCATGACAGCATACAATTTTGTTTAGGTTCTACATATACTTTCCTATTGAGCACATTTTCACTATATTCATGCTATGTAGTCGAACTAAAATAAATGGAAGAAATCATATAACAAATCAACACATATTACACTGAAACCCACCCACACACAAACATGATCTGCTACATTCTGCAAGTGGCTTCCACATTTCTTTCTCTGAGTGTGGAAGGCATTTTGCCTTTGAAGACCGACATTAGGATTTTTTTTTTTTTTTTCCTCAGTAAGTTCTTGTGTTATTACAAAGTTCCAAGTCTACCAGAAGAAACTCTCGCACACTGTGGTCGTTGCTGTGCACAAAGTTCTCCTGGTTCTGCTCCTTTCGCTCAGCATCAGATCATATAAGTCCTTCCAGGCCTCCCTGAAGTCTTCTTGTTCCTCATTTCTTATGGCGCAATAGTACTCCATTACATTCATATACCATAATTTATTCAGCCATTCCCCAATTGATGGGCATCCCCTTGACTTCCAGTTTTTGGCTACCACAAAGAGTGCTGCTATAAATATTTTTGTACACGTGGGACCCTTTCCCGTTTTTATAATCTCTTGGGGATACAATCCTAGTAGTGATATTTCTGGGTCAAAGGGTATGCACATTTTTGTAGCCCTTTGGGCATAGTTCCAAACCGTTCTCCAGAAGGGTTGGATGATCTCACAGCTCCACCAACAATGAATTAGTGTTCCAACTCTCCCACATCCTCTCCAGCATTTATCATTTTCTTGTTCTGTCATGTTTGCCAATCTTACAGGTGTGATGTGGTACCGCAGAGTTGTTTTGATTTGCATCTCTCTAATCAATAGTGATTTAGAGCACTTTTTCATATGATTATAGATATTTTTGATTTCTTCCCCTGAAAATTGCTTGTTCATATCCTTTGACCATTTATCAATTGGGGAATGACTTGGATGGTTATATATTTGAGTCAGTTCTCTATATATTCTAGAAATGAGGCCTTTATCCCCGAGCTTAGCTGTAAAAATTTTTTCCCAATTTACTACATCCCTCCGAATTTTGGTTGCATTGGGTTTGGTTGTGCAAAAACTTTTCAGTTTAAAGTAATCAAAATTATCCATCTTGCATTTCATAATGCTTTCTATCGTTTCTTTAGAAAAAAATTCTTCCCCTCTCCATAAATCTGATAAATACACTATACCTTGCTTCTCCAGTTTATTCATGGTATCAATCTTTATACCTAAATCATGTACCCATTTGGACTTTATTCTTGTGTACGGTGTCAGGCATGGGTCTATGCCTAATTTCCGCCACACAGTTAACCAGTTTTCCCAGCAATTTTTGTCGAACAATGAGTTCTTATCCCAGAAGCTGGGATCTTTGGGTTTGTCAAACAGGAGGTTGCTATATTTCTTGCCAACTGTGTCTTGAGTGCCAAGCCTATTCCATTTGTCAACCCCTCTGTTTCTTAGCCAATACCAAGTGGTTTTGATAATTGCTGCTTTATAATACAATTTGAGGTCTGGTAGCGCTAGGCCACCTTCCCAAGCATTTCTTTTCATTAGTCCCTTTGATATTCTGGACCTTTTGTTTTTCCAAATGAATTTTGATATTATTTTATCCAGCTCTAGAAAATAATTATCTGATAGTTTAATTGGTATGGCACTAAATAAGTAGATTAATTTAGGTAGAATTGTCATTTTTATTATATTAGCTCGGCCTACCCATGTACAACTGATGTTTTTCCACTTACTTAAATCTGACTTTATTTGTGCAAAAAGTGTCTTGTAATTGTGTTCATATAATCCCTGGGTTTGTTTTGGCAGGTAAACTCCTAAGTATTTTATAGTGTCTACTCTAGCTTTAAATGGGATTTCTCTTTCTATCTCTTGGAGTTGGACTTTGTTGCTAATATATAGGAATGCAGAGGATTTGTGTGGGTTTATTTTGTAACCTGCAACTTTGCCAAAGTTGTTTATTATTTCAAGTAGCTTTTTACTTGAATCTCTGGGATTCTCTAAATATATCATCATATCATCTGCAAAGAGTGATAACTTAGTTTCTTCTTTGGCTATTTTTATTCCTTCAATTTCTTTATCTTGTCTAATTGCTACCGCTAACATTTCTAGTACCATATTGAATAATAATGGTGATAATGGGCATCCTTGTTTCACCCCTGACCTTATTGGAAATGCCTCTAGCTTGTCTCCATTGCATATAATGCTTGCTGAAGGTTTTAGGTAGATACTGCTTATTATTTTATGGAAGGTTCCCTTTATTCCTATGTTCTCCAGTGTTTTTAATAGGAATGGGTGTTGTATTTTGTCAAAAGCTTTTTCTGCATCAATTGAGATAATCATGTGGTTTTTGTTGGTTTTCTTGTTGATATGATTGATAATGCTAATAGTTTTCCTAATATTGAACCAGCCCTGCATTCCTGGTATGAAACCTACCTGATCATAATGTATTATTCTCTTGATAAGATGCTGTATTCGTTTTGCTAAAATCTTGTTGAAAATTTTTGCATCTATATTCATTAGAGAAATTGGTCTGTAATTTTCTTTTTCTGTTTTATCTCTTCCTGGCTTGGGTATCAAAACCATATTTGTATCATAGAAGGAATTTGGGAGTACTCCTTCTTCCCCAATTTTCCCAAATAGTCTATATAGTATTGGAATTAACTGTTCTTTAAAGGTTTGATAGAATTCACTTGTGAATCCATCTGGTCCTGGAGATTTTTTCCTAGGGAGTTCATTGATGGCTTGTTCAATTTCTTTTTCTGAGATGGGGTTGTTTAAGTATTCTATTTCCTCTTCTGTTAATCTGGGCAATTTGTATTTTTTAAAATATTCATCCATCTCATTTAGATTATCGAATTTGTGGGCATAAAGTTCGGCAAAATAATTTCTAATTATTGTTTTAATTTCCTCCTCATTGGAGGTGAGTTCACCCCTTTCATTTTTAATATTAGTAATATGATTTTCTTCTTTCTTTTTTTTAATCAAATTGACCAAAGGTTTATCAATTTTATTAGTTTTTTCATAAAACCAACTATTGGTTTTATTTATTAATTCAATAGTTTTCTTAATTTCAATTTTATTGATCTCTCCTTTGGTTTTCAGTATTTCTAATTTGGTATTTTCTTGGGGATTTTCAATTTGTTCTTTTTCTAGCTTTTTCAGCTGCATACCCAAGTCATTGATCTCCTCTTTCTCTATTTTATTTATGTAGGCATTCAAAGATATAAAACTTCCCCTAAGAACTGCTTTTGCAGTATCCCATAAGATTTGGTAGGTTGTCTCATTATTGTCATTCTCTTGAATGAAGTTGTTAATTGTTTCTATGATTTCTTCTTTAACCCATTCCTTCTTTAGGATTAAATTATTTAGTTTCCAACTGATTTTTGCTTTATCTTTCCATGGCCTTTTATTACATATAATTTTTATGGCATTATGATCTGAGAAGGATGCACTGATTATCTCTGCCTTTCTGCACTGGATTTTGAGATTTTTATGTCCTAGTACATGGTCAATTTTTGTAAATGTTCCATGTACTGCTGAGAAAAAGGTATATTCCTTTCTATTCCCATTCAATTTTCTCCAAAGATCTATCATATCTACCTTATCTAGAGTTTTATTTACCTCCTTAACCTCTTTCTTGTTTATTTTGAGGTTAGATTTATCAAGTTCAGAAAGAGGGAGGTTGAGGTCCCCCACTAGTATAGTTTTGCTGTCAATTTCTTCCTTCAACTCCCTCAATCTCTCCTCTAAGAATCTGGATGCTATACCACTTGGAGCATACATGTTTAGTAATGATATTGCTTCATTGTCTATGGTGCCTTTTAGCAGGATATAGTTTCCATCCTTATCCCTTTTGATTAGATCTATTTCTGCTTTTGCTTTGTCTGAGATTAGGATTGCTACTCCTGCCTTTTTTACATCAGCTGAAGCACAATATATTCTGTTCCATCCTTTAACCTTTAACCTATGTGTATCCCCCCGTTTCAAATGTGTTTCTTGTAAGCAGCATATTGTTGGATTATGGCTTTTAATCCATTCTGCTATCCGTCTCCGTTTTATGGGAGAATTCATTCCATTCACATTCACAGTTATGATTACAATCTGTGTATTTCCCTCCATCTTCTTTCCCACCATTTGTGCTTTTAGCTCTGCTGTCTCCCTTCCCCTCCTCACTAGTATTTACTTTTCACCACCTCCTCTTGCCGCCTTCCCCTCTTTCTTTTAGCCCCCCTCCCTTTTACTCCCCTTTACTCTTATTGCTTCTTCCCTCCCTTTTGCCTCCCTCCCCTTTCTTCCCTCTTCCCCTCCCACTGCTTATAGAGCTAGTTAGGATTTTCTACTTAAGTTTATTGTTCCGTCCTTTAAACAAATCCGATGAGAGTACCTCTCACATAATGCTCATCTCCCTCCCCTCTTTCCCTCTACTATGATTTTGTACTTCTTCTTGTGATGTAATTTGCCATTTCCTGCTTCCTCCTTTTCACACCTCCTATTACACTCCCTTCTCATACTTAAATCACATTTTTTATCATGATATCATTTACTTTATATCCGTTCCCCCTATGCTTATCCCTTTTATATTTCTTAATAGACGCACAGTTCTTGAGATAAACAGATAACATCTTCCCTTATAGGGAGGTGAACAACTTGCCCTCATTGAGTAGCAAGTTGTTCCCCCCCCCCCACACTGTTTACCTTTTTATGATTCTCTTGAGACCTGCATTTGAAGATCGAATTGTCTATTAAGTTCTGGTGTTTTGGTCAGGAAACTCTGGAAATCCCTTACTTCGTTGAATGACTTTCTCCTTGCCTGAAATGTTATGCTGAACTTTGCTGGGTAGTTGATCCTTGGTTGCAGTCCCAGCTCCTTTGCCTTACGGAATATTGGGTTCCAATTCTTTCGATCTTTTAATGTAGAAGCTGCAAGGTCCTGTGTAATCCTGATTGTATCCCCTTGATATTTAAATTGTTTCTTTCTGGCTGCTTGTAATATTTTTTCCTTCACTTGATAGCTCTGGAATTTGGCAACTATATTTCTTGGGGTTTTGAGTTTGGGGTCTCTTTCAGGAGGGGAACGGTGGATTCTTTCGATGACTATTTTGCCCTCTGAATCTAGTACTTCTGGGCAGTTTTCCTTGATGATTTCCTGGAAGATATTGTCCAGGCTCTTTTCTCCATCCTGGGTTTCTGGCAGGCCAATAATTCTTAAGTTTTCCCTTCTGGATCTATTTTCCAGGTCAGTTGTTTTTCCAATTAGATATTTTACATTTTCTTCTATCTTTTCATTCTTTAGATTTTGTTTGACTGATTCTTGCTGTCTCATTGAGTCATTAGTTTCTACTTGCCCAATTCTAATCTTCATCACATTGTTTTCTTCTGTTAACTTTTGTATCTCTTTTTCCATCTGCCCAATTTTTCCTTTTAATAAGCTATTTTCTCCAGTTAATTTTTGTACTTCCTTTTCCATTTGGCCTTTCAGGAATTTATTTTCTCCAGCTAATTTTTGTACTTCCTTTTCCATTTGGCCTTTCAGGAATTTATTTTCTCCAGTTAATTTTTGAACTTCTTTTTCCATTTGTTCAATTTTCCTTTTCAGGGAGATGTTCTCATCAGTGAATTCTTTCTTAATAATTTTAAAATCATTGGCCAGTTTATCTTCTATTTCCTTCTTCAGCTGTTCCAGGAGAGCTGCTTGTACTTGCGAGTAGTTCATAGTCCCTTCTGAAGTTTCAGATGGAAATACAGTCTCAGCTGTGACCTCTTTGGGGCTTGTGTTTTGGTCCTTATCCCCATAGAAAGATTCTATGGTTCTTTCGGCCCTCTTCTTTTTCCTATTCATGATTTTGATTGAGTGTTGTGGCTTCTGGTTCTCTCAGTCAGAAGCTGGAGAACTTTTTGGTGAGCTGATGTGTGAAAAAGCTAAAAGCAGGTATTTGTTTGGTGTTTCCCTGATCAGCCCTGGGTTTAGCTTGTTAAGTGTGGGGGTGTGGTCTGGTCCCAGGAGATCTCAGATGAATTGAGGCAAAGTCAGCTCAGGGGCTGGTAATCCCAGCTGCCCTATTGTCTTTCTGATTCCCCTGGACAGCTGAGGCACGCCTAGATGCTAATGCGTGTTCCCAACCCTCCTGGGGCTCCTCTCCTGGTGCTGAGGCTTGCCTGGGTCCTAGTGCGAATTTTCCCTGCCCTGGGTCCTCTGTCCTTCCGGTTTGCCTCTGCCACCATATGAGGAATCCCCCTTAGCTATTTTCCTCGTCTCAGGTGTTATGAGACTATTGGTCTCCTTCTTCTAATTCTACTGATCTGGGATTTTTCTGGGGAGATATTTTATGGTTCTTTCACGGTCATCAAGGGGGAAGGAGCGAGCATTAGCTGATTACACCGCCATCCTGGCTCCCGGAAGTTCAAGTAAGTGACTCACCGGAGTTTGATCTTCGGGCTGAAGGTCCCAGGAGCTGCTGCGCTGATATCGGGCGCTCCGAGGCTCTCACTGACTCGGTTGGGCTTGTCTCCCGCCCCGGGTGCCACTCCTCTGGTTCCACCCGCCACTCAGGTTTCTCGGATCTCCTCCGCTCCGCTGCACTGGCCGTGCTGCGCTGGCCACGCTGCGCTGTGCGCTGTGGGCTCACCCCCGCGGATCAGATCCTTCCCGTGGACCTTCCAGCCCCACCTGAGCTCCGAATCTGTCACCGTCTGTCTCCCACTTGATTCTGCACCTCCAAAATTTGGTCAGATTCTCCTTTCAGAGGTACCTGGAGAAATTTGTCTCAGAGCTCGGGTGAGTAGCTGCTCTCACTCCTCCATCTTGGCTCCGCCCCCTCAGGGTAATATTTTTAAATGTATAAAATAGATAGAATCACAAAGGAAACCAATTACAGTGAAATATAACTGTCAAAATATATTTTATTTAAAGTTCACAGACCCCAGGTAAAAAACCCTTGGTTTTGAGGGCAGTTAGGTGAAATCATTGATTGAATAATTCAACTGAAAGATGTGATGTTGAAAAGGTTCGAGAGATATAGTTTCTGGGTAATTAATCATTTTATTAATAATATCAACATTTTATTAATAAACGGGTCAGTGATACTCTCAAATGTTAAAGACTAGTCATGGCAGTGGGCTCACAGTTTATATGCCCTTAGAAGAGTGGATGTTCCTGAGGGTGGCAATCAATTCTGGGTAACAATTAATGAGAGAGAATGAATATTAAAATGAGAGATGGACCTATGCTAATGAAGACTGCAACTTTGATTATATCATTTACTTCCAAATCACCCCCAGCTTCAGGGGAAAACTAGTAAAAGGTCTATAATCCCCAAAAGAAACCTGAACAGAAGACGACAGGCTATAGTTTCACCTTAGATTAAATTTCTTGTAACGTTGAGTGGGGTAGCAATACCTGATTGAGGAGAATGTTAATCCTATCTGCCATCATCCTTCCTATACTTCAGAGACCAAACTTCAAAATGAGAACTTTAGAAAAGGGGGCAACTCTGGATCTCCCCAAATCATTGGTTATTAATCATCATCTCTCTCAAAGAGTAACCCCTTATAGTTCAGTGTCAACTTGGAAAGATGCCTTATGTAGAATACCTCAGGAATCAGTGTATTTAGCCCTACTTCGCTAAACATATTTATGGATGACTTGGGAAAGGCATAGATGGTATAGTTATTAAATTTTCAGATGTCACAGAACTGGAAAGAATAGTGAACACATTGGACAATATCCAAAAATATCGACAGCTAGAATGATTGTTGAAATATAATAATATGCATTTCAATTAAACATACTTTGAGTAGAGATAAATGTAAAGTTCTATACATGGGCCCAAAAGTTCAACAAAGAGAGTTGAAGAGGAAATGCTTTCCAGGTATGGAGTTTGAATACCAGCTAAGTAGACCAGTTTAGCTAGAATATAGAGTACATGAAGTAATGCAGCCTGAAGCTGGAATGGTTAACAAAACCAGATTTTGAAACGACTTAAGTGCTGGTCTGAGTAATTTGTATTTTATGCTAGAGGCAATAAAAAGACACCAAAGCCAGTGAGCTAGGGTCACACCTGTGCTTCAGGAATATTATTTTGACAACTGTGTGTATGATGAAGCTAGTACAATAATCCAAGTGAGTGGTAATAAGGACCTGAAATAGAATAATGATCACATAGAAAAAAGCGAGTGAATGTGAGAAATATGGAGGTAGAATCAATAAGAATTGGGAACTAGATGGATATGGGAGAGAAGGAAGGAGAAGGAAGAAATGACTCTGGTATTACAATCTCAGGTGACCGGAAGATTGGTGGTGCCTTCATCAGAAACAGGTAAGTCTGGAGGAGGGGAAAGGGTTTGGGACAAAGATAATATACTCCATTTTGGACGTGTTAAGTTTGAAGTGCTACTGGGTTTATATAGTTAGATGTACTATACTGAGGGCAGGCAGCAATGCAGGATAGGGCAGCAGGAGAGGTAATAGGCCTGCAGAGCTAGATCTAGGAGTCATCATTGCAGAGCAGACAAGAGAAAAAAGGAGGAGCAAGGAATAGGAGACCCAGGACAGACCCTGGAGATGATGCTCACCCCCAGAGAACAGAGAGAAAGAGATGATGATTCAGTGAAAATCAAGAAAAAACAGAGAAAGATGAGGAAAACCAAGAGAAAGCTATGTCTTGGGGGTCTACAGTAGAGAGCTTACCCAGAAATAAGGGGTGGGTGACTGTGTCAAAAGCAGCAGTGAAGTCAAGAAATATAAGGACAAAAAAAAAGTAATAAGATTTAGCAGTTGGAAGATCGTTAATAACTCTGTGGTCCCTTTCAACTCTGATACTCTATGAAAGCAATTTCTCCACAGAAATAATATTCCAAAAGGTAAGTTATATGCTTAACTGAGGGCTACGCTATTTCCCAGAATCACCATGATACTGTTGAATTAATAATAATGATAATGTGCTAGGCACAGTGTTAACTGATTTGCAATTATTTTCTTATTTGATACAACAACCATGGGAAGTAGGCACATATTTAAAGATGAAGAAACTACAGCAAACAAATTATATGCCTGTATATTGAATAGTATAAGATTTTGTACTTCTTATTTCAAAATATCCAGTTTAATTTGTGTATGTACTTCATCCAAAAAACAAGTAAGCAACCTCTCCATGTTTTAGCCCACTGCTTTTCTGAGTTTCTGTGGCCCAAAATGTTCAACACCAGGCAATCTATTCTCTGATGAGCAGTAATTCTAATATGAATGAGAAGGCTATTCCTTTACATGTAGTCCATCACTGTGCCTATGCACAAACCCTTATCAGCTTGCTGATACATGACAGAGCAATCTTTCTTAATGACTGTAGGAGCCTTTTTGTCTTATATAATACTATTGATTCATACTGACTTTTTTTAGTTCATTAAAGACCTCAGTTTTTTTTTTTCAGATGAACTGTTCATGCCTCTCCTTCATTATGCTTATGAAGGTGATTCTTTGAACTCAAGTTCAAGACTTTACATTTATTCTTCTTAAATTTCATTCATATTAAATTCAGCCTAATGTTCTAGTTGGTTAAGGTCTTTTAAAAATACATTCAGTGTGTTAGCATTTGCTCAAAGCTCTCGCCAAATGTGTATGCCATGGATACCTTTAGTCAAGACCCTGAACCATGCTGTTATAACATTGGAGACTCAAAGGTAACTTCCACAACATGATGAGTGTCTTATCATTGGAGCAGGAGTGTAGTGGAAGAAAACTGGCTAGTACATTTACAAATTTTCTTTACACATCAAAAGCCATTTATCCAATATACTTATGTTTCATATTACATAATGGGGATGAAATGTACAAAATTGCTATTTTCTTTGCAATTCTCACTTTTTAAAAATTTTGAATGCATTGGAATAAATAAGCAAACATACATTTATTAAGGGATAATAACGTGTAACATATCATGCTAATTGAAAGAAAAAAGTAAGAGAGTTTCTTCTTTCAAGCAGTTTCTTCTCAAATGAGGGCAAAACATAGATAGAAGTTTTCACCAGCATGTCACTTGGAAAGACCCAGTTAGTGGTCCTTATGGTATGGAAGCAAAGCAGATAGTAATACAATTTCTTTATTGTTACTTTCATTGATAGAACCATAACCTTTGCTAATGTTGAGTCATTTGACAGTGTCAATAATTTGGGTGAAAACTTTCTTCGTCAGTAGCTCTGGCTCCTGAGGAGTCAGGATTTGCCTAATCAAGAGGCAGCTGCCAGGTCACACCTCTATTAAGAATAGTATCCCTATAAGATGACTGAAGGTTAAATTTTCAAAAGGGTCATAAAACTTGGAGTTCCTTGGGAAAACTTGATGACTTTTTGAGAAACAGATCCAGAGATGTTTATTTCTCTACCTTCTTTTTCTCATTGTAAACTCTGCCATCACAAGTATAGGCATTAGAATTCAAGCTTTTCTGTTTTTTTCATTTGAGGTCTGTTTTTTATATTATAGTACTTTTCCTCCCAATTGGTAGGACAACATGCACATGATACTCACATAAATAAATGGTATTGGTGCCGAGTGTAAATGACAAAGAGCCATATGTGAGGATTGCCTGCATTCAAAATAGCCTAATACACAATAAAATAATAAACAAAAGTCTTTATTCTGAAGAAGTGTTGGAGTAGAACTTTAGTTGAGTGTGAAACTGACTTAGATTGTACCTAAAACAGAGTTGATTTGGCCAGTTCTCTAAAGTTCAAGTCAGTGAAAATATCAAACCAGCTGTGTGAATTAAAACCTTCTCTCCCCCAGTTCATTCAGTCGAAACAGGTGATCCAGGAACTTCATGTTGTTATTTTTTTCTTCTTTAAAGGAAAAAAAAAACTGAGATGCTATAAAGTAATTTTAGAGTATATCAACAATTCACACTTTTGCTTTATGAATTTCATCAATATGATCCTCTAAAATAAATAAGAAGATAAAAATAAGGAAGAAGCTAGCTTTATAAACTGTACAGCATAACCTAAATTGGTACCAGTAAGGTATGTACTTTTACATTTTAATTTCTTTTTTGTAATCAAAATTCTAGCTTTTCTTTTATTGGGAGGGGAAAAGAGAAATATAAAACCTTTATGGTAAACATACATAGTCAAGCTAAGCAAATCTTTGCATTGGCCATGTCCAAAAAATGTGTCTCCATCTGCATTCTGATTCCACTACATTTAAGGTGAAGTAGCATACTTCTTCATGGGTCCTTGCAAATACTGGTTAGTCACCTCACTGAGCACCACTCTTAAGACTTTCAGGGTTGTCTTTACAATGTTGTTACTGTATAAATTCTCTTGATCACTTCACTCTGCATCAGTTCAATCAAGTCTCCCCAGGTTTCTCTGAAACCTTCTTCATCATATATATTTTAAAAGGAAGAATATATTCCTTCCCTTTCTCTGAATACTGAAAATGTATTGTGAGCTATTCAAATAAATTTTTTGTCTGAATAAAGTAAAGATGGTATAACAAAAAAGTCATAACAGGCATTTTTTTTTTAGCACCAGTATGATTAGGGGAGTATGTTTGAACTATCATCCTATACATATAATCAGACTTCTTAACCCACTTTATTACCTGGCACTATATTTCAACTAGTTTGTTGAAACATAGTCTCCTATTATGCTTATCATCTATCAATTTGTATTTTACGGTTATTTTTATAAATTTTTTTTCTAAATCGATGGTGGGGAGGGGGGCAGGCAGCAAAATAATCAGACATCAAAGAAAAATATATGCTATAATTGTAACAGTATAAATGAAATGATTACTAACAGGAAGCTAAATTCTGACTAACTGAAAAACCAGTAATGGTCCTGAAAAACAGATAATGAAGTATACCTCCTTCCTAATGGCAGGGAGGCAGAGGTCTGCTTGGGGAAAATACTGGCAGGTACCGACACTGCTTTTTACTTGTTTCAGTTTGTAATGGATGAGTTCAAGGCATGTAGAGTTGGAACAGAGGGACTGAAAGAGGACTGTGTATTTCTAGATAGAAAAACCAAAGCCATCAGTAAAACATCAATGTCCTAATTCCCCAACTGGACTTTAAGTTTCTAGAGGTCAAAAGGTATATGTCTGATTTATCATCTTTGTATCCTGCTCAGTTTTCTATATTATATACCTGTTTAATTAGAAAGGCAGTATGTCATAGTAGAGAGAGTGCTGGACTAGAAGTTAGGAAAAGTTAGGTCTGAATCTTGTTACTTACATGTACTAGTTGTATGGCTATGGACAATTCACTTAATTACTCTAAGCCTCAGTTTTCTTATCTGTAAAATGAGGCTAACAATATCATTAATAACAAACCTCAAAAAGTTGTTATGGGGCCAAATAAGATGATATATACAAAGTGCTTTTCAAGCCTTAAAGCACTATGTAAATAATAGCTATTATTATTAAATACCTGTTGACATATTCTATTCCATTTACTTAAAAAATTTTGCCCAGTGTAAAATTAAATTTAGGTAACTTATGAACATAAGAATATATGCTATTGGTTAATAGAAAAGGAATTGGGCCTGAACCTATGATTTCATTGATATAGAGAACTCCTAGAAGAGGAAATTCCCTCTGCCAGTGCAGGTGCTTCCCTTCTCTCCCACTTAGAGAGCTGCCTAGAGCTCTGAGTAGTTAAGTGATCAGCACAACTGAAGTCACACAACTAGTATGTGCCAGAGACAGGAAGGGAATCCATGTCTCACTGGCTCCAAGGCCAATTTTGTCCACTCCCCCACAGCTACCTCCCTCGATATAGAATAATATTGCTAAATAAAATAACACGATTGGTTTGGTTTTGGGGGGAGGATGGGTACATAAAGGAAGACAGCTCTTTATCTTCACTTCCTTAAGAATATATAAGACACTTTACAACTCACATATATGAACTCTGCGGTAAATATTTTCAGCTTTTTGATTATTCTGACCCTGACTACCCAGTTTGAAGATTATCCTGGGCCTTACTTTTTCCTGAATTTGGAACACTTCTCTTTAACATTTCCATTGGAATGTCAGTTGGGGAAATAAAAAGAGAAAAAGCTAGAAGAAATCATTTGTTTTGCTCTGGGAAAAGGCTTGGGAAGAAAGGAAGTTGGAAATATATGCTAAAATGAGGTAGGGATTGATTTTGTAAAGGGTCAGGGGGAATCAGTGGAGAGATTTCAAGAGGTCTGTGAACTTGAGAGAAAAAAAATTATATTTTATTTTGATTAACCTCTAACTGAAATCCAGCATTTCCTACAATGATACATATAGACAGAAAAGTAATTCTGAGAAGCAATCCCTAAGCTTCACCAGACTGCCAAAGGGCAGTCCTGATTGCCTTTTCTGGCCAATGTCTATTCAAACGCCTTTACTATAAATTAGGAGAATCAGCATTTTCCTTCCTCGAAACACTGGATTAAAAGGAGACTAGCCCATCCAAGAGTCATTTATGCTTACATAATCTCTTATATCCTAATGGGTTTGTGATCTCCTCAATGTGGTATTCCACATCTCTAGCAATCTAGATTGAGTTCATCCATGTCTACTCATCTAATATTACTCTTTTCCATGTAACTCATAAATGTGCCACATGAGCATAGCTCCTTGGTGTGTTAGGAACCTTCCTCAACTTCTGATGTTGCAAAGATACCAGTGAAACATGCAAGCTGACCGTTTGTCATTTACCCCTTGACCTTGCTGAGTGACCAGTCCATTTTCTTTTTAGATCAAACAGCTCTGAAATCACTTCCTTTACACTGATTCTCCTAGGTAATGTCTTGTTTGTAATGTCACAGAGTCCTCATGTCCAGCATGCACCTTTTCACATATTGTCCATACAACTGTATCCCAGAATTTAAACAATAAGCAGCCTTTTTGTCTTTGTATCCCTAGCATCTAGCATGGTACCTGACACATAATACATGCTTAATACATTCTTGTTGCTTGCTTGCTTGATTCATCCACTTGGTTTTTCCTTTGTAGATAGAGCCAACTTTTGAGTGATTATGGCTCTCTTTTAGGATGCCCTGCAATGTTCTGAGCTTTGACAGAATCAGCACGAAGTTATCCCTAAACAAGAACATGCAAAGGACCTTATTTCTCACAAGTAATCCCTTTTCAACTCAGGCTGTGCTGGACTTTCTGTACAACAGTGGCAAATGCCTTGGATGAATATCTCCCTATATGCCTTACCTTTTGTAAATGATCAGATGGTCAAACAAGCTTGCTTCTATTGCATATATTTCTATGGCTTTATCTTTGGAGGAACTTTGTATGATTTTGATGTATCCATGGTAGATACCTTATTAGAGGAGAATCTTTAAAGTAGTATTTTGATCTATCAAATGCTTTTTATATGTACATGAGATAGATATAGATATACACACATATGCATACATATATGCTACATGTGTGTATGTACATGTATATATTTGACATTCAGCACAGTGAGATCTTATAGTCAACAGCAATGTGAAGATTGATAACTTTCTGTTCTCTCAATAACATGTCCACTCATTGGTCATTGGACCTTGTATTTAGATGACCAACCAACTAAATTAATGTTTTTAGATGACCTAAAAACTGCAAATCTTAGCACTCTTTTCTCTTTCCCATCATTCTGTCACTGTGCAAATGGAAGAGGGTAACACAGGGCTGAAGGGCATTTTACCTTTTCCTTTGTTTCATGGGTTGCCATGGGCAAAGAATTCATTGCTGGGTGGCCGGTTTCCTGGTGACAAGACTTTCTGCTTGGCTAGGACTCGTTCTTGGGAAGCAGAGAGTCTGTTGCTGGGTCTGAATTCAAAGCCTTTCAAACATCACTCATGGTAGAACCTTCTAGAGCATGTACTTTTATGGATTAGCCTTAATCTCTCTCTCTCTCTCTCTCTCTCTCTCTCTCTCTCTCTCTCTCTAGAGAGAGAGAGAGAGAGAATGGGACCAAACTAGTAGTATCATTGCTATAAGGAATTCCCTAATAAAGAAGCTCCCCATACCAAGGTAGATTTTGGCATGTTCTTAAAGAGTTGTCTGGGGGGCACTGAGAGTCTAAGTGACTCATCCTGTATCACACAACTAGGATGTATCAGAGAAGATACTAGAAAGCAAGTCTTCCTAATTCTGAGGCTAGCTCCCTCTCTACTATATTCCATTGTCTCTCACTTGTATATTTTGTATTTACGTTGTTTTTCAGTCATGTCTAACTCTTTGTGACCCCATTTGGGGATTTCTTGGCAAAGACACTGGAATGATTTGCCGTTTCCTTCTCCAGCTCATTTTACAAATGAGGAAACTCAGGCAAACAGGGTTAAGTGACTTACCCAGGGTCAGACAGCTACTAAGTGCCTGAGACCAGATTTGAACTCAGGAAGATGAGTCTTCCTGATCCAGACCCAGGCACTCTCTCCACTGTACCACCTAGTTGCCCCTCACTTGTATACAAAATATCTTAAAAAGTACTGTGAAATCTTCACTACAGATTTTAGATGTTATTAGTATACCATTAAAATAGATACTTCCCATGACTTTTTTATTAAAAAAAAATCATCCCACTGCCTACCTCTTTCTTCTGGATATTTCCTTTTTTAAATTTCATGACATATCTGTCCTCTCCAGGCTACCCTATCTCTCTGATTATTTTTTTTTGTCCCTTCTTCTTCCTACTTGTCCCTAAAGGTGTACAGGTATTTAGGGAGGAGTGCTGCCGAGCCCTTTTCAGGGATGCTCATTTAATTTTGTTGTCCATCTCTCACCCACCTGTGGCTCTAAGAAGCTGTAGCACGCACAGCAGCCACACCCTTGGTAAAACCTTCTCAGCAGACAGGCTAAACCAGGTTGAGGGTAACTGACAGGTCTCAAATCCTTCAGTGAGTTAGAGGGATGTTTACCCTATTCCTCAGTGGAATAGGTGGGTGAGAACAATTTGTTCCAATGGACATGAAGGTAGCTGACGCAGGCACTGTGGAGTGCTTAGAGCTTAGTCAAACATCAAAGACACCAAGCTTGCCCAAAGCATCCTGACCCATTGCCAGCCCTCACTTTTGTCTTGCCACTGGACTTCACAACTCTAGAAGAAAGAGTAACATGGATGACTGTGCAACTCTGCCTCTGCCTCTGCCTCTGCCTCACTTAAATCCAATCCTCGAGCAAGTCAAGACATCATCCCAAGATGTTACTGGTCCTCTTTGAAACAGAGGACAAACTTCTCCCTAAATGTGAAAGTCTCTCAAGATACTACCCTTGGTGTTCTTTTCTTCTCTCTTTATATTCTCCATAAAGTAACCTTAGTTATGGGCAGTCATAGAGAAGAAAGAGTCAATCCATTACCAAGTAATGTCTATTCTATCTCTGCAACATCACTTGTATCTAACCTTTACTTTCCACTCTAATTGCTGCCACTCCAGCTCAGGTCACCATTACCTCTCACCATTAACTCTTACTGGTCTCGCTGGCTCCTGCCTTTTCTTTTCCAGTCTATCCTACCTATTGCTGCCAGAACAAAATCTGAACTTTGTTTGAATATTGTTATATATAATATAATATATTATAATATATAATATATTTTCCTGGATCACTGCCTTGTCATAGTGGAGGGGCTTGTGTAACTCATGGATACTATGAGCTATACTATGCAAAGTTACCCAAAGAAGATGGACAAGTCATAATGGAGAATTCTGACAATTAGGTGATCCATTGGAGAAGGAAATAGCAAATAACTTCAGTATCTTTGCCTCTAAAAACTCCATTAATCAAAATGGGATATTAAAATGATAAAAAAATATTTCATTTTGTAATGTGAATTCTTAATAATGTATATAATAATGAGTTGATGGGTAATATACCCAGTGGAAAAAAACCCCGCAGTCAAAATTGTAGAGTTCAAGTTCAGATTTTGTTATGCTTTAACAATTTTCATTTATACAGTATGACAGAGGGGAAATAAATTAGCCATATTTCATCTCTCTATAATCTGATAGGCCTCAGACATGTGATTGCCAGGTCAATGATCACCATAGGCTAGCTACTATTCACTTCCAGCTCAAGAAGTGAATTAAACCAATCAAACCAAATCAAATCAATATTAACATTGCCACTATGAAGAATGTGGCAACAAATTCTTCCATGTGTGACGCATAAGAAAGTTCAAGAGATAGTTTCTGGATAATCATTTTACTAATTATGCTAGCAGATATTAATAAAAAGAGTCAGTGACACTCTTGAATGCCAAAGACCCCTCATGGAACACACTCAACACGTTTATGCCCTTGAAAGAATGGGTGTTCTGAGGTTGACAATCAACTCTAATTGATTGTGTTTGTCCTTTGTTGCTGATGAAGACTATGCCATCAGAGAAATGATGACATGACTTGCACTTGACTTTGTTTTGAGTGAGGGAGGGCTGTGCAGGTCACCGGCCTCACTTCTCCTCCAGAGCCATCTGGATCCAGTGAGCAGATATTCATCAGGATGACTGGAGATGACCCAGGATGAGGCAATTGGGGTTAAGTGACTTGCCCAAGGTCACACAGCTAGTGAGTGTCAAGTGTCTGAAGTGAGATTTGAACTCAGGTCCTCCTGACTCCTGCAGTGGTGCTCTATCCACTGCACCATGTAGTTGCCCTTCTGATTGATTAATAATTAATAGGAAGAATAAATATCATACAAGAAGTAGACCTGCTCTAATGAGGGGCTGGGGGATGTGACTTTGATAACTTTTGCTCCCAGACCATCCCCAGCCTTGGGCAATCTAGTCAAAGAATCTACCTATCCCACTCCAAGCCTGAGCAGAACATTATGGGCTTAGATGGGGTTATTCAGTCTCGTTACCTGCAATACCTTTCAGTTGCTGACTTGACCCAATACACAATGAGGAGATAAGAAGGGAAAAATCCCTGGATCTCTCCAATAATTGGTTATTTAATAATCATTTCACTCATATGATGCCTCTCAGAATCTGTTATTCAGAGTCCTAAGACAAAGCTCACTCCACTGGTTATGGTTTATTCCCTAATCCCTCACACATATTCAAGTCACTTTATCCCTCCCACATCCTCTGGTAGTCTCCTCCTTCTCTTCCTTTGTGCTCTGTGGAACCCCCCATTCAATTGCTGACAAATTTTCATTCACATTAGATCTCTTCCTTTCATAGTCCATCACAGAAACCTGGCTCCTCTTAGTGGAAACTAATTCTTTGGCTACCCTCTCTCATAACACATATACCTTCTCTCTTGCTAATTGACTCAGAGGATAAGGAAGAAGAGAAGACATCCTTGGGCATCCCTGCCATCTCCAGACCCTCCTCACACCATCGACACTCAGCCATCCCTACTTCGAGGTTCATTCCATTTAGATAGATCTATCCAGATCCTATTGATTATTATCTACCAGCCCAGGGTCATTCTCCCTCCTTACTCTAGGAATTCAACACTTGGCTACAGAATCATCTTCTAGAACCTCACCCCTACTCACATACCTTATGACTTACATGTTCAGATTGATGTCCTCTCAAATTCCTCAGTTACCAAGCCTTACTCTACTTCATCCATACACAGGGAAGCTCATACTCTTAATTTAATTATTACCAGCAAAAATTCCACTGTCACAATCCTTAACTCTGAAATTCTTCCGGTTGACCTTCACCTCTTACCCTCCTCCCTCCATACTTATTCAACCGATTCCCTCATGCTCACCATAACCTCTAGGCACTTCACCCCTCCCTGCTTTCTCAGGCTGTCACTCTTGCTCTAGTCTCGGTTTCCTACTTCTAAATTTTTTATCCTCTTTTTATTCTGCTTTAAACTGTCTTCGTCCTTTGATTCCCTTTCCCCATTATCTTATGAACTCATTTCTTTTCAACTCCCAACCCTGGATTACTCCTACCATCCACCTGCTCTTCTCTGCTTCTGCTCAGTGCTATGGAATATGGACAAAGGAAGTCACAAAATGGTACTAATTGGGTCCACTACACATTTATGCTATGTAATCTCAACGAGGACCTAACAAGTCAATACTTTTATCTAACTGATTCTCTATCACATTCTACAGAGCATCTGGTCCAAATATCTTCCCTCATCAATTCACTTATTCTGCTTCTCTTGCTCCTTCTCAATTGAGGATTTGATCTCATACTTTTCTAAAACAAACAAAACTAAAAAACTAAAACCAATCTTCTCCCCAATTCCATATTTCAGTTCATCTCACTATCAAACCCCATTCTCCCCTCCTTTCTTCAGCCTAAGAGGATGAGATGGCTCATCTTGCTAAAGACAACCCCTCTACCTATACCTTTAATATTCCAGAATTGTAGCAGAGATCTTATCATGTCATTCCTATACTCAAGAAGCTCCAAAGACTCCTTATTGCCTCTAAATTAAAATACTAATCTCTTTTTTTTGGCATTTAAATATCTTCACAATCTGGCTATAGCTAGGATGAATATACCTTACTCTTTACAAATATTTTTACCAAATGGAACAGAATTGAATTAAATATATTTGTCAAGATTGTGATTTATTTATATAAGTTCTTATGCTACTTGACCAACCCTAAAAATCAAGTGTAATTAGTCAAGGCAATGTTAGATCATCTCTAGGAAAATCTAAAACAAACTGAAAAAAATACCAGTTTTGAAAGAAAGAAGGTACACTGTAGGGCAAAAAGGAATAACATAATCTTTCAGCCAGTGAACATATTCCTAACCCAAGTGTCAATGATCAATGTGAAATATCTCCAACATTTTCTAAGGCTTTGGGAATGCTACCAGAAGTTAATCATGGATTTCATGTCTCTGACCATTCCCCACCACAAACCTTCTAAAGTCTTCTAATTGGGAAGGCCTTTCAGCAAAGTTTGCTCTTCTTGACATACCTAGGCCTTCACTGATCTTTCATGATAGAAGTCAGAAAAAATGTAACCACTGAGATAATTCTATCCCAGAAGGAGCTATAGTATGATGTATTTTGCCCCTCTATCTTGTTCTCCCAGAAGTTGTAAGTGTCTGAGTATAATTCATGGTAAAAGTTGCATCTTGAAACATAATCTTTGAGGCTTGGTGCTTGACATCCCATTATTTTTGGTCTGACCACTAGAGTCCACAATACCTATATAGAGGCCAAAACCTAATAGGATGGACCTGATTCATATCTGCTTGATTTTCAGATTTACTAAATGTTAGGACAATGATCATCTAGATAGACATGCAAAAACCTAGATTGAGAATCTTCAAGAGAGGACAATACTCCAACTAATTCTGGGACCTGAAAACTATGTTAAGCTAATGTGACAATAGTCCCACTCCCTCATCAGTAATAGTATAAATGACACTTTTGTCAGAAATGGAACTGTTGCCTTCAGTGAAGGTCTACCAGGTAGTTTGTCAGTCAACAAACATTTATTAAGTAATTTCTTTGTTCCAGGCACTGTGCTAAGTACTAAGGATACAACAGACAGACTCTGATCTCAAAGAGTTAATGGGGATACAAATGCAAATAACCACACATACAAGAAATATACAATTTTAATAGAAGGTAATCTCATAAGGAAGGCCGAAGGGAAGTGGAAGGTAAGACCTACTATAGAAGATAGGATTTGGGTTGAATCTTGAAAATAAAAATCCAGGGAAAGTAGGAGACAGAAGTGAGGAGGGATAGCTCTACCCACATGAGATGTATAACGTGCAAAGGCAAGACATCAAGAAATGGGGTGTTTTGTATAAGAAGCAACAAGTAGGTCACTTTAGCTGAATTAAAAAGTGCATGGAAGGAAGCAAAGTATAAGAACATTGGAAATGTAGGAAAGAGCCAAAATGTTAAGGACTTTAAACACTAAACAGGGGATTTTATATTTGACTGTAAAGGTAATAGGGAATCACCGGAGTTTACTTAGTAGAAGGTCAGACTGGTACTTTAGGAAAATCATATTGGTAGCTGACTGGAGCCTGGAATGGAGTTGGGAGAGACTTGGGGCAAGGAGACCAACCAGAGGCTATTCCAAAGGGTCTAGACGTGAGATGATAAGGGTTTGTACCAGGGTGGCAGTTATATGAATGGAGAGGAGACAAGTGTGAGACATTGTGTGGAGAGAGAATTGACAAGACTTAGTGACTAAATGGATATGTGTGGAAGTGAGGAAGATGACTCCAAGGTTATAATTGGAAACTGCTTGATTGGAAGAACGGTGATGCTGTTGAAAAAAATATGGAAATTGCATGGCAGGGCAAGATAATATGTCATGTTGGAGACAGTTGAGTTTGAGGTGCCTACATGACTTCCAGTTTAAAATATTCAGTAGGCAGTTGATGATGCTCAAGAGTATAGGGCTGGATATAGATTTGTGAGTTGCCCTCAATGAAATGATAACTGAACCCACAGGAGCTGTTGAAATGAGGGACAAAGAGAGAGGGTCAGGAAAGGGAGACAGAGAGACCAGTACAGACAGGGACAGACGGAGAGAGTCCAGGAGAGATTCACAATTGGGAGTAAGATATGGAAGACTATTATCCAGCAAAAGAAAGTAGGAAAGAGCAGTCTAGTAGCAAAAGAACCAAGACTGAGCAGAGTCAGGAAAACCCAGAGAAGAGAGAGTATCCAGGACAGAAGGGTGGTCCATAGAGTCAAATGCTACTAAGAAGTCAAGGAGTGTGAGGAGGACTGAGAAAAGGTCATTGGATTTGGCAATTAAGAGATCACTGGTAACTTTGGAAAAACAAGTTTCAGTTGAGTAATGTTGTGAGAAGCCAAATTTCAAGAGGTTGAGAAATGAGTGAGAGGAGAGGAAGTATAGGCAATGTTGTAAATGACCTTTTCTAGGAGTTTGACTGTGAAAGAAGGGAGAGAAATAGAGGAAGAACTTGAGGGGATTGTAGAATAAAATGAGAACGTTTTTCTTTTTATTTTTAGGATAAAATAGAAACTAAAAACACAAACAACACACATATATGCCTTTCTGTTATCCCTCCCTTCCCTTCCCAGTCTTATTCCAAACCTCAGAACTCCTGATATTCATTTTTATAGGATCACTGCTACAATTTTTTATTCAACCTGTTTCTTCCCCTTGCATTCCTCTTCTGTACATCTATCTGTTTACTTCAAATCTGAATTAGTTCAAGTCCTTATATACTCCTGTCATTCTTTTTAGACCATTTCCCATTTTCCTACTCATCAGTTATATTTCTTTGCGCTTAATAATTTCATTCTTTTGTCCATTTCTACCTTCACAACGTCTCTTGTATCTGACCCCTTCTTTCATCCCTTACAGTCTTATTTCTTTAGAATCTTAGTTCATGAGGTACTACCTTTCCTTTCTATTTTGAAATCTGTTCTCACAAAATCTAGAATCTCTAGTTCTAGTCAGCCTGAAACAAGACCACTCTGTGTATACTCCATGGTTGAAATCCATGTTACTATTTTTTTTAATACAATAAATCCTTCCAGATCTTTATTTCAGGAATGAGCCTTATCCCTACTGTCTCAGTGATAACTTTGAGGTCAAATTGCTTCCTTATGTTAAGCGCTCCAGTTCATCTTGCTTGTTACCCATATTTCTGAATTTATGTACAGATGTCTAACATCTTTCTTGGATTTTATCTCCTGTAAACTTTGAGATTCTAACTGCATATTTATAGTCAATTTTCTTCCTATCCCTTTTTTTTTCAATTTAGAGCCCTTTAGTTAAATTTACAAGAATCCAAGAAAATACATTCTCACCATTCCTTGTTAGGTACATTCCATTTCTGTCCAAGAGCCCTGTTTTTTTTCAATATTTTTAAATCTGCGGTCTGGAAATACAAATGCTGTTCTCAGACACAATCTTCTGAAACAGTTAGCTGCTCACTTTCCCAATCAGACTTTCTCTTCTAAAGCCCTTGTCTTCTGTCAGCAGTAGTGGTGAACATACTTCTATAATCAGAAGGGCTTCAAGTATCAATCCTAAAACTTTGTAATCTTTAGCAACATTTTTTAGATTCCTTCCAGCAGCAACATTTGCACTCATGTGAATCCCCAAAAGGGAATAGTACTCATCTGATTTGACAAGTCTTTGTACATTTTGTCATATCTGGGATAAACACCTAGCAAGAGAGAGTAGACCTCTATTGTTACCATTTTGACAAATAACTCTCTAAGTACTGTTCAACAGAGATTCACCAACTGTAAGAGATAGATGCAATATACATCTCTTCTTCCCCTAACTTTCCTGCATGATGTCTCACCAATTGCCTATCAGAATATTTCAAATTGGATATCCTAGAGACATATTGAACTCAACATATATAAAATTGAACTCATTACATTTTCCCCTAAACCTTCCCTTCTTCTAACCTTCACTGTTTCTAAAGAGGTTCCCAAACTTATATGGCCTAACCCTAATCCTTTTTTAAAAAAATTACTCAGCACCCCCTGGAAATCTACTTTGTTTAACCTTTTAATATTTTTTTAAATTTGCATCATTTCAAACTACTACTGCCCCCACCATCATCTCAGCACCCCCAGGTGGCTATATCGCCTACTTTGGGAACCTATGCGTGTAGAAAGTACTCCCATTCTTGCAGTATCATGGCTTATAATATTGGTTCCTGAATTTCTCACCGTCCCTCATTTCACATATCCAATCAGTTACCAAGTCTTACTTCACATCATCTCTCACATCTCACTCCTCTGCCTTTGCACAGTGACCACCTTCCTTCATGTCCTCATTACCTCTCACATATTATTGCAACAGCCTCCAAAATGATTTCCCTGCCCAAAGTTTCTCACCACTCTATTCTGTCCTATACACTGCAGCCCAAGTAATTTTCTTTAAATATAGATATAAACATATGACTCCCCTACTCAGAAAACATCAGTGGCTCCCTATTATCCATGAAATAAAATATAAGCACTTCTATTTAGTTTTTAAAACTCTACACAACCTGCTCCAACCTATCTTCCAGACTCACTGAATATTATTCCTTACCCTCTCTGCAACCCAGCTAACCTGGCCTTCTCTCTGTTCCTCACTCATGACATTTCATCTTCCCTCTCCATACTTCTCCCAAGCTGACTTCTCACATTTCTGGAATGCACTCTTTCTTTTCCTCCCCTCTATAGAGTTCCTCTCTTCCTTTAGGATACATTTCAGGCACCATTTTCTGCATGAAGTCTCTCCTGATTCCCTCAACTGCTAGCACCTTCCTTCTGAGACTATCTTCAATTTAACTGCCTTGTGTATATGTGTATATATTTATTAGTGTTATATTTATCTATATATGCTTTTACATGCACTAGTTGTCTCTCCTATTAGCATGCAAACTCATTGTAAAAAGATATTGTTTAATTTTTCTGTACTTGTATCTCCCGGCACTTAGCACTATGCCTGGCACCAACTAGGCGCTTAATAAATACTTGTTGATCATTGATTGACTGATAACCCCCTGAAAACCCATCATCATTGGAAGACAAGCAGCTGCTTCCTTTTAGATTATCCAGCTGCCTCCTCTTTGGCAAGAGCCTCATATTTGGGGGTTTGGGGTTTTTTTATTTCTGTTTTTTTTTTTTACTTTCAAGTGTTTAAAAGGCCTTTTTCTCCTTTCTCCTCTTCATAAAAGTCATCCACCATCCAGTCTCCTGACACAGAGCAGTATTCACTTTTTCCCTCTTCAGATATTTTTTATTCTTTGTTTTCCCACTGAAGACCTTCTTTCATATTTTTACAAAACAGTAGGACTTCATTCTCCCTGATAACTGGGAGAGTGTAAGCCCTTCTCTTCTCAGAAGGAAACCAGTCTGCACTTAGATAATTGTCACATCCATGGCAGAAATGTAAACATTACACAATCTATTCAGTCACTGCAAATTTCTCCCTGCTCTCCCCTACTTTGTTTTTCAGTTCTTTTCTATTTCTATTTCACCAGTGTCACCACCAGAGAACCGTGGCAGCAAAATGCTTAGGGTCATCATCAATTTACCTTTCTCCTTGTCTCCTTAGGACTTTATTTTTTTTTGTTTTGTTTTTAATTTTCATTTTCAGTTCCATTTTATCTCCTTTCCCCTACTCCCTCCATCACCCACTGAGAAGGCAAGAAATGATGCCCATTATACTTATGAAGTCATGCAAAAATATTTCCACATTAGTCATGTTGTGAAAAAATGTGCTTCAATCTGCACTGAGTCCATGGGTTCTTTCTCTGGAGGTAAATGGTATTTTTCATCACGACTCTTTCGGAATTATTGCGTATCATTGTATGGATCAGATTACTAAGTTTTTTCATTGTTGATTATTGTTGCAACATTACTGTTACTGTGTATAATGTTTTCCTACTTCTACCAGCTTCACTTTGCATCAGTTCATGTCTTCCCAAGTTTTTCTGAAGCTATCGCCTTCATCGTTTCCCATAGTATTCTATCACAATCATACTCCACAACTTTTTCAGCCATTCGTTAGCACTTTGATAGACATAACCAACTTCCTATCGTTTCTTTCACTAACTACATTCAATTTTACTTAAATACCTTGTGTTAAATAGAGACATTTCTCATAAGTGACCTGTTTGGTAGACTTACATTATGAAAATTTGCCTGCACATGTGATGAAGGGAGGCATAAGCAAAGTAGTGGAGGCTGGAAAGTAGAATTGGAATTCAGGGAACAACTTGTAGGATAGACAAAGTAGAAGATAAGCATAGAAAAACAAATTGGACTATATTGTAGAGTCTTGAATTCTACGAGTAGTATGACTTATTTTATTGGTGGTAAGGAGCCATTGAAGTTTTAAAAAATATTTTGAATTACATTATAATTTAAAAAATATTTTCAATTACTTAATTGAATCTATATTTACTAAGCAATTTAATCTGGTATTGCTGTGTAAAGAGGTAGTATGGCATATTGAATAGAGAATTAACCTCAGAGTTCAAATTCCATTTGTGACACATACTGACTGTGAGATCCTGATAAAGTCACTTAGCTTCTCATTGCCTCCAGGAACTCTCTAAGACTCTACTTTATAGAGCAGGAGCCCATCTGCATCTCTGATGAGCTCTTCTCTGTGTTTGGTTTCAGACTTTCTTCTCCATCATGCAGCAACCTTCTCACTTTGAAAGATACCTTCACCCTGGCAATCCTTTTCTCTGATTGATCAGTTCCTTTGGGAACCTCCATTTTAAGAAAAGTGCCCAGGCCAGCCACCTTCACTGCATTTTTCTCTCTGCTCTGATCATGACTCTTCAGATTTCTCTTACCGCACCACCTTGGAAGATCATTTCACCCTGGCAGACCCTCTCTGTGGAAAATCCTTCTTCTACCAGGCCTCCTTCCTTTGATTGGTCAATTCCTCCCAGAACCTCCAATTTTCAGGAAAGTGCCCAGGCCTGCCAGATCTATTCCTTCATTCCTCTCTGGCTCCCCTCTTAAATCTCTAGACTTCTTTCTTCACTATTCTACCACCTTTAGCTACTTTTTACATATTTTCTTCCCCCATTAGAATATTATCAAGGCCTTTTTGCTTGTACTTGTATCCTCAGAGTTTAGCACAATGTCTGGTACATGGTAAGGGTTTTTAAGTTGAGTTGACTTCTTAAAGGGTATTTCTTTATCTGGGGTTCCCCATATCATTGAAATCTCAGGTCTTAGTCTCCCGAGTTGGTATGGGAAATAGGGGAGATTAGAAATTAGGAGGCTATAGCTTTAGTCCAAGCAAGACATACTGAGATATTTTTCCTTGACAGACCCTTAAAGGTACACTTGCAAACAGAAACTGTTTGAGGCAAGGTTGGGACCTATTATCATCACTGTTTGCCACCCAACAAAATCTGACCAGTTTAGGTCAACCCCTTGGCTCTTTTCTTCCAGTATAAGTCCCCTTTGTGCCAGTAACTGTGACCCAGAGTTAAATCTATGAACACTGAGCCAGTTGAAAAAGAATCTCAGGTACTTTCAGGTAGAGATCCTGGGGGATCAAGTTCTTACGGGAGCATCCTGTACACAGTCTTTTCCCTGACTCCCATTCACTCCCATAATAACCTTTCCCAGCAAACTAGAAAAAAGGCTCAATCCAGTCACTAGACTCACATTCTTACCTGACAGTGTAAGACCCAAGCCTAACTATTTCCAAGCAAGGGCAGTGAGTAATGAGCAGCAGAGATCCAAATATGCTGTATGCAAGGTTACTTCCAGTCTATCACATGAACCCTTGCTTCCTCAGGGTATGTCAGCTGCTGCAGCTGAGGACACTGACAGTTGCTGATTGCTGGGTATGGTTTCAGCCAACATAGTGGGGGCGGTTCAACTCCTGCCCTGTGCCTATGCTATCAATCTCCAGGGAATTGCCACTGTGGAGCTGCCTTTGTTGTCAGCTGCACAAACCCTTAGTTGCCAAGGCTAAATTAGTGTATTGGCAGTGGAAAGACGAAGGTTGGGGTGGATGCAAGAAATGTCATAGATGTAGAATCGATAAAACTTAACAACTCATTGGAAGTGGGAAATGAAGGAAAGAACAGGACCAAAGATGACTCAAAGTTCTGAGTCTGAATATTTGAAGAATGGCGATGCCGCTAATAGAAATAAGGACCTCTTCAAGAACAGCAGGTTTAGTGAGGAGGGTGGTAGGTATAGTTTGGGACATGTTGAACTTGAGGCATAAGCAGGATGACCACACAAATGATAAGTAATACATGCTTGTTGATCTAGGCAGTGATTTTCACCAGGGAACTTGGGAGAAAGGGTGGAACCAGATATACCAGTGTGAGAGTCATCTTCATGGATGAGCTAGGGGAATTCATGGGTGTGGATCCACTCTCAAAGAGAAAGAGATAAGAATTAAACCTAAGCTAGAGGCTTGAAAATGACTTAATTGAGGAAGAAAGAGAAGAAAAACGAGTCAGAGATAGAAAATAGTCAGAGAAGTAACATAGAAGTCAAATGAGAGTATGTTGTGTTACAAAAACCAACCGAGGAGTTTTGAAAAGGAAGGAGTGGTCAACCATGATAAATCCTACAGAGAGATGAAGAAAGAAGACTGGAAAAAGATCACAAAATTATTGATTAGGGAATTATTGATGACCTTCAAAGAAGCAATATCTGTAAATTGATTGAGATGGAAGTCAGATTGCGAGGGGTAGAAGGATGCAAGTGCATAGAGTCAAATAGAAAGCAGTTAAAGGACACTACTCTTTTAGTAAGTTTGGCAATGAAGGGAAACAGAGAAAGATGATGGGAACTTGAAGGATATCTGGATTAAGTAAAATTTTATTTAGGTCTATGAAGATGTGAGTATGTTTGTAGACACAAGGAAAAGAGCCAGTAGAGAAGGAGACATTGAAAAGATAAGAAGTAGTTAAATGACTTGCCCTCCTTGCCAACATAGTTAGTTTCTAAAGTGAGATTCAAATGCTGGTCTTCTTGACTCTAAGCCAAACGCTCTGTCCACTGTGCCATGATGCCTCTCAAATGCTTCTCTGTTTGGAATGTAGATCACTGGCTTTAAGGAGTGCAAAGTTCTATGAGATGAGGATGTGAGAGGGAGCATCAACATAGTTATTGAGCATAATTACAGGGGAGAGTATGGCACAGATGGTAGTGTATGACAGGTGCTAAAAATTTGGGGCAGAGGGTCCTGGAGGTAGGTGATGACTGGGAAAAGATGGGGGAGGGAGGATGAAACATACAGAGGGTATGAACTTCAAAAGAGGAGACGTTATTGAGTAGTCAAAACAGAACAAAGGTCTGGAATAAACCATGGATAGCAAGGATTATGTCAACCCTAGCCTGTCTTCCAGGCCTCATGGGTTGGAAAGAGTGGTGGAAGCCTAAAATGGACATGAATGAACAAGTGAAAAAAACACTTATGAAACACTTACTGTATGCTAGGCACTTTGTTGATTTTTGAGGATGCAAATATAAGTAAGCAAGTTAGAAACCCTGCCTTCCAGAAACTTAAGTTTCAATATGGAAAGACAATACAGAGCTGGAATGTGGGAAAGAGCAGTGACATGACATGGAGTGTGGTAGGCCTCAGCCAGGGAAAGATAAATTCAAAGGTCACTAATTAGAACCCAGGATCCCAGTTCTAGCGAAACACTTGTTCTAGTGGAATACAAGCAAAATGTCATGAAGATGGAAGTGGATGGAAGGTTGTCATCAAGTGAAATTTTTTCTTCATGTCTGGAAGTATAATGAGAATTCAAAACAGAAGTTCAAAGACCGAGGAGAGTTGTCACAATAGAATAAGGGTCCCAAAGGGTATGGTGTGAGAGGGGCAAGCAAGAGTACAGTAAGCATGAGGAGAGGTTGGGTTAAACTGGATATAGATTAGAGTATTAAAAAAAAATGTGATGCTACCCTTGCATAAGTGGGAGACAATGGCCCTGGAATGGTGCATACTTTTAAACTAGGCTACTGCGGTAGTTTTGTTGAACTGTTTTTTCTTATTACAGTGGAAAGTTGGTGGGGTATATCTGGAAATAAATATAATGTAAAAAGAAAAGGCATTAATAAAATTTTTTTAAAGGGTATAGGGTAGGGAAAATGGAGAAAGGTGTTTGTCTAGGTCTAGGTCAATGACAGGAATTAAGGAAACAGAAGGCTGAGAAATGCTAATGAGAAATGCTGCGCAGATAGAACCTGGCTAATGAGGAGTTAATCAAATCCAAGGTTCCAATTAGAATGTTGGTGTGATAGCCAATACTTGTGTATGTTGATGTAGTCGCGTATATTGGCAAACAGGGTGGTCTTTGTCAGGTGAACAGACAGGCCTGATAGCCAATTCACAAGTCCCCAAAGTATTGTTGTCTTTGAGGTGGAAGTAGGGTAAGAGTGGGGGGGAAAAGCAGGGCAGGGAATAGGGTCAGGCTGATTTCCTCCCTTTGCAGATATCTCCCCAATTCATTACCCTGAAATGCATCATAAAATGATATTGATCAGATAGCCAAGAAGAGACCATGGCAAATGCTGTTGATTCTATTGGGGGACAAGGACCTCTTTGCTGTTTACTTCCTAAGATAACTGATGTTGCTAGAGAAGTGAAGTATTAAATGTTCTTGAAAACTTGATGCATATTTCTCTACTTTTAATTATTGATGCATTGAAGGGTGCTGAGGTTGTTTTTAACATCCTAATACAAAATTTGGATTTTTTAAAAATTAATTTATTTTTAGTTTTCAGCATTCACTTCCACAAGATTTTGAGTTCCAAATTTTCTCCCCATCTCTCCCCTTACCCTCACCCCAAGATGGTGTGCATTCTGATTACCACTACCCCCAAAACTACCCTCTGTCCTATCGTGTGCGTCCCTTCCTTCTCTTATTCCCTTCCTCCCTATTTTCTTGTAGGGCTAGATTTCTATACCCCATTACCTGAATGGCTTATTTCCCAGTTGCACAACATTTGGATTTTTAAAAGGCTGAAATATCTTTGTGCTGTATGTTCAACAACAACAAAAAAAGCCACCCTTAGTCTTTTTTTTAAACTACTTTTTAAATGTTCTAGGATATTTCATTTTGTTTGAATTAATTCAATTCAATCCACAGAATCATAAAATCACAGATGTAGAGCTAGAATGAACGTCAAACATCATCTGGTCCAATACTTTCATTTTGCAGATAAGGAAACTGAGGCCCAAGGGGTTTAAGTGACTCTTTCAAAGTCACCTAGGTAGCAAGTGGAAGAACTAGAATTTGAACCCCACTTGTCTGGATTTCAGTTTTTCAAAACAAATGCTTCAGTTGTTTCAATTCAATCCGGCAACCATTTATTTTTTTTTAATATTCATTTTATTTATTTTTAATGTTCTACTATCACTACCATAAAAAAGATTTTTCCCCCCTGTACTCTCCATCACCCCCCCCTCCCTCCCCAAGATGGCATACAATTCTCTATAGGATCTACACATACATTCCGACTGAATATATTTTCACTATAGTCATGCTGTGTAGAAGAACTAAAATAAATGGGAGAAATCATATAACAAATTAAAATGTAATATGCACACATACACAAAGATGATCTGGTACATTCTGCGATTGAATTCCACAGTTCTTTCTCTGGAAGTGGAAGGCATTTTGCCTTAGAAGATCATTGGGAATTTTTTTTTTATGTCCTTGCATTGCTATGAAGATCCAAGTCTACCAGAAAAAACTCTCTCTGTGGTTGGCAGCAATCATTTATTAGGCATCTACTATGTGTAGAGATGGGGCCATCCAGGTGCCACAGTGGATAAAGCTTTGGGCCTAGAGTTAGGAAGGCCTGGGTTCAAATCTGACCTCAGACACTTACTTGCTATGTGCCCTTTGGCAAGTCTCTTAACTCTGTTTGCCTTAGTTTTCTCCTCTGTAAAAATGAGCTGAACAAGAAATGGCAAAATTACTCCATTATTTCTCTCAAGAAAACTCTAAGTAGGGTCATGAAGAGTTGTACATGACTGAACAGCAAGATATGGGTAGAAAGCATTGGTTTACCTACTAGGGAGATACCGTTCTGGTTATTCCTTAACTTCTCTGTCTTGCAAATAGTCTATTGCAAATAAAACCACTCTATGACCCAATTATTAGACACATGATCCTGTATTACATATTATGAATATATTTAAAATAGTACTGATGCAATTGTGTAATACAAAGATTACTTAGGGAGAGGTGAGGTTAAGCAGAGAACAAACTAGGTTTTGTTGAAAGAAGAGTAAATCTCACAAGACCCAAGATTCCATGTAGAAAAAGAAATTAAAGAAGGTTTGCTGACAACTTGGAGTTGGTGAAGTGAGTCAGGGAATATTTAAGCAGAATTATGGGGACTTAGAAATATTATAGAGATTTGACTAAATATAAGGGAGCATTAGAGCTGTCAAAAAATATAGGAAATAAAACATATAAATGGTGAAATGATTGCGAGGATAAACAAAGAAGGTTCTATGTTAAAATGGAACAAAATGTTTAAGAACACATAAAAATAAAGCTGAAATTTTTAAAATAACTTACTGTTGTTTTAAAAGGTAACTGATGTCATATTAAAATAAATTTTAAAATAGCAAATGTTTAGTAGTTGAAATGTAATAAAAGAAAGTAAACAGTCCAGTAGGTAGTAAACAGACATGTAACAAATTTCTCAGGTACCAAATGAACTTTAATATGACTATAAAATGGGCATCTTGTCATGTGATATTCCCCAAGGCTAGGAAGTAATCACCTAATGATTTCACTGAATGAAACATAATATGCAAGCTAGTGTACCTCATGGAATTCCATGGGCATTAAAAGATTTCCATGTAATGTTATACAGAACTTTGGAAATGAAATTCTTCCCTGTAGATTTTTATTTAGCCTTTCACAGTTCAGTAAAAACACTAATTATTTATTTCTGAACATGGGCTAGGTAATTAGGGGGCTAGGTGCAGCCCTGGAATTTATAATGACAAGTGAAAAAAAAAAATGAAGGAGAAGCTTTTCACACCTGAGAATGGCTAATGTTTAAGCAGGAAAAAGAATGTGCACTTTGAATAAGGATTACCTTTTTCCTTAAAGAGCCCAGTGATCATTGATTCAAAATGGCTTTTCTCGATAATAGCTTCACAAATTGGTAAAGAAGTAAAAAAGGGCAGAGGCATTGTCTTGATTTGCCTGAACTAAATCAATATTGCATGTGGATTATATAGGGAGCAATAGTTTTAGGGATTTAGGGTCATTATTCATTTCTAAGTATAGAAACCAATGCACTTTTCAGAATGAAACGAAACGTCACCATTTTAAAGAGATATTAATTAGATGCTCTTACAGTTTTTTATTTGGAAAAATTTTTTGAACAGAAACGCTTTATTTTACTTTCTATTTGAGATTGGGGGACGGGTGTCTGGAGAGGTCCAGACCTGTGATGCCACCGATGTAAGGGGAATGACTCCTGGGTTAGAGATTTGCTTCTCCATGCAATTTATGGCTTTAGAGTGTGGCCTGGGGGTACTGAGAGGTCACGACCTACACATGGTCACATGGCATATGTCAAGGGCAAGATTTGATCATCTAATCACTCTCTAGGCTGCCTCTCGGTCTCTAATGAAGAAAAACACTATGGAAAATATGAAATGCAATAAAAAAAGCCAGAGGCATGGCCCTACAATATTGCATTGTCTTGTAATTAGTATTAATTATAGCTGCAGTTAGCATTTATTGCATAACATACTTTGCAGCACCCTCAGTGCATGAGTATTTGTCTCATTCAATGCTGTCACTAACTAGCTGGGTGAGTTTAAACAAATCATGTTTTGTGCTTCATATAGTACAGATAGAAAAGTAACCCAGGATTTTTAAATTACGGACACGAAGCTCTGAGGGTAAATTAGACAACGCATTCAAAAAATACTTTGAAGTATCAAGTACTAGGCAAGCAACGTAATAGGAAATTCATTCTCTCTCTCCCTATTTGAACTCTCCATTTGAATGTGCTATATGTCTAAGATTATGGCATTACTATCCTAGATGACCAAGGAGAGAAGTAATGTTCCTCTTTTTCTCCACTGGCATTTAGATAAGTCCTTTTGATAAAAGTTGTTTCCCCCAATTAAACACACATTTCTTTACTACCATGGCACAGTGGATAGAGTGAAGGACCTAGAGTCAGGAAAACTCATCTTCCTGAGTTCAAGTTTGGCCTCAAGACACTCAGTAGCTGTGTGACCCTGAACAAGTCACTTAACCCTGTTTGCCTCACTCTAGCATCTTTGCCAAGAAAACCCCAAATGGCATCATGAAGAGCAGGACAGGACTGGATCGCCTCAACAACAGCAAGAATGCATAAGGCATCATCCTAAGTGCTGGGATACAAGGACAAAATGAAAAATAGCCCTTGTCCTCTAGGAGTTTAGTGTAAGCAGGAGATCGTAGGACCGAGTAAAGATAAGAGAAGGCTTTCCAAGGAGACAGGCACATAAACTGAACCCTGAAAAAAGCTACAATTGTAAAAGGCCTAGACTAGAAGCTCATTTCAGGCATGCAAAAGCATGGAGGCAGGAACTGTAATACCAAGCTCCAGGAAGAGAAAATAAACAGTTTTAGCTGGAATACAGTGGGTAACATGTAGTAAGCCTAGAAATGTAATCTGTAACTAGGTCTTAAAAGGTTTTACATGCTATACAAGAGGCAGTATGGCACTATGCCTTAGTGGAGAGATACCTGGATTGAGAATTTTCTCTTTGGAGAATTCTGTATTTCAATAAAATCATAAATCTCTTTCCTATTTCTTAAATGACAAGCGTAAGGGAATGACATGACTTGACTTTGCTGCATCTATAGTCTCCTTTTTAGAAATCCCACAAGAGAAAATATAAGGTTTTCTACATGCTTTAATGTAAAATTTCTAAGAAAAAAATAACATTCCTTTTTTAAAACCAATACTTCTTTGTGACCAGTTCGTAAAAGAGGTGGGGGAGAAAGATTCAGGGTGGAATAGGCAAAAAAGAACCCTTTCTGTTTCTCCTTTATGTTTATCGAATAGAATTTAGAGAGGATCAGGCAGTTTCCTGTATCAGAGGTTCAGAATGAACTTTCACCTATCTATAAAATTTATTGATATATCTAATATATTTTATTCTTCTGTAATCTAATCTATTATTTACCTATTATCTAATCGAATTTTCTATCTTTTATTCATCTATCTTCTTATCTATCTATCTATCTATCTATCTATTCTCCTTTAAAGGTGTTACTAGGGAGATACTCAGGAGTAGATTTAATCTCCTTTTCTAGTTTCACACACATGATTCCAATACAAAAGCAGAATGGTGGTTTATGCAACAAGCTGGAAACTCAGGCCCTGTGGATTTCTGGCCTTGCTTCTACCATGTACTTTCTAACATGGTCTAAGTCATTTTAAATCCCTATTCTTCAGTTTCTTCACTTGTACGATGAGGAAAATTCTATCAAATTGCTTTCCTGATGCATAAGAAACAATAACAGTAATTCACAAATTGAGTTATAATGCTGTGAAAGTCACAAAATGCTAACTTTTCTGAGATAATAGCTATGAAAGTGGTTTGAAAATTAAAATTATTATGTAAGTGTAAAGCATTATTACCAGTGCTAATGTGTACTAGGGGTACTAGGAATTTGAAATAAGCAGATGAATCTGAAAATTCTTTTGGACAATTAGATTTAGTCTTTTTCTCACCTAAACTTTAGTGAGAGCTCTGGAAAAGTAGCAAGACTCACTGATTTGCATTCATGTTCTTTTCTGCTTCTTGACAAATTATTCCAAATAGTGGAGCAAATGAACAATGAAATGATCAAAAAGTAAGACCAGAGAAGAGAGGAAGAAAAGCAAAGACTTGGGATATAAACCCTTGAAGAATCATTAACTAATATCTTCAAATCCTCTCTGTCCACTGGGTCTTTCAAATATGTTCTTCAAATGTGTACCGGCCTCCCTATCTTGGGAAAAATAAAACAAAATAAAATTTTGACTAGATTCCCCTACTTTTCTTTTTACTTTGATAATTTTCTCAAACAAATTGTCTATACCTGCTTTTCTCATTCATTCTTAAGTTATCCCACTGAAATTCAGTTTCTGATCCCACCGCTATATTATAGATTGCAGTCATCACAGTCACCAGTATCTTCTTAATTTCCAGATCCAATTGCTTTGTATTTTTCTCACGAGGTTATTTTATAAGATTAAATATAACTGAAAACAGGACAATGAAAATATACATAGGAATAACATTTAAAAGAATCTTGAATCTTGACCGATTAGAAGAGGTGTCAAACTGGTTGCCTGTGGGGCTCCAAGTGTGGTTGAGCTAGATTAAGATGTAAATGGGAAATATTTATCAAAATATATAAAAATATAACATAGACAATATTAATTTGTGGTTTTTAAGTCAATATGTGGCCCCCAGGGATCCATTTCTATTTGAATTTGATGCCACAGGTCAGAGCAGCTGGTTGAATCTAACAAGATAAAATTTAATAGTGAGAAACACACTTTGGGGAAAAAAAATCAACCTTCAAATCCAAGAGGAGGGGAGGGCATAGTTAAACAATAGTTGTTCTTCAAAAGATCTGGAGGTTTTAGTTAACTGCAAGTTCAATACCAATCAACCGTATACTGTGGCAGCCAAAAAAAGTCTAATGCAGTCTTGAGCTCCATTAAGAGATCCAGAAGTTTCAGGAGTAGGGAGGGACCTGTGTACCCTGCCCTCCTTAGACCTTCTGGGGAGAATTGTGCTTAATTCTGTATGTGGAGAGTGTGGAGAGCAGGGCAAACGGGATGGCCAGTGGCTTTGAGTCTATGACCTGTGAGGATTAGGTTGGAGAGGAGATGGTCTGAGGGTGGAGAGTGGGGAACAGAATATCTTATCTTCAGATAGATTTGTAGAAGATAGAGAGATAGAGAGATTTATTCTCTCTGGCTTCGCAGGACAGAGTCAGGAAAGGGTGGAAATTGCGAAGAGGTCCGTTCAGGCTTGGCATCAGAAAGAGCTTGCTAATCATGACAGCTGTCTGGTTAGGGTTATCTTGGAAGTGCTGGGCTTGTCTTCAAGCGGATGCCCACTTGCGTGGATGTTATAGTTTAGATTTCCTTCATCTATGGGTTGGACTAGCGGGGTGCTGAGGTCCGTGCCTGCCACACACGCGCGCGCGCGCACACACACACAGAGAATCATATCTACATATATCATGTATACATTTTATTACATACATAAAACATCCTTTTTGGACTGGATCATGATGTCATCCGCTTAGGGAGCTCCTGGGGATGAACTCCCTCTTCCAACGAACTTTCCTGCGTCTTACAGCCTTACAGTTTGGACAACCAAGTGCTAGCCACGGAGTAGATGATGGGGTTTAACTCAGCTCTCTATCCATTACCACACAATGCCTGTCTTCTTCAGGTTTATTGATCTTAGTGAGAAGGCTGAAAAGAATTTACAAGTGAGGGCATTTGAGGATGAGTTTAGAGACCTTGGGCAAGTCTCTAGACCTCTCTCGCTCTCATTTCCTTATCTCTAAAATGGGGACATAATACCTGCAACCTTCTTACAGAGTTTTGGTGAGGAAAACCTTTTGTAAACTTTAAAATTCTTTACAAGTGAGTTAATATTACTTGATTTCAGAGATCCTTTCACGTACGTAAACTTTGGTATTCTATAATTCAAAGCGGGGTTCAGTGTTCACATTCCCCAAGCAATGACTAAACCTAGAAAGTATGAGCATCTTCCTAATGGGGCGGTTGAGGGGAGCAAGTAAGCTCCTCCCAAAGAGTTTCACCTCCGTCTAGTGAACCCGTCAGCTTCCTCCGTGCACTAGGAAACAGAGAAAGATTCGATGGCTATTGAATACCTAACCCGTTTTTTGACAGAGAGACAAGAACCACAATTCCCAGCAAGCCCCGCTCTTCCCAGGCCGCCTCATAGACACCACCCTCTTACACTTCGGCTCCTCCTCCCGCCAGCCGCTTTGCATGCTGGGAATTGTAGTTCCAGCTTAGGGATGGGAAAGGGGAAGGAAGGAGGAACCTAAACATTTTCGGGAATGTATTTTTCCTCAGTATGGGGAGCGAGATACTCTCGACCCAACGGAAGTCCTACTGGGTCCCGTAAAGGCAAAGTCCTAAGAGATTACAAGAACTGTTCTCCGGGGGGGCCTATAATATCCTGGGGAGCAAATTCTCCGGCTGCCAATTCACCACCAGGGTAGGGAGGGGCGGAACCCTCGGCCCGGAAGGAGAGCGGAGATCGCTCCACCAGTCAACCAACGGGTCTTCAGCCAGTTGGAACCCGAAGGATGGGGCGGCGGGCGTGCTTTACGTCGGAGATTGGAAGAGAAAAGAAGGGCTGGCAGGATTGACGGGGAGTTCCGTTTGGGGCGGGGCTGCGGCCGCGGGGCCGCGCGTCGCGGCGGGGCGGCGGCGGGGACGCGCGCCTGGGGAAAGAGGTCGACTGTGCTACGCGGAGGGGGCTGGGCAATCTAGGGGAGTCGCGTCCCGAAGGCGGCGGCGGCGTCTCTGGCGGAGGCGGAGAAGGAGGGCGGGGAAGGAGGATGGAACCAGCTGGGGGCTGGGGCTGGTGCTGAGACGCGGCGCTTCTCCCTTCGTACGGCTCCTGGAAGTTGTGCGGGTGTTAGCCGGACGCCGGTGCCGCCCCTGCCGCTGCCGCTGCCGGCCGGGCTTGGCGGGAGAGCAGGCGGGCGGGAGGGGCCGCTGGGGCTGGCGGTGGTCGGGCGGGGAGGGGGGGAAGGGAAGGGGGAGCGACCTGGGGAAGACGGAGCGCGCTTTGCGCCGGGCGGGCGGGCGGCGGCGGGGGGGCCAGCGGCCGCAGCCGCCGGGAGGACGCGAGGCGATGGAACAAGTGGAGATCCTGAGGAAATTCATCCAGAGGGTCCAGGCCATGAAGAGTCCGGACCACAATGGGGAGGACAACTTCGCCCGGGACTTCATGGTGAGTTCTGCCCCGCCCGGGGTCGCTTTGTGTGGGTGCCCGTGCTGGAGGAGGGGGTGTCAGCGAGAGCCGGGGGCGACAGGGCAGACGCCCACCTGCCGGGCGCCGGGGGCTCCTGGAGCCGCGGGGGGTGGGGCAGCCGCCGCCCCGAGCTCGTGTCCCGCGGAGCGGGAGTGGCTGTGAGGCGGCGGCCCCCTTAGTCGGTCTCGGAGACCACCTATTGTTCCCCCGCCGCCCCGGCCCCGGACACCCCCGAGGCTCTGGCGGGGCGCTGGGGTAAGTGGCTTTGGCACCTTCCCGCTGCCCCGAAGCCCCCCTCGGTCAGCCCAGCCTTTTTCTCTGAGTGCCTGGAAAGGGTCGGGGCAGCGGGGGCTCGGGGTTGGCATTTGCTTCCCAGTGCTGGCGTTTCCGAGGGGGGCCGAGGGAGGAGGGGGAAATCGGTGTGTAGGGTGCATGCAGCAAACTCCACGGGGTGTTTGGAGCTCCGGGCGGTTAGACTGGGGGGAACGACTTGACCGTGGCCGGGTATCTCATCTTCTCCCCCAGGTTTGCAGGAGGCGTCTCCTTGAGAGAACGTGTTCAGGGTACCAAGATTTCCATAGCTTCCTGCCTAGAGCCCACGTTTGAGCCTCTGGTTATTGGGGTCTCGTGTGTACGTGTGTGTGTGTGTGTGGCTCTGTGTGTGTCTGTGTATGTGCGTGGTGGAGGAGGGCAGGGAAATAATGCTGAAGGAAGCCTTTTCCTAGGGGATTTTGTTGAAGGCAATGGAGGGGATGTGAATATCACTTCCTATCCGGGGTGGGGGTGGGGAACTTGGGAACAATAGTTGTGATGGGGCGGAGGCGATGGTTCTTCGGCTGGAGGCCTGAACTGGGAGATAACCTTCCTCACTCTTCCTCTCCCTTATTCCCCCCTCCCATTTTCTGTAGGGGCTGGGCAGATGCGAAGGACGTAAAGTTGTCTGCAGGTAGATGAGCTCAGTGAGGTTATGTATCTGGAGAAGGGGAGCTAATAAAGGCAACGTCCTTCAGTTTTCTATTCACCCCCCTTTTTTGCTGGACAATGACCCCACAAGAATTATTTCCCGTCCTGGGAGGAGGCAGTGGGAGGTGGCCGGTGGCTGCTGTTGCTCCTACGGATGTTGCGCAAGACTGTGGGGCGTTGGAAACCCTGGAGGTCTGAGGAATGGAAGAGGAAGCGGGACTTTGGGAAGTGCTTACTCCTTCCAGGGGTGGTTTGGGGAGAGGGGGTTAAAAGCTGAGATCTGCTTGGGAAGGATTTTACTCCTGAGGGACCACAGTCCCATAGCTATATTTAGAAAATGAAAAAGATGTAGTGCTGGCATCCACAGAGAGGGCTGGGGAGAAAACATCCAAACGAAGAGAGTAGATGGATTTCTTTTAAGGTTCAGGTTATCCTTAGGCTAAAGCAAAGTACCTACTGACTTGCGGTGAAAGCTTTACTGCAGAATTCTCTACTCACATGTACGTAATTAGATGGTAGATTTTAAAATGAATTGTGATGACTTTACAGAGCCTCGTGATTTTTCGTGTTTTTTCCCCTGAAACCTGTAACATAAGATAAGGAACAAAGACATGTTTTGAAGCTTATTTGGAAAATGTAGATTCGGGCTGCAGTGATAAAATTTTGCCCAAGAGAAAAAAAGAAAAGAGTGTATGGCAAGTGGTTTAACCCTATCAGCCGGAAATGGCTATTTCTCTTTGATTTGTGTGAGTTTCATTCATTATTTTTCTGTGCTTTTTATTTGAGAAATAGAACTACATTTAGGAGGAAAATGTAAATAAGTTATTTTGGGTTATTTTTGGTAAGAATTTTCAGTATGTTGAGATAGTTTGAAATGGGGTCATTCTTCAAAGTAACTGGGATTTGAGGAGGTCCTATTTTAAATTTTTTTTTTACTACACCATGAAAAATGAAGATGTTTACTTTAAAATATAAACTTCCAGAAATAATTTTTTTCAGTGCTAAGGAATGAAGGAAGTAGAGGAGTTGTAATCTTTGCTCATCTCCATTATCCTTATGAAGGAGGATTACATAATTTAATGATTTGGTACCTGTAGCTTTATGATCATTACCTCAAGTTCAGATTCCCAATACTAGTATATCTTTAGGGAAATGTGAAATACGTTTTGGGACTTTTTTTTGGATTCCTTTGAGTTGTGTAGAGGCCACTTTTCTCTCATTGCCCTGGGGATGAAAACTTTTGTACTCTCCATTTTAGACATAAGCCTTCCAGGGATAAATTATTAAACTATTTCATTTCTGAGTATATCTGCTTAGGGAGAGAGAAATAAAAAAAAAATGTCAATCTCAGTTTGCTTCCATAATTATAAGGCATTGCTTGGTGACTCCAGTTCCAAGGTTTGATGACTAAGGTCTGTCTCATCATACCAACTCTAAAACCAAAAGGAAGCAACTTATTTGATTGCTTTGTGTTGTCTCTTGACTAAGAGGTAGCCAGACTTGATTGTCAGACATTGTGATGTAGTTTCTCTCCTGAAACTGGCATATGTGTGGAGATATGTAAAGAAAACCTCTAAAACATATTTGTTGCCATAGAAAGGGATTTATAAGCTTTTAGGACTTACCTTAGAAATCATCTAGTGCAACCCGTTCATTATACAGATTTGTTTAAATTCCACTAAGTGTTTAAGGACCTGTTTAAGGCATGCAAGCCACTCTGCTAGAGTTGTGACAAAAAACCAAAATCGTTCTTATAATAGGATCTTAAAGTTAGGGCTCAAAAAGAACTCAAAAAGGTCATCAGATGTTCAGTTTTGCAGTTGAGGAAACTGAAGCCTAGCGAAATGAAATGTCTTGCCTATGGTCACTAAAATAGTGAGTGGCTATACAGGGATTTGAACTCTGGTCTTCTGATTCCAAATCCAACACTGCACCATTGTGATGTCTTCTCAACTTATATTTTACTAGTTGAGCATACTGGGGCCCAAAGAGATTGTGGTTTGCTTCAGGTTACATTGTATATAGGGTCCAAACCCTTTTCTTCTGATTTGATCAAATGCTCTTTGCAGAAATTTGAGATAAGCATCTGTATATTTTTTTGCCTATTAGGTCATTGTGCATTGTACAAATGAGCCTTCTAGGTGGAAATCTTTTGTAATGTGTCAATCTGGAGTTTGAGAGGGAAGTTGTGTAAATTTGTGTGTGTGTATGTGTGGGAACTGTTTTTGTAGAGATGACTTGAATCAGTGAGACATTTTTTGGAGAGAATATAGACATGTGAAGAGAGAGGATCACATCTAGCCTTAAGTGGCTGAGGAAAGAAAGAGTAAAGAAAGGGGTGAGAGATAATTTAGAATAACTCTAGATTTTAAAACTACATTTTGAAAGGGATTATTCTGTAGTACTACTGGCAGTGGCAATAGTCTTAGGTCAGCAGGTTCAACACCATCATTTTATAAATGGAGAAATTGAAGTCCAAAGGTGGGTGGGTAACTTGAACAGTGACAGAACTAGAGCTAGAAGTTAAAATTTTAGTAGATGAATCTTGAAAAATATTTACATTTTATTGATCCCTACAATAGCTTAATTGGGTGACAGTAGGCAAGCTTCAATTTACTCATCTGTAAAATAAGATCCTTCTACTGTCTTCTCACAAGATTGTAAGAAAAGCCTTTTGTAAATCTTAAAATGTTATATAAATTGTAGCTATTCAAATATGGAGAAACAGCAGAAAATTCCCTGTCAGAAATTAACTATAGAAAGTGTTGGCTTTTTTGAGATTGCAGGCAATTATCAAACCTAGGGGAAAAAATTTAAAACATATATTTGTATTTATTGGTTAGAAGAATTTAATAAAGCTAATGCCAATATATTGTAGTACTGTTTGTAACAAGTCTTTGTAATATTAATAGTGATAAATTGTTGTTTTAATTTCTTTGGGTAGCATGTAGCAATTAAAATAATACAGTTGAACAAATGTGAGCAGCCTTGGAGATAGATTCAAATAATCTTTAATATTTAGCCATGCTTCGATGTTATCATAGCAGTAATGCTATTTCATGGTACTGATATTTACAAAGTACAGAAATAGTGTACAGAGTAATTTTGTTGAATTAAAATTGTAAGTTGTGGAATAACACTTTAAAACTTAATCTTTTTTTTTATTATGTTGGCCTGTAAAACTTTTACATAAAGGAATTAAGGGTAAAAGGATTGTTTCAGTGAAATGTTTTAGACTCACCTAATATGCATCCAAGAAAAGAGATGAAAGTAGACTAGTCCTCTGACACTTAATCCTTGTGTGACCTTGGGCTAGTCACTTCACTTCATGGTGCACCAGACAATTCCTTAAGACTTTTTGGTACTGCTATATGGTTGGCTGGGGATTTAAAAGAGAAAAAGGAAATAACACTTTGCTTATAATTATGGGGACAAGGGGACACCAAGATACAGTGTGTATACCTAGTTGCTATAATATGAATAGGGAACATAGGAAAGAAAGAGATCTAGGAATATTTGAATTGAGAAAGGAAACACTTACTAGTTGAGGGGATGGTGGCACCATAGCTGAACCTTGAAGAGATTATAAGGATTTTTGGAATGGCAGAATTTTTTCACTGCAATAATTTTTTCACTGCAATTAAGGGCATAAAAGTAAGAAATTTAGGGTTAGCATTTTCATTACTTAAAAGTTAAAAATAAAAATTTAAATAAATTGAATCATCCCACTAAGCAAGATACAGAGAAGGTGAACACTAGTAATTGACACTAACTCTCTGGGAAGCCTTCTGTAAGAGATTTGAGAGGGAAATGTTGATTATCTATTTTTTCTGCTCTATCAAACATTTTATTTCTTTTAAAAATTAAAGAAGTTCAGTGATGCTTTTAACTACCATTTCTGGTATAAAGCATTACATTTTAGGTCATTTTCATTACTCACACTATTGTTAAACCAATTAAGTGGTAACAACAGAAATAAATGCAAAGTCAAAACCCCATGCAAATCAGAAGGTTAAGAAAAGGTAAACTTTAGTAATGTGTAAATTAATGAAATCAGAGTACCTAGATAGTTCTTGTATCTACAGAGTCTGGTTTCATGGGGAACCAGTTTTATTATAAGAAAGGGTTGATGTACAGCATACTTGGGAGGGGGCTTTAAATGGTGATGACCATGATGATTGCTCTGAGAATCGGGCCATCTTCATGGTGAAGGTGTTTCTTGTGTAAAGAAAAAAAAAGCAGCATTTATAAGCATTTTGAGCATGGTCAAAATATTTAGGGGTAACCTAATTACAATTACGAAGACAGTGCTAAGCAGAGAATTCCTTTGTCTTGGAACCTTTGTAAAAAGGATAGAGATTTTACTGAGTTTAGCTAACAAAAAAAAAATCCCTCATATGTTGTGATATCTTTCTAAAGAAAAAATGGCATGAATGCTGTGAAAGAGCTAATTTATTGAATCTAAATTTAATCAGAATTCAAAAGCAAATGAACTTTCCAGTATAAAAGTTATATATGTATTTATGAAGCAGTTTAATATGTGGACTTCTGTGGATTCTATATTTTAAAAAATTATATTGTACTTACTAAATTACTTAAGTGTATAGAAAATTTGTAGAATAATTCTTAAACGGTAATATTTGTTTTAGAAAAATGTGCCATAATGCTCTATGTTTATTCTCTTTCCTCTTTCCCAATTCTAATTCATCATAAAGATATTTTGTATATATCTGTCATATAGGATGAACTGTATAGGGAAGAGCCTAGAAATAGGTAAATATAACACGGTCACACTGACACACTGAGTGTCATAATTAAAATAGGGGAACATATAATGGTTGACCGGAGAGGGATGGTTGGAGATTAATGTACTTAAATCCGACTGCTTATGCAACATTTTTAAAAGAAGCTAGAGATTTTTTTTTTTAATGAGAAGAGACAGGTTTTTTTTTTTAATTATTCAAGGTAATATTTGGTTAAATACTTAGAAGTGCATGGTCAGACATTTGAATTTGATGGGAAGTTAGGGAGTATAATATTTATAGTTTCAGAGAATGTTTAGAAGCAGCCAGGTGGCAGAGTGGATAGAGTTGGGAACATCTGTGTTCAGATTTGACCTGCAACACTTACCAACTGTGATTTGGGGCAAGACCTTTGATCTTTGCCTTAGTTTCCTAATCTGTAATGGTGATTTGTAGTACCTATCTCCCAGGGTTGTGAAGATAAAATGAAGTATTTATAAAGCTCTTTACAACTTAGCTTTGCACAGCTAATATATGAATATTAATTATCATTATTATTATTCTTGAGAAAGTTTTGGTGACAGCATAGTAAGGTGGGGGAGGAAAAGGCAGAGAAATTCACTAGGGCTTACTTCTACTATAAAGATAATAATTGAACAAAATGCAGTAAATTATTTTATGGTCTTGTTTAGTTTAATTAAATTTATATAGCTTATGATAGATTTTCCATTTATTACTATAGACTTATATTGTTCTGTTCTCATATAATTTTCTTTTTAAGAAACTTAATGGTTTTTAGAATCATTGACACTTTGTAGTACTCCTCTTCCTCCACCCTCAACTCCCACACTTTTTTATAACAAAGAAGTACAGTTAAGCAAAACAAACTGACACATAGACTTATGTCTGAGAGCATCTGCCTCATTATGCATCTGTAGTCTTAACATCTTCCAACTGAAAGGAAGTATGTTTCATCATCAGTCAGGCCCTTGGAGTCAAGATTGGTCACTGCTTTTGATTTGAGTTCTGATGTCTTTTAGTATTGTTTCCCTTTATTTTATTGTGGTCATTGTATATATTCTTTTAGTTATGTATAGTTGCATTATGCATCTTTTCATCTTTTTACTAGGTTTCTTTAAATTTCTTATATTTGTCTTATTTTATATATAGTACTGTTCCATTACTTTTATATTACAGTTTTAAGCCATTTTCTAATTGGTATCTGCTTAAAATATTGTTGTTAATATTTTGGTACCACAGTTCCAAATTGTTTCTCAGAATGGTTGGACAGATTCACACGTTCACCTGAAATATATTTATATGCCTATTTTCCCATAGTCCTTCTAATGTTTCCATTTTTTATAATTTTTTCTAATTTGCTGGGATTTATGGGTTAAAATTGTTTTAATGTGCACTTGTACATTGCTGTTGTTTTAATGTGTATTTTTCTTATTCAAGGCTTGAAACATTTTTTCTTATGGTAGTTGATAGTTCCATTTTTTTTTTTTTGGTAAATTTTATATTTTTGGACCACTTACACACTAGGGCCATCAGTTAACTATATATTTTGGCATCAGTGCTTTATCTGGAGTATTTCATAGAAAGATTTTTCCCATGAATTTCCTATTTTTATTCTCATTTGTCAAATTGATTTTTTTTTGTGCAAAGCTTTTTAATTTTATATAATAAAAAAATTGTCTGCTTTGTCTTTTGTCCTTTAAACCATAGATAAGATAGTTCTATTCTCTGGGTTTTGTTTTTATGGCCTTTTAAGTTCACTTATCCCTTGGAAATTATTTTGGAATGTGGTATAAGATGTTCATATAAACCTAATTGCTGCCAAACTGCTTTTCAGTTTTTTTGTTCTAGTTCTTGTTCATTTGGGAGCTCTCCCTTTAATTTAGATTCTTGGATTTATTGAACATTGACCTACTCTGTTCATTGCCATGGCTCTTCATTATCCACTCTTCTCCAGTGATGTATTTTTCCTTTTAACCAGGAAAAATATGTTTTATAATTACCACTTTATAGTGTACTTTGAGATTATTTATCTTTTGTTTTTTTAAAGGAATTTTTAGTTTTTTCTTACTATTGGTTTTGTTTGTGCAAAGCTTTTTAATTAAAAAAAAAGAATCAGAAATTGTCTTTAATTCTACAGGGTAATCTCCTTGGAAGTTTGACATATTACTAAGTGTGTGGATTTGGTAATGCAATTTTAAGCAGTGAAGAGCTCCTTTTTTCTCTCCACTTTTTGATTTGACAAGCAAATGGTTTTGTATGTTTGATGGGCCTTTTAAAAAAAAATAAAAACTAGCTCTTAGCTCAGTTTATTATTTCCATAGTCTTTTTGTGTTCAGTTATATTTCTTTGATTTTCATGACGTGTATTTCTGCTTGTTTCGGGATTATTAGTTTATTTGCTTCATAGTTTTTGGAGTTGTGTGCTCAATTCATTGATCATTATTTTCAAGTTTCCGTCATTGGTTCTTATTTTTATTACATTACCTGCAAAGAATGTATATGCTACTTTTGCCTTCACTTTTTTGAGTTCTTTATGTCTTAGTTACATGGTCAGTTTTTATAAAGATACAGATTTTAGTTCAACCTTTCTTTTTAACTCTCTCAATCTTTATTTTTTTATGAGCATATTTATTTCCATTAACATGCATAGATATGATTAGTAGATTTATTTTTCTGTCTGTCATCTTCTTTTACAAAGTTTCTTTTCTTCCTCCCTCTCATCCCCTCCCCCATTCCTCACTTTAGAAGAAAGAATGAAGTAGGAAAAAAGCAACGCAACCCTCTGTAGATATCAGTAGTTTATTTTGCTTAGAGTTGTCTGGTCTCAGACCTTTCTCTCCTTTTTGACCTTTTTCTCATTTTATTCTTTTGTAATAGGTAGTTTATTTTGTTGATCACTACCCTTGCCCCAATTTTACCCATGATTCTAATATTTTATTAAGCATTTCAGTATTTTATTAACTACTTAATGTGTACCAGGGGACTGTGCTAGGGATATAAAGAAATAATTGAAGCAAGTAGAGGTTATGTTTTACCAAGGAGACAACATGCACCTACATAAGTACTACATACATATTATAGACAAAATTTAGGATAATTTTTGCCTGGGAAAGCTCTAATCTAGGAGTCGTCATCTAAGTTGAACTTTGAAGAAAATAAGGGATTCTAAAGGAAGGAAGTGAGGAGGGCGTGTATTCCAGGAATGGGAGATTGCCCTTACTAAGAAGGGCATGGAGGCAGGAGATGGAGTGCTGTTTTCTGAGGAATACCATTTTGGCTTATATGGGAGGGGTTCAATATATGGGGGAAAGAGCTTCATCCAACCATGTTATATGTGTGTATAATTGTATGTATGTATGTATGTATGTATGTATGTATGTGTGTCATCCTTGGCCTTCAGGAGACATCTGTTCACAAAGGAGTCTGTTAATAAACCTCTTCCCACAAGAGAGCTTTGCTTCTGGACTTACTTTTTTGAGCTTGAATTTATTCTTGGTATATCTTGACCTTTGAAGAAAGGGTAAAGCTTTTTCTTGAACCTCTGTCTCATGCCCACATAGTAAAGTAGAACTATAGGGCAGAATATCTAAAACATTACATTTGATTAATGTCTGGGCTCTCCTCAGAAGGAATTAACAGTTCTTTTTTAGAGGACTTGATTATATTTTATATATCATTTTATATTTCAGCTCTTTGAATATGTTAAAATTTATTTACTTTCCTTTCTTAGTTTCTTTTGTCTGCTATCTTTGACTTTCTAAGAGTCTACAAGTAGAAGTAACCAATTTTATAAAGTCCATTTTTCCTCACTGTAGGTTTAATGCTCAAATTTCTAAGATAAGATTCCTGGTTTTGTGTCTTTACTTTTTACTATTATATTATAATCTTTTATTTCCTCTCTTTTTGACTTTGTGTAATTCTGACAGCTTCCTTAATATTTATGTTTTCCTACCCATTATTAATAATTTCTCTATAGCATGGGAGTTCAGGACTTTGGTGATTACATTTCTTGTTTTTTAAATTTGGGATTTCTTTTTTTCTGTTTTTGGGGTATGAGCTGTGTATTTTGGCTTTGTCATGTAATACCCAGTTTTAGGTGAAAAAAAAGCTGGGAAGGATAGTAAATGTTGGATAATAGAATAATGAGTATCTAAAAGGATGTCTGTAGGTTGAAATAACGGGCTGACAAAATATAAAATAAGAATGTATGTAAAGCTCTACATTTGCATTTTAAAAGCCAGTTGGATGCATTTATAGTTTTTAGTAGCTTCATATTAATATTCATAACCTTTTCAGATTCAGACTTGTGTCATGGTTTTTCTTTTAAAAGTAAAGATTTCTTTTTTAAAGTTTAGCTTCAATTAAGCTTCCTTAGTAACTTTTTAATACAATCAATTTCTGCATGAAAAATGACCATCACTCTCCCAAATCCATATTAAAAAGTTTTTGTCCATTGATTACTAATTAATTTTTTCATGATCATTGTTGGGTGTTTTTCTGTTATTTCATAAAAGTCCTCCTAAGACATTTTTGTTTTTCTCATATTTTTCAGTGTTCGCATTATAGTTTTCCATCACATTAGTGAACCACAATATTTCAACTATAATTTCATTGTTAAATATTTAGGTTGCTTCCAGTTTTTTTTTTTTTTACAGTTACATAATGCTGCCATAAAAATCTTTTAGGAAATAGTTCTTTTTGTTCTTGATAATAATTCATGATGTATTCCTAGTAATGGAATTATTAGGTTCTGCCAGAGCACTCTCCAAAAAGATCTCACAAGTTGGCAGTTCTGCCAGTAATGAATGTGAGTGTATATTTGCATTGAGTTTGATTGCTTTTAGTTGTTTTCACCAATTAGATGGATGTGAGGTGGTACTTCAGAGTGATTTTGATTTTCATCTCGTTTTTCCAAATGATTTTCACAACGTGTTTTTCTCACATAAAGGTTGTTATTTACTTCATTTGTTATGGATTAGGGATTCCCATTTTGATTTCCTTATGTCTTTAAGATGTCAGGTTTTTAAGTCTCTTTTGCCACTCACATTTTCCCCAATCTGTTGTTCTTTATTTTAAATATTGTCTTTCCTGATTATTATTGCTCTAAGGATGCCTCCTTTTCCTCATTTTTAGGGAGAAAATGTTAATTACTGTATTGGAGTGATGTGTAGGATTTTGTGAGAATGCTTTACAACTCTCATGGTCCATTTTAGAGTTCTGAAAGTATATATTGACTGGTATTGTATGTGGAATGTATGTGAATTGCTTTAAGTATATGCTTCCCATTCATCTTTGATTTCAAGATGCCAATAAATCTCTTAATACATTCGGAAAATAAATACGTTGTCTTTGTTGTATAGAAATACTTGCATTTTGATGTAGTCAGACACATCTATTTTGTCACAAATTCTTCCTTTGAAAATTTTTTTTTACTTCTCTAATAGGGAAAAATACTTCTTTGTATTTCTAATATCATTTTTTGAGTTTATTTTATGTGTGCATGCGCACACACATACACCTGTCTTACCTTGCTGAGTAGGGTATAGTTGTTTTTTTTTAACATGTCCCTTGGACATTGGGCTGGGAAGGTTTAATATAATATAATTTAATAAGTTTCACATAGTAAATCCCTACTTATTTGGGAATTCTACTCTAACACTATATAATTTACATGAATTGTGAAGGGCCCTGAAGTGATACCACCTAAATAAAAATCAATAAAGTAATTGGGGATGTTTAGCCTGGAGAAGATAAGACTTACTGAGGACATGTTGTTAATAAATATTTTGAGGTTTGTCATATGGAAGAAGTAGATTTATTCTTCATGATCCCAGAAGGCAGAACTTGGAGCAGTGTGTGGGAGTTACAAATAGACATTGAGACTTCAAAGGAAAAATTTATCAAAAGTCTTTAAAGGCTGGATGATCACTTGGCAGGTGTGAATTAAGGAGGAAATTCTTGTTCATGTATGAAGTAGACTAAAAAGGTTTCTAAGCTCTCCTCTATATATGGAAATTGCTTGCTTCTCTGCTTTTATATTCAGTTTTTAAAATTTTAAAATTTCCCCTCATAGTCCAAAATGCTAAAGTAAAAACACGAATTACTTCGTGCAGTCAAAACTCAGAGGAATTGAATCATCTTTAATAGTAAAATGAGGTCTCTGAAGAGAACTTAGCAGCTCTAAGGAAAACACTTGATTATAGAAATATTGAAATTATAAAGAATAGTACTATTGGAATGTAAAGTAAGATTGGGTTTGCTAAATGGAACTAAAAAGATGACCTAAATTTAACTTTTTGCAACCAAAAAGAGGGTATTGGTAATGAAAAATTTGGTTATGGAACCAGTGCCAATTGCCACAATTATTTCTTAAGAAATAATTGCCATAATTTGAATAAAAGGATACCTGTTATAAATACCAAACTCATTATTGGTGAGTGTGTTTGTTGTATTAATTTCTATGAAATACCTGAACAAAATAAATTTAATATATTGTACATTAGAAAGTAGTATCTAACAAATTGTTTTCCAAATTATAGACTTAAAAAAGTTTCTTTAAAAGCATTATCTCTTAATTGTTACAGTAGAACCTTTCTGGGAGTGGTGGTACATGCCTGTAATTCTTGCTATTGGGGATACTGAGGGTGATGTTGAAGGCTCTGGAATTCTGGCATACGGAAGATTAAAAAGCATCATTAGGTGACCATACTCAGTCTGGCACCATCAGTATGATGAGTTCTCAAGAGCAGTGGGCTCTCAGGCTTCCTAAGAGGGACAAAATTGGCTTAAGTGTGAAATGTATGAGGTCAGAGTTTGTTTAGTCATTAGTATGGGCCCTCTTTTTTTCTCTTTCTATACTTTTTAATTTGGTGATCTCATTAGCTCCCATGGAGTCAATTATTGTCTCTCTGCTGACTGACCTCCAGTCTTGAATCTCCACCTGCATATTAGACAACTCAAAGAAGATGTCTGGTAAGTATCTTCAGTTCAGTATGTCCAAAACTGAACTTTATTTACCCCCAAAGCTGCCCCCTTTCAAACTTGGTTTTTACTCTTGAAGGTACCACCATCTTTACAGACTTCCCAGGATTGCAACCTAGGTGTCATTCCCAACTCTTCTTCTCTCCTGTCATATCTTGAAAGATGATATCTAGGCTCTTTTTTGATCATGGCTTTCAGGTAGTCCCGTGATTTTTAAATTGTCTCTCCTGGATCTGTTTTCCAGGTCAGTTGTTTTTCCAATGAGATATTTCACATGGTCTGCTATATTTTCATTCCTTTGGCTTTGCTTTATAATTTCTTTATTTTTCATAAAGTCATTAGCTTCCATCTGCTTCATTCTAATCTTTAAGAAATTATTTTCTTCAGTGACCTTTTGGACCTCCTTTTCCTTCTGGCCAATTCTGCTTTTTAGGGCATTCTCCTTTTCCTCAAGGCTTTGGGTGTAGCAGCTCTGACTTCATTGTCTTCTGTTTGTATACTTTGGTCTTCCTTGTCACTAAGGTAAGATTCTATAGTTTGATTCTTTTTCTGGCTTTTGCTCATTTTCCCAGCTAATACTTGACTTTTGAGGTCTTTGTTAAAGCAGTTCTCTGCTTCCAGTGGGGGTGGAGGATGTATTGTCAGCTGCTTGATCCCCCCACAGTCTGTGGACCCAGAACTCTAGAAATAGTTGCTGCCTCTGCTCCTGCCCCTGCCACTGCCTCTCCCATTCCTGCTGTGGACTCCTCCTTTGTGGGCTCCTCCACCCTCTCTGCGGCCCCTCCCAACCACTCCATTCTCTGACACAGGTCCCACAGGTTTTTTCCACTGATCTTCCAATTTGTCCTCAGTGTTTTGAAGTTGTGAAGCCTGGAAACTGTTACTGGTGTCTGAGATTCAGTCCCCCGAAGACCTTCTCAGGCCCCTCAAGCCACATGTGTGTTGGCGTGGCCCACATTGAACTGTGCTCTGCTCCCAGCGTGGTGTGATAGACACTTTCAGGCTGTGGGCTGGAGATTTGCTTCACTCAGTCATTCTGTGAGTTTGGCAGCTCCAAAATTTGTTTTCATCACTTTTTTACAGGTATTTGGCTGGGTTTTTGGGGAGAGCGCTAGCAAGTCCATGCTGTTCACCATCTTGAATCTGTTTTACCTCTCCTGCCATATCTAATCTGTTGTCAATGTCTGTTGGTTTTACCTCTCATCCTGCATCTGCCTCCTTTTCTTCTCTGACACTGTCACATTTCAGACCTGGCTATTGCAGGAGCCTGCTTTTGTATTGGCCTGCTACCAGTCTTTTTCTTTTTCAGTTCATCTTCTCTTCAACTGTCTTAACACACAGACAGGCCCAACCATGTCACCCATCTTCCCCATTCCTCGTGCCACTTGATAATCTCTTCTGGCTCCCTATCCCTTCCAGGATCAAGTTTGGTGATCCAAACCCTTTATAAGCCAGCATCCCTTTCCCCTTTTCAATGTTGTTACACTCTACCACTACTCTTCAATCCATTGATAGTGGCCTACTTGCTGTTCTTAGAACAAAACATTTCATCTCCTAACTTTGGGCATTTGCAGTGTTATTTTCAGTAGCCCATGTGGAGGTCTAAGTTGGAAGCCCCTAGATGAATGGTTTTATTAAGTTGAATGATTTAAAAGGAGTGGGGCAGTTTGGTATAGTTAACAGCAAGACTGTGTTCAAGTCACACACACGTACACACGCACGCTAGATGATCATTGGCAAGAGATTTAATTGCTCCATGCTATAGATATCTGTGACTGTTAAAGAAGATCTCGGAATCTTCAAATGTTGAAGAAGTTCTTTATATCAATGAAATTTCAGTTGAGATGGGGGAAAAGGTGATTCAGAGAACTAGAAATGTCTTATAATTACTTGATGTTCTACATTAAAGTCTACTAGAAAGAACTGCATTTTGAAGCAGGAGTATGTGGTTTGCTTATAGTAGAGTTTATTTCCCCACAATCTGACTTAAAGTTTGTTTTTTTTTATTACACAGGCAAATTTCCCAGTCTGTTGACAGGAAAGTAGGGAAAAAGTTAATTTATATGTCTTGATTTTGTCCTCAATGTTTAATTAAAAATACTGGACAAGGAATTTTAAAATTTGTTCCAAGTCATGGATCCTATCATTTAAGAGTGACATTTATCCTGGATAAGTCACTTCAATTTTTGGCCTTGATTTCCTTATCTTCAAAAAGTAAAAGTACATGATCCTAAGTGAGATGAGCAGAACTAGCAGAATATTATACATCGTAACAGCCACAGTAAAGGACTGTTTTTGATAGACTTAGTCCTTCACAGCAGTGTAAGGACCTGACACATTTTCAATGGACTTATGATGCAAAATGCTATCTACATCCAGAGAAAGAACTATGGAGTCAGAATGCAGAATGAGGCAGTTCGTTTTGTTTAGTTTTACTTATGTCTTCTCCCTTCCTTTTAATTCTCTGTGCAACATGACTAATGTGAAAATGTGTTTAATAAGAATGTATTCATAGAGCCCATATAACATTGCATGCCATCGTGGGAAGGGAGAGGGGGAAGAAGAGGAGAAAATTTAAAACTTATGTAAATGATTGTTGAAAATTGAAAAGCAAATAAATTAATTTGGAGAAGGAAAAAAAGTAAAAGTTCATCTTGCCTCTACAACCTTCTTCCTGTGTGAACTTGTGGGCAAGTCAGTTAATTTGTAAAATAAAGGAGTTGAAATAGATGACTTCTGAAATCTCTTCCAGCTCTAAATCTATGATCCTGTAAGTATCTAAGAAGATGTCAGACCCTTTTCATCTACAACCCTTTTAATTCTGTGAATTAAGCAATATTTTATATTTTCTTTGTAAGATTTCTATAAAATTAAAATGCTTAGCTGTTAACAAATTGGGGCACTTAGGTATTTGGGAAGGTAGTAGTAAAGTGGGACATGTTTGGCAATTATTAAAAATCACATTCCTTGTTGAAGTTGATAAAACTGGTAAGAGTTAAAGCATGTCAAATTTTATCAGTTTTCCTCCTATTTAAACCACTGCTTTGTAGACTCTCTCGGCAATCCTTTTATATTTTCTCAACTTAAATTTTAATCCCAAGTCATTTTAATTTTAATTTTTTATTCATTTTGAACTTAAGGTACGCCAAGGCAAAAAAAAAAATTTCCATATACACAGCACAACCTAAAAAGAGGATTGACTGTAAAACTAAAGTGATTTATTTTTTAAATAGACTTTAATTGCTGAGCACTTTCAGATAAACATGGGGGGCTGAATCAGAGCAGCATATTTTCACATGTACCAGAAGAGATCATAGCTCTTAGTGACCAGAAGGAAACTAATGTATCTTTTTTTCACCATAAATGACTGAATAAATAGGGAATTTAGGAAAACTAAGAAAGTCATTGAGATTTAAAAAAATTATCATTTTGGAATAGATAATTATTACTGTCCGAGAATTTGAAGGAGTGATAAAATACTGATAGGCTGTTTACTGATTGATTTTTGTAACAGTTCAAGATTATTATTTTTAAAATTACACATGTACATATTTCCAATCAACAAACATCTACCTTCTCTCCCTCCCACCCTGACAGTCAGTGACCTCATTGTGGAAAGAAGGGGAGTGTCCTGTAAGTCATAGACAACAGTTACTAGAATTTTGATTGGGTGGTAGATTTTGAGTGGATCTGAAAGGAGAAGAGGTTACCAAATGATGGCTGTAGAAGTAGAATCAGGAAGTGATGGTGGGGAACAAGGAGTATTGCAAACTCTCCTACTTCAACTAGTAATCTTGAGTACTTCAACTAGTAATCTTGAGGGATGTATATGAAAATATTTATATTACTAGGTGCTGAGGGAGATATTTAGACACATTGATGTATAGTAGTGGTATATCCCAACAACTAAAGTACAATAATTCATAGGTTCTTCATAGGATACTGTGCAAAGATGGAGGTAGCAGATAGATTGTGGGTAAAGAATAGTAAGAAGGCCAGTTTGGCGTGACCAAATAGTATATATAATAAGGGGAGTAATGTCTTTTAAGATGGAAAATCAAGGTTTGAAGCAGGTTGTGAAGGGTTTTAAACTAGTTTATGTATATTCCTCAAGGTAATAAGGACCAGTTGGAGTTGATGCATGAAGTAGTATGGTCAGTTCCCTGTTTTAGGAAAAATCATTTCAGTTATTATATGGAAGATAGGATGGATAGGAGGGAGATGAGGCAGGAAAACCAATTAGGAAGCTATTGCAGTAGTGTATATGAGGTATGTTGAGTGCCTGAAATAGGGTGGTAAATTGTTAGTGGAGAAGTTGTTATGGGTATGAGAGATGTCCAATTAAGAAAGAGAAAGAAGTTATCTTTTTTAAATATTATTTTTATATACTGTTTTTACAAAGAATTACCTTTAAAATATTGTTACTTTTCTCATTTTGACCTTTTCATTTATGCTAATAGAACTGATTGATCTTGTGTTTGAGACAAATTTTCTGTAATTTGAGTTGATTAAACCATATGTGATAATTCCAGATAACAATATATAGTACTGAAATCTTAACTGAAGCGGAATTAAGAAGTAATTTATCTAACCCAACTAATAATTTTATAAATGAGGAAATTGAGACCTAGTGAGGTTAAATGACCTGCCGGTATCGTATATCAAATCTGCCACTGAAGTAGTGGTAAAGTTGGAAAAACCCAGGTTTTTCTTCCTCAAGATACCTTATACCTTACCTCCTGTCTAGAAATGATTACTCAAAATTAGTTTAATGGATAGCCAGCTTTAAAAAATTCATGTTTACCATTTTTTCCTATGAAACACATATTTAAAAATGTATCCAAAGAATTCAAGTGTATATTTTGAACAATATTAGGTATTTGTGTGATTAAACCACATGAAAACATAACTAGTTAAATCTTTGAGCTTTTTCTGTAGTCCTGGCATCTTTAACTCAGTACCGCTTTGCTGACGTTGTCTTGTTTCTTGACATTGGAACTTCATTTCATTCAGTCAACAACATGTTAGTCATGAAACTCTAGCCATGCTGCTGCTCTTTTCTTGCTTACTGCTTGGAGTATAAGCTTTAAAAGTTTAATAAATAGAAGTCAAAAGATCCGAATACTCCGCTGGTGGAAAAGGAGAAAGTGCTGGTGGAAAAGAGCTGTTAGGTTTGGTGGAATGTTCATCTATACTAAATGGGATATAAGCCTCTGGGGTTTGGGAGGAACAAGAGCTATTTTTGGCTCTGTATTCCCTAATTTAGCACAGGGCTTTGCACTTTTTGGTTTGAACATATGATTTTGTCCATTTAGGGAACTCCTAGGAAGGAAATCCATTACTAATACTTATCTGCAACTGCTGTGCAATTTATAATTGTAAGAAATTGTTCTGGGTACTGAGAGATTTAATAACTCGCCCAGCATCAATTATAGGCTATATGTTACTAGTATATATCAGAGACAGAACTTGAATCCAGGTCTTCCTTATTACGAGGTTAGTACATAAGACTGGTGTTCCTTTCCTTTGTTTTGCATAATAGACACTTAATAAAATGATTATTGAATTAGAATCAGCTCTGGTATAGTGGATAGTTGGTCCCAGAACCTGGCAGACCTCAGTACCTAGGTTCTGGTTCTGATACCTGCTAGTTATTTGGCCAAATCATTTAACCTCTCAGTTCTAGGCAATATATTAAGGTTATAAATTGCTTAAAAAAAAAGGAGGGGGTGGGATGGGGCGGGGAGGCCCTGTATGAGTGGAGGAAGTTCTTCACCAGGAACTCCCTCTACCAGTCAAATCACAGATTCAGCCCTTATCCCCAAAGTCAAATTGAATTGGAGTACATTTTCATTAAACCACATTTTGAGAATTGGCAATTAAGTTGAAGAAAACCTTTAATTATATATAATTACTTGGTTCTGACTAGTTCAAATTTTAACCAGCACCACAAGGGCAAAAGTTAGTTATGGTTGGCATATTAATGGATAGCAGAATCATAGATCTACTGCTGTTAGTAGAAGACATTACTACATTATTTTGCCATTTATATATCTTTTGGCAATCTATTTTGATGTGTTTTCTTTTATTTTGTACTGTCTTGCTCATGGAAGTTATATAGAGAAGTTGTTAATATTAATTTTACCAGTAGTAATAATTAAATTTTTTTTTTTTAGCTTTGAATCTGAAGTAACTTTTTTAGTTAAAGGGAATATCAGGAGAAGTAGAATTTTGTGTTTAAGTAATTTTTCATGGACTGACTTTACAAAATACAGTCTTAAGCTTGGTATAGGTTCATGTATTCTAAATTGTATCTTATTAATCTCAGTGATAATGGGGAATATCTAATGGGAAGATAGGAAAATTCGTTCCACTTTTGTTCCAGGTGACTTAATATTAATAATCCAACTGAAGTTGAAGATACAGGACTTGAGCTTAAATGCCAACTCTGTTGCTATCTGTGGGACCTTAGAAAAGGGGCTTAACTTTTCTGGGGCTGAGTTTACTCATCTCCAAAATGTGAAGGGATTGGATAATTGAGCTTTAAAGTCACTTAAAGTTTTCTGTTTATGATCCTTATATTTACTGAAATTATTTGATGAAAAGAATACATACTCTTCCAGGGAGAAGCTTCTGGTTATTAAAAGATTTTACCTGTTTCCTGAAGGCAGTCTAGTCTGCCCTCATTCAGTCTTGGGCCCAACTGATGATCCATTTCTTGTTCATATCTGTCCTAGATGATGAAGTTGTACTATTGGAGGCATTCTTTGGGTTATCTCCTAAACTAGATTTTTTTTTTTATGTGTTTATTTGGGCTAACTCTACTGATTGACTATGACTCTTGTTTAGGAGAGTAATAAAGTCAGTGCACTATAAACTGCAAATAGGAACACTAAGCATCTGAAGGGCTTCATCACTGTAGTGCCAACACAATATTCAATATGCCTACAGTGGCCATGAACATTCCTGCCCGGCTATGAATATTCCTCGAATACAAAATACAATAGAGTCTCCACATAGAAGATAGAACCAAAACATTTATTCAGACACCAGAAAGCCAAATTCTTATAATCTGTACACATAATAATGCAGAGAACAACACCATCCCAAGCCTTCCCCCTGCTAGCCTTCCTACAAACCAGCTCCATTAAACAAATCACAAGCATGCTCCCTTAAATAAAATCACAAACAAGCTCTTTCTCTCATGCTAGCCAGCTGCCTGTTTGCCTGCATCCTTCCTACCTCTTATTGGACTTTTACCAGTTTCCTTCAGCCCTGCTCTATCTCTGCCTCTTCCTGTTCTACCCATTCAGCCTCCAACCACAGGTTCCAATGTGACTCAGATTTCTGTGTAGCCTAGGCAGGTCACATGGGCTTATTAATGAATGGGAAAGATCTTCCCATTTAAATTACCATTACAATCACTTAAGGAAATTTCTCTTAAACTCATATTATGTGCTGTTCTTATTTCTAAAGACTAAGAGTATGAAATTTTATACAGTTTTAGTAGTTGTGAATATCAAGTATAATAATTTTAAGTTATATGATATTTTAAAACATTTCTGCCCTCACCCCAGATTTCTGGGTAAGTTAAGCATATTTTGTATTTTTTAGTAGATCATACACCAAAACTTTGATTCCTTTGGATAATTTCTCCTTTTCTAGAATCAACCTCAGATTTTGAGATTCTGTCATAGCAAGATTGTTTACATGTACTTTAGCTCAATACTTATACTTCTGTTCCTTTTTCAGTATTAACACTTGCCTCATCAAAAATCAGAATGGTAAAAAAACATTGGCAAGGGAACATAATAATTTTGTGTTTAAAGTTGGAACTTTGAAAAAAAGGAATTTTAAAATTTTACATAGTTTCAATACATAAAGAAGAAAAAAGAAAAAGGAGACCAAGGTACTTCAGTCTTTAATTTTACCACTTAGTTTGCATTAAAAAATCTGTGTTGTCTTAGAGGAAGATGCACCTATTTGGGAAAATAGCCACAAAGTTGTTTTTGTTTTGCTTTTTAAGAATGTTGCTTAACAATCTTGTCATAAGCTTTTTTGAGGTTTAATAAGTCTGAGGATTATTAGCTTGATTTTACAGATTTCAGGAAACCAAGGTTTCATATTATAGGTATATATATATTACAGGCAGGATGTGAATTCAGGTCTTCAGAACTTTTTTTATACCCTATCATGATGATTTTATACCCTGTCATCATACTAAAACTTTCAAGGACTTAAGCAATAAAGGATAATTGTAAATGGCCCTGTTGTAGAGTACAAGTTATAAAGGTGATTCTGTAATTACAGTATTATTTTAACCCATCTTCTCTGAACATTAAGAGTGCATTAAGTCTGGAGATGGCACTGAATCAATAGCTCATATCAGTTCAGTCATTTATTAATTAGATGTGATGTGCACTCTGACTTTTGGCTGTTCAAGATAAAAGAGAAGAAATAAATCAGATTGTGTTAAAGGAAGTTGTATGGTATTGGAATAAGAAGAATAGTGAATTAAAGCTGGAAAGGTAGATTTGAGCCACATGATAGAGGACCTTGAATGTAAGGATAAGGAATTTATATTCAATTCATTAAACAGTAGCAGGCTATAAATAGTCTTTTGACTGACCAGAGTAGTATTAAAAAAGGTTACACACAGTACTTTGAGGTGTAACGTACAAGGGAGAGAGATTGGAGTTGGGAATATCAATTAGGGGCTATCCAGTAATTGATATGTGAGATAATAAGGATCTGAAGTTGTGTGGTTACAGTATGAAAAGGAAAAAGGGAACAGTTTTCCATTTGAATTAAAGAGAAATTCTCACTGTAGAGATAGTGATAAGGTAGAATCCTAGGACTCAATTAACAGGTTAGGCACAAAGTTTGAATTGGGAGAGAATAAAGATGATGTATGTTTTTATTCTGAATGATTGAAAGGGAAGTGATCTCATCGATAGAACTTCAGTATTTAGGAAGGGAGGGAGTTATAGGGAGAAAGGAATTTGGGAAGTGACATTGAATTTTAGGCATTCTGTTTTTGAGGGGCTTGTGATAATTCAGTTTGAGATGCTGTAATACAGCTCTGGGGAGATGAAAACATTTGGTAGAGAAACATTTGGTAGACATCTACCTAGAGGTGATAGATGAAGCCAGGGGAGTGTATGAGATTGTTAAAGGTAGAAAAAGTATAAAGAAAATGAGAGGAACACAGCAAGGACCAGTGTTTTAAGTGGTTAAGTAGAGGATGAGGCTTGCAAAGGAGATGAAGAAGGGGCTGGCCACATGATTAGGAGGAGAATCAGGTGAAGAAAATGTTGTAGAACAAAGAAGATTGTTACAAAGGAGAGTGGTGTCAGTTACAGAAGATGAGGGCTGAAAAAAGGACATAGTATTTGATAATAAAGAGGAGGTTTTTAATGATCTTTAAAAGAACCATGTTTCCTTTGGAGGATGGAGAAGGTAAAAGGAGAAAGCAGGATAAACAAGGGGGAAAAATAGGATGGAGGGAAATATACAGTAATCATAACTGTGAAAATTTTTTCAGTTTTCTCTGATAAGAACTGCATTTCTTAAATATAGAGAAAACTGAATCAGATTTATAAAAATAGGAGCCATTCCCCAATTGATAAATGGTCAGAAGATATGAACAGGCAGTTTTCAGACTAAGTAATCAAAGGCATCTATAGTCATATGAAAATTCTCTAAATCTCTATTGATTAGAGAAATGCAAATTAAAACAACTGTGAGGTACCACCCCACACCTATCATCAAATTGGCTAATATACAGCAAATAAAAATGACAAATGTTGTAAGAGATGTAGGAAAATTGAGAAACTAATGCTGGTGGAATTATGGACTGATTCATCCATTCAACCAGTTTGAAACTATGCCAAAAGGACTATAAAACCATGCAATCCCACTAGTAGGTAGTCTGTCCCAAAGATAAAAAAGAGGAAAAGGAAAAGGACCTACGTGTACAAAATGTACAAAAGTACTTATAGTAGCTCTTTTAGTGGTGGCTAAGAATTGGAAATTGAGGGGATTCTCATCAGTTGGGGAGTAGTCAAACACGCTGTGGCATATGATTGTGATAGAATACTATTATATTATAAGAAGTCGAGCAAAACCTGGAAAGACTTAGATGAACTGATGCAAAGGAAATGAGAACCAAGAGAATATTGTACAGGGTAAGATCAATACTGTACAGCGATCAGCTGTGAGTGTCTTAGCTTTTCTCAGCAATGTACAATGAACCAAGACAGTTCCCAAACATGTGTGATGAAAGATATTGTCTGTCTCCAGAGAAAGAGTATAGACTCTGAATACAGATGAAGCATAATTTTTTAAGTTTTATTTTTTCCCCTTTTTTGTATGTTTTCTTTTGCAGTGTGACAAATATGGAAACATGTTTTGCATGACTGCATATGTATAATCTATATCAAATTGCTTGCCTTCTCATTAGAGAAGTGGAGACTTTGAAACTTAGAATTTTTTAAAAAGAATGTTAAAAATTGTTTTTACATGTAATTGTGGCAAAATAAAATATCAAATAATAGTAATTATTTTTCTTTTTAAAGAGCCATGTTTCCATAAAATGGTGTGATGGAATACTGGTTCTGGATTTGGGACCGGGGTTCAATTCTCACCTGATGTTTATTTTCTCTGTGACCTTGGGAAAGTGACTTCCGTTGCCTGACTTTCTTCATCTGTACAGTGAAAGGATTGGACTAGATGACTTGTGCAGGTGTATTCCAGCTGTAGTTCTACAATCTGATGAAATCAGATTGCAAGGAATTGGAGACTTTGAGTGGTGGGGTGATGGGGAGGGTAAGGAATTCTAAAGTCTTAGGAAGATAAAAGTAATTTCTGTAGAACCATATCTTCGGTAATACTTTTTAAAGAACTTGTTGGTTTTGATAAACAAATCAGTAAATTTAATTAGGACAGTATATTGCATGCCATTGAGGCCCTAGGGAGTTGGTTTGCTGCCCTCCCTTCCCAAAACTATAAAAACAACATATTAAGAGGTAAACTAAAGATCTGATTTGCAGAATTTAAAGTTGGGAGAATCTTAATAAACTTCTTATTTTAATAGTATCAGAAAAAGACTTTTCCATGAGGACAGTTTTTGCAGCCTCGGGGAGACACTAAGATGAAACTTGCACTGAGAAACCAGAGCTTGATGTAAGATTTTTTTTTCTGTTAGTAATGAAAATGATTATGTGGGCTGCAGTAGACAGTCCTGCTTTACATTATTAGTTTGAATATAGGCCACACCCCTAAAATGAGAACTCTAAAAAGAGAAAATATAGGTGGACCCTGAAAAATAATTACATGTAATTTACCACATAAAATACATTTACAATAAAAAGGCTAATTGTGTTTTAACATTTCTATGAGTTTCCTTTTTTAAAAATTACTTCATTAGTTTTCTTTTTGTTTTCTTAAGAACTCCATCATAAACGACACTCAGTGTTTTGTGCAAGACATACTTGGTTTAGGGGAGGAAGTAAAGCCTATATTCAGATCAGTAGGTCATTCTTGACTTTTCTGCATTCTCTCCTTGCTTTTGTGTACTTCAACACGATATGAAATATAAGCAGCTTGTTAAAATATCCTTTAAGACTATTTTTAAAATTAAAAAGGTGAGGAAAGAATACCTTTTTTGACTCAATTGGTTTATTGATGCCAGTATTTTTTGACTCTAGTCAGAAAGGTAGTTAGGACTTCTTCATGATACTTAGTAATTACACAAAATATTTGTGTGTTTATTAGTAAATAGCTTGTCATTTTATTGCATATATATTCCTTAATTATTTGAGTCAACTTAGTTGTTCCCTTAGTACAGTGTGTTCTGTAGCACTCTGCTCATGAATAAATGATACTTAATATTTGAACTGATAGAGAGTACTCCAGGCATATTCTGAAACAAGTTTCTTTTTTTTGGTTATTTACAATATCACATTCAGTTTGAAACAATGGTATTCAAGGAATCTTAGAATCAGATTTTTCAAGTCAGGAAGGATCTTTGTCATCAAGATTTATCCTTTTCACTTTTATCCATGAAGAATCTGAGACTTAAAGAGGATAAAATGAATTGTTTTAGAGCTAGAGATAAAGGAAAATTGTATGTACTTTTCTAAATCAGTTGTATAAAAATTGGACATAGATTGTTGATTATATTTGGGGTAGCATTCAAGGCTTGTACTTTCAGACAAGCATGAAAATCTTATTTTTTTCAATTAGAATAATTTAAAAACTATTCTTTTGGAAAGCAGCTTTTGCTATAATTTTACGTTTATAGTCATTGATTCTTGCTAGTTTTCTGTAACTTGTATAAATTATGTGCTGTACTTCCATGTGTTGATTCTTTCAGACAACTTAGGAAACAGAAAAGCGATTCAGAGAAAATTTATTGTCTTTTATTTTTTTTATTATTATAAAGACTTTTAACATCTAATTTCTAAAGTATAATCACAGGATAATGGACTGAGAGGTGAAAGGGACGGTAATCCTATGTTCCAGCCTATTCATGTAGGTTCCTAGAGAAATGGATTGGTAGCTAGGTAGCACAATGGATATATTGCCAGGCCTGGAGTCAGGAGAACCTGAGTTCAAAAGTGTCCTCAGACATTAATTTATTAGTAGCTAAGTGACCCTAGGAAAGTCACTTAACCCTGTTTGTTTCAAGTTTCCTCATCTTTAAATGAGGCAGAAAAGGAAATGGCCAACCATTCTAGGATCTTTGCCAGAAAAACCCCAAATGGGGCCAGAAAGATCTGGACATGACTGAAACAACGGACCAGCAACAGTAACAAAAGAGAAATGGACTTCCCCCAAAGTTTCCCAGGTGGCAAGCAACAATGACTAGAGGTTACAAATCCAGGTTCTTTCACTGTAGTTCTTCTACAGCATTTCTCTTGATCCTGTGAAATGATGACTCCTAATGTTTAATAAACATTGAGTTTGATACCACTTTCTCCATTATTACTCTCAGCTGGTGTTTCTTTGCTTTTATAATTCCACCTTTTCCTTACAGCCCCTGACTTGTTCTGTGTCCTGACCGTAACTTCTAGTCCTGCTACATCCAAATTCTTTCCTAGACCCCATTACCCTTTGTACTGACTTACACTGTCCTTTCTTCCCCATCTTGAAACCTTGGTGAACCAGTTCAACCACACTTCCCTCATCTTGAGTCCCAGGCACCCATATTTTATCACCAATTATACACTGCTAAGCCTGAACCTTGGTTTATTCCCCTCATCTGCATTTTTCATTCTTACTCATGTGTTGTTGAATGAAGCTGGAGAAAAACTTGAAACTGCTGACTGGTTCACTGCAAATCTGTTACATAAGCACAGCTGGGCTCTCATTGCTGCTAGGCAATCCTTTTATACCTCCCTAATTAACTCACTATCCCATTCACCACAGCTGTTTTTCTAAACCTTTTTATCCTTTCTCACTCCCTTCATTCCCTCCCATCCCTCAGAAATTTCTTATTTTACTAAAAGAATGTAGATTCCTTCCCTCCTCTTCATCTTGCATTTCTTAGATGCATTCTCCCACTATCTCATCCTGTTTAACGTGAAGAGGTGGTCTTTCTCCCTGCCAGGGTGAGCACTTCTACATGTACTCTTGAATCCATTGCATCCTATTTTCTGCAGTTTACCTCTTATGTCATCCACTGTCTTCAATTCTTTTTGCTATTTATTGACTGCTTCCCTGCTGCCCACTAACATAACATCTCTTTCCTTGATAAGTCTCTTTTGTGGCTTTGTGGCTAGTTTCCTTGAGAAGGCTGTCTCTAATCCATTTCTCTACTTTCTTTCCTCTCTCTTCCTGAGTCTGTACAGTCTAGCTTCTGTCTTCAATATTTAAGCTCTTTAAAAATGTCATTTAAAACTGTTTTCTCCTGGTTACCACCTACCTCTTAATTCGCAAACCCAGTGTCATTTCTCAGTTCTTATCCTTGTTGACCCTTTGTAGTCTTTGGCATTGTCCATCACTCTTTTCTCCTTAATGTTCTTTTCAAGTTTTCATAAGGTGACTATCCCTCTTTTACTTTGTTTCCTCATTATCTCATCTCTTGATCTCATTACCTCTTTTGTATTCAATTATCTCTATTCTTACGATTCTTAGATCTCTTTAAACAAGCCTCTCTTGATTTGTAGTCTCATGTCCCATAGACATAGTGAAGTCAACAAATTCAGAGTGAACTTGTTATCTTTACTTTTAAGCCTGCCTCTCTTCCTAATTTTCATGACAAGTGTACTTGATCTATCCTGACTTTGTGCATTTTTTACTTGCTATTTCCAGTACATGGAATTTTCAAATCTCTTTATCTCTGCCTCCTTGCTTCCTTTAAATCTAAGTCCTATTTCCTCTCCAAACCTTTCCATCTTCCAATTAACTGTCAAGATCGTTATCATCCTCCTAGTCACCCAGGTATATATACCTTATTCCTTATAGTCATTCTTCTTCCCTCCTCCCCCACTCCCTTGTACCCCAACATATACATTCTGTTGCCAAGTACTCTACATTATGCCTTCCTAACATCAGTCATAAATCCCACATCCCTCTTTCTCTCTTTTGACTTTGATACCACCCATATACAGACTGTCATGTCACATGAGGACTGTTGCTGTAGTCTTATGGTTGACCTTCCCTGCCTGAAATCTTTCCTCTACCCAACTTATCAGCATTATCTTCTCAAAGCACAAGTCTGTCCATGTCAACCTCCTCAGTAGACTACGTTGATTCCTTCTTGCCTTCAAGATCAAATATAAAACATACTCTTTGGCTTTTAAAACCTTTCAAAAGTTGGCCCCTTCCTTTGCCCCTTTTCCAGTATTCTTACACCCTTCACTCTCCCCCTCCATGTTCTCTGTCACCCTCTACAGCTTTCCTTGTTGCTGGCAAAAGATGTTTCATCTCCAGACTCCATAAATTTTCTCACTAGCTTTCCTTTATGCTTGGAACTTCCATTTCTTCTCATTTCTGCCTTTAATTTTCTTCAAGTCTTAGCTAATTACCACTTTCCACAAGAAACCATTTCTTGTTACCCTTAATGTTAGTGGCCTTCCCTCTGAGATTATCTTCAATTTATTCTGTATATATCTTGTTGCATATGTTTGCTCACTTAGAATGTGAACTTCTTATGGACAGAGATTGTTTTTGCCTTTTTTGGCATATCCCTAGAGCTTAGCACAGTACCTGACACATAGTAAGTACTTAATACTTGTTGACCTGAATCAACATTCTCTTCTCTGAACTGACAAAAATGGTCTCTTTCCTGTGTGCTGTTGTATTGAACTGCCTTAGCATTTCATTCACTTGAACAAACCTCGGTCTTTACCCCCAAAACTCTCCTTAGCTCCTGAACTTCTTCCCCCTTACTGCCAAGAGCATCCTTCCAGTCACCTAGGCTTGTAATCTCAGCATAATATCTCAATCCTCATTCTCAAAAATCCAATATGTCCAGTTTATTGGAAACTACTGTCATTTCTACTATGCTCCCACATACATCTCCTTATTTCCATTTACACGGACTCTCCTCACTTTATCCCACGCTATTGCAGTAGCCTCCCAATTGCTCGACCTTCTTCAGTTCTTTTCCCTCTATTCCATCAAATATAAAGTTCTTTATTTGTCATTTAAAGCTCTTTATAACCCAGTACTTTCCTACCCCTCTAAGCTTATTATGCTTTATTCACCTCCATGCTTTCTCTGATTCAGCCACACTGGCCTGTTCAATATATGTTGCATATTACAATTCCTCTCCTATTTTTGTGCCTTTATACTGACTGTACCCCATGCTTGCAATGCTCTCCCCTTTTTACTTCTGCCTCATGGTGGGTCAGGACTCACTGGAACAGACCTAGAGTAGTTTGCATTCTTTTCCCCAAGTGAATTGAACTTTTGCCTGAGGGACCACAGTGCCAGAAGTATATCAAGATTGCCCTATGGTTCCAATAAAAATCTTTCAAGACTTCCATGGAACTTCTGGGTGGGTTGCACTTTAACCTTCTAGTAGGAGACTTTTTAAAAATTTACTTGAGATCCAAGTGGTTGCTGGTACTAAAGGTGGGAGCCAGTCAACTAGCATTTATTAGACATCCACTGTGTGTTAGGCTTTGTGCTAAACTCTGGAACTATTCTTACTATAAAAATTGAATGCAAATGCTATCTTTTCAAGGAGGTCTTTTCCTAATTCCCCAAGAAGCTAGTACTTTCTCTGTAGTTACTTTCTGTCCACTTTGTATATATCTGATGTGAACCTAGTTATTTAAACATGTTGTCTGTCATTAGTCTGTGAGCTCTTTGAGGGCAGGGCTCACTTTTACCTTTCTTTGTATCTCTGGTACCTAGCACAGTACCTGACATGTAGTAAGCCCTTAAATTCTTGCTTTCTATTTACTGACTTACTTTATAGGTACAGTGTTTGAGATTTCCTTTTTAAAGTTTTGTATCTGTGCAATATTTTATATGTTAGTATGTTTGGGGCTAGATTAGAATTTATTTTCTAAACTAGACAGTCACAAATAATTCTTGGTATTAAGGTATTTGGTTATGAATTCCTCACTCTGTGACTCCTTTTCAAAATAGTCTTCCATTTTTTTTATAAAAGACAACTTAGACTTAAATATTTAAGGTAAGTTAGTAATTTACTTTTCAAAATAACTGGTTTATACAAGTATATTTATGTGCAACTTGTTAGCAACCTGTATTATATTAATGCTAGTACTATTACTACTAGTAGTAATACCAGATCTAAGCATTTAAGCTTTAAACTACACTAAGACTTTTGGGACATTCTGTGTAGTGCTTTAATCTTCAAACCCTTTATAATCTCGCTTACAGTCACCTCACTCAGTTGAACCTGCTCTCTCTAAAGTAACCAGGATCATAGATTTAAAACTGAAAGGGACTTGAGAGATATCCTTTGTTGGATCTTCATTTACTTCATGACTGCTAACAATGGGTGTGCTGTAAGGCTCCATTCAAGACCCTGTTCTCTCTCTCCATTATCTCTGCAAGGTAATTTCATCAGCTTCCATGTATTCACTTATCTCTATTCAGATGAGTGGATTTATTTGTGAGACCTGTAGTCTCACATCCTTGATTACCTATTTATTGTATGTCTAGAACAGGTTGTCCTATATATATTTAAAAGTTAGCATGTTCAAAACTGAACTTGTTTTAAACCTTCCTCTGTTCCTAACTTCTTCATTAGTGCTGTTTGAGTACTTGATGTCTTCTGTCTCTGCATTTTCACTGACTTTTCCTTAGTGGTGTCAGGAATTCTAAACCTCATCCTGTCTGCCTCCTGGCTTTGTTCAAGTCTAAGCAAAGGTCTCATCTTCTGCCAAGAAGCTTTTGCTGGTTTTCTCTAATTCTAGTGCCTTCTCTTTAAGATAATATCAAATTTATCCCTTGTGTATCCTCTTTGAATGTATTTGTTTGTATATATCTGCCTTCATTAGACTAAGCTCTCAAGAGCAGGGACTGTTTTATAATTTATTTTTTGCCTGTTATACGTAGGAACTTAATAAATGCATGTTGACTTGATTGAGTCCAAACCTCTTAATGAAAGAAATGGATACAGAGAGATTTTGATTTTTCCTGGAGTCATAATGTTAATAAATGTAGGATTTGAAGCCACGTCTTGCCTTGCCTTAAAGAACTTCATGCAACTTCCCACTATTCCATTACACCATTTCATGGTCTTTTCTCAATGCTCAAGCTTCTCAGCTTCTTTGCAGCATTTCATGCTGACTGCCCTTTAATGGAAATTTTTTGTTCTCTGGGTTTTCATGAGATTCTCCTTTCATGATTCTTCTCCTTGTCTTCCAAATTTGATCTGCTGGTCCTAAACCCTCTTTTCCCTTCTACAATCTCTATTAGTGACCTCATGAGCTCTCATAGGTTTAACTATTATCTCTGCAGATAATGTCCAGATCTGTGTATAATTATAGTTGCCTTGAGCATCAGACTTTTACCACCAATTATCTGCCTATAGCAGACATTTTTATCTGCATATCCCATAGTCATCTGAAACCCAACATGTACAAAACAGAACTTGTTATCTTTCCCACACCTACCAAACCATATTTCTCTTGAATTTTTGTATTATTCTTTAGAGCTCGACCATCAGAACATTTTTCAGGTTCATAAATTCAGACTGTTTCTCAGCTTCTTCCTTTTCCTTATCTGACATATCCAAACAGTTGAAAAATCTTGTTTTTTATATCTCCATAACATCTCTTGTATCCAACTCCTCTATTCACAAAGCCACAGCCTTAGTTCAGGCCTTTATCACCTCTTACTTGGACTATTGCATGCAATTATTTCCTAATTATTCTCCTTGCCTCAAGTCTCTTAACCATCTAGCTCATCCTACAAACTGATTTGCCTCACTTAAATATCTGTTAGAGTGGCTCTCTATTGCCTATAGGATTGAATATAAATTCTTATTTAGCTTTTGCAGCTGTTCACAACTTTGTCCCCATCCTTCTTTATTGTCTCATTGCTCATTACTCTCCCTTTGGGTACTCAGATCCAGTCAAAATATTGTTCTGTTCCTTATACAAAGCTTATCATTTTTCATAGGTGTAACTTTTCATTGACTGTTTTCCCTACTCTCTCTACTGTGCCCTCCCTTTTCATAGAATCCCTTCTTTCCTTCAAGACTTGGCTCAAGCATGAATCCTTTCCTTTCCCCTCCCTCCAAGCTACTGTTGCCCTCTTCCAAAACTGCTTTGTATATATGTTTAGCATATATTTATATATGTGCATTCCCTCCAATAAAATATAAACTCTGAATGAAAAGGAGAACTTTTTTATTTCTGCTTTGTATCTCCAGTGCCTAGCATAATGCCATAGTCTATATGTTTTAAAACAAAATTCAATGAATGTTTAGATTTGCCAGCCCTAGGTGCTGGTAATACAAAGACATAAATGAAATAGTTCTGGCCCTGGATTATAGAATATAATCAACTATATTATATTTTGTCAGAGCATATGCATGTAGTATTTTAAGGATTATAATGCAGCTTTGCACACATTAACCTCATTTCAAAGGGACTTTACAGAATCATAAAATTTTAGCGTTAGGAGGGACGAGATATTTAGATGCTTAAACTCTTAATGACTAATGAATTAAAGATTTTATAGCACTTTTCTTATAACAGCCTTGTTGAAGGTAGGTAGAGCAAGTATTAACTTTCATATTATACACATGAAGCAGTTGAGTTTCTGAGAAAGTTTTCTTTGCCCATGAAGAACTATTGGGCAAGAGTAGGAGGTGAGACATGATAGAATATATTGAGCATTTTTTCCTCTTTCAGTAATATTGCTAGGTTTCCCTTTTTTCCGAGAATATTTTCTGTTGTTATTCTCCCCTCCTCACCCTTTTAAAAAATCTTATGTACAATTCCAGAAAATGTTGCCAGAAGAAATAAATTTCAGAAATGATACATCTTTTTGTAAGAAGGCAAAGAGGGTGTAGAAATAATCATCTAGTGTACAGAAATATTCTTGAACTAAATCATGAATTAGTGTCTTGATGTTTTTCCATTTTCCTTTGGACATTTTCTTCAAATGTGTTCATTGGTGTGAATTAATGGTTCATTATAGTTCATTGTGAGAACTGTGGTACCATAGGAAATCACCAATGTAGGAAATTTCACATTGGCCTTATCCCCATTCAGTTCAAGATTGTAGTCAAGTTTGATTTTTCATCTTATTGATTTAAAAAATATGATCATATTCTTTGGACGGGGATGGAGGGTGAGTCCAGAAAGATCTTTTAACAGCTTAGCAGATGGCATTCATCTCATATCTTAGTTTATGCATCTGGTGGCTTTTTTTCTCCATTCATATGGGGAGTTAAAGGAAAGAAAAAAAGTTAGTAAAGGAATGTTTCTGTCCTTGAAACATTTTTTTGAGTAGGTAGACTCTAAGAAGTGGTAAGGAGAAAAAAGAACTAACCTGTCCCTTACAGAATCAGTAACACTTGTAATTAAAATGAAGACTTTTTCTGTTTGTCGAGGATAGATACTTTTACACAAATGGCAGTTTGCAAAGCAGCGAAAGTCATGTATGCTACTAAGTGCAATAAAAAAGATACATAAAGTACAAAGTATTAAATTGCTATGATTTGCAAATAACCAATTATTTGCATTCTTGAAATTATTGGACCATCTCTGTTACTTACATTTATATACTAAAGAAGCAAAAGAATGGCAAAAAAAAGTCATTATAGTCTCACTTCCTGGCATCAACTAAATTTAAATTTTTTGGATCAGAGTACGTTCAACATGTCTTTAAATAGAAAAGAAAGGAATTGAATTTCAGGGATATAGTTGAGTAGAATTTCAACAATTTACAATGCTAACTTTTTAGTGCTTCTGAAAGCAGGAAGTCCTTATTAGTAAAAGAGCAGAAATATTCTAGCTCAAAGAACATCCCTACTGCCATATGTGGTAAGGGTTTGTCACTAACCCACAAATTGCTTCTGTAGTACAGTGAACAAGCAGAATTGGTCTTTGTCAGGCATTCATAAGACATATGAAAGGATGCATTTTTTCATAGTGCCTTTTAAGTAATTTTTTTTATCATTTAAAGAATTTAAGAAGTAAATTCTGCCCTTCAGATATGGGAGAGGTTTTGTTTTGTATTTAATTGAAAGCAATTTGGGGATACTTAAGACAAATAGCAGTTCATGAGAATTAAGTAAGTTGGATGTAGAGTTTTCAGTTAAGTGTTGGAAATAGAACACTGAACTGATAAAGAGGATGTAAGGTTTAGTTAAAATATTCAGCTCTACTATTTGAATAAGTAATAATTATTTCATTAACATATAAAAAGAATGAAGGTATTATTTGTACAAGAGCCTTACAAAATTGTTGTGAGGAAAATACATTGTAAACCTGTATTACTCAGTTTGAAAAGTGCTTTGATTCCAGCTCTTCCTGATTATAAAAAAAGACATCTTACTCCATTTGTAGACCCATCCCCCAACATCCTGTACACCGTCATACTTTGGAAAAGTGGAATCAAGTCGCTCAGTATTTACTTCTTAAGTGTGTGCAGTGTACTATACTGGGTGGTGTAGAAGATATTTGCATTACTTTCGATCCATAATCGAATGGATGGGAGAATTTTTTCTTTTCCAATGGTATATCTTGCTGTCTCATCTTGTCAGTACCTTTCCATAAAAATCTTGTGTAATGTAGTGTGCCAAATTCATTTTTAAGCTCCTTGATGGGCAGACCGCTGTGCTAGGCCCTGACCACAGAACCAGGATACAGAGACTAAGATGGCAATACTTTCTGCCCTCTTGGGGTTTATATTATTACTAGAGACTATAACCTGTTCATGGACAAGAAGACCAAAAGTAATTTCAAGAGAGGAGGAAAGATTGCTTCCAACTTAAAGGGATCACAAAAGGCCTTGTATAGAAAGTAATGAAGCTGTCGTCTGAATGAACCTAGGATTCTAAGAGGTGTGACTGAGAATGTAATGTGTTCCAGATATGGAGCAAAAGGCATGGAAGGGCACAGTGGAATACCTTGTAGTCTACTTCGACAATTATTGATGATGTATGTGAGGCAAATAATACAAAATGGGAGACTTGAAATGTTAGGTTGAAGAGGAGCCACTGGGAAAAGAAAATAAAATGGTAGTGACAGAGTCAGATCTTCTGTTTTAGGAACATCAGCTTGGTAGTTGCAATTAAAGATGGGAGAGACAGGAAACAGGAAGATCCAGTCAGGCTGTTACAGTAGATGAGGCAATAAATGATGACAGAAGGGGACAGGTTCAAGAGATGTTGTGAAAGTATCAGCAAGACTGATAGCAAATGTAGGGTGAAGCAGAGCGGAAAAGTCAAGGAATACTTTTCACATGTTTATGGATATCAGCATATGCCCCTCACTGTCAATCTGTAATCCTTCACTTTAGCTGTACAACCTGCCAATCTCCTTTTCTGGTCATACATCCAGGGAGTTCTGTGTATATTTCGCATCCTTACATCTTGCATAGGGAAAACTCAAATCTTATCATGATTTATTTTTTCATGTCTTAGCTCATTTTAGAGTTTTATAGGGAAAAATCCTAATCCTTTTTTTAAATTATGAAATTAGATTTGCTTTGAGAACTGTCGACTCTTTGAAAAGTGGGAAAGGGTGAAAAGAATACTTTGAATTTAGAAGCATTTGGGAAATTGTCGTAGATGAATTTTTATTAGCACTCAGCTCTGCAACTTTAGAGCTCTGTAGAACTTCAGTAAATAATTTTCTAAATGAATTAAATATTTCAGATGTGAAGATAATTGACTGAATGTTGTTTTTTTTCCTCAGAGACTAAGACGATTATCCACCAAATATAGAACAGAAAAAATTTATCCAACAGCTACTGGAGAAAAAGAAGAAAATGTTAAGAAGAACAGATACAAAGACATATTACCATGTAAGTTTGAATTATCTTTTGCCAAAACAAATAGAAGTATTAATTATTTTTGTGGCTTCACCAATTTCTTTTTCTGACTAGATTAGATAAATATTCAAGTTTCTGTCTTAAAAGTGCAATGTTGGGACAGTTACATCCAAATTGAAATATTGCTTAAATTTGTTAGTAGGCTTTTAAAAATTTGTTCTTTAGTCTTTATTTACAAAGTTATTTTTGTCCAATAGCAAATTTCTTTTGAAGTTTATGTATTTTTAACGTTAATTTTTTAATTTTGATTTCTAAATTCTGTCCCACCCCCTCCATGAGAAGGCAAACAGTATATCAATTATACATGTGAAGTCATGCAAAACATTTTCTCATATTAGTCATGTTGCAAAAAAACAAACAACAAAACAAAAAACCCCAAGACATCAAGAAATTGGAAAAAACATTATACTTTGGTGTGCAATCAGAGTTCATCAGTTCTCTCTGGAGTTGGATTGAATTTTTCATCGTAGGTCCTTTGGATTTTTCTTGGAACATTGTCTTGATTATGGAGTGGTTAAGTCTTTCATAATTGATCCTCATTACAATATGACTGTTACTGTGTACATTGTTTTCCTCATTTCTCTTATCAGTTCATGTAAGTCTTCCAGGTTTTTCTGAACAATTTTGTTTAATTTTATTTTTAGGGGACCTACCTATCCCTTCTATTGGGATAGAATGCTTTATCTCATTAGATTTTTAAGCATTCTGGAAAGACCACAAGGTATCTTTAAAAGTTGAATTGTTTATACAGTTGTCTTAGTCATTCATGCTGAGGATCTATTCAATACTGGTTCATCCAGTTTTCATGTAACCTAATTATTCCTAGTTGTTATTGACCAATCAGATTATGCTTTAGAAATAAAAGGAGATGGACAATATTTTTATCTTTTAGAGAGGGATAGGAATTGATGATTGGAAAGCCAGTGAACCTCTGTAGGTCAGGGATTCTTAAACATTTTTGTGTCATAGATCCCTTTAGCTGCCTGAAATCTATGGACGGTTTCCCAGAAAAATGTTCCTAAGTGCATTAAATACATAGAATTAAAAAGGAAAGCAGTTATATTGAAGTAGTTAAGGGAGTATCAGAATTTTTTTTAAGTTCAAGGACCTCACATTAAAGCACAGAAAAACCAAAACCAATATCTCTGTCAGAATCTTCCCATTTCTCTTAATTTACTTGTGGCCCAAACCTTGATGTTCTCTTTGTTTTCTTATCCTCTACTTTCCCCAGTCCAGATCCTGTCTTGATTGGATTATTTGTGGTAGCCTCATAGCTCATTCTCATCACTTTGTCTTTCCCTTTTCCAGTTTATATTTCCAGTCACTGTTAAAATGACATCTGTGTGGATAAGAAAGAGTAATCTGTCAATCAATTATTGGTTTCTTCTTCCCTAATGAAATCCAAATTCCTTTGCCTGGAACTCAAGGCTTTCCAAACTCTTGTGCCAGTCTACTTGTTGTATAACTTTTATTTTACTTTACTCTCCTGAATAAAGTGTTCACTTTAGACAAACTAAAATGTTGGGTTTCTCTAATCTATCAATTTTGACCTCTATCCATTTGTTCATACCATAGCTAATCCAAGAAATGCCCCTAATTCTTTATCATCACAGTTGAAATCCTTGGGAAATAATGGCAGAGTAGATAAAGTGTTGACCTTGGGAGCTGAGAGACCCAATTTGAATCCTGTCTCAGTTGCTGAGTTGTTCTGATGCTTGGCCAGTCACTAACCTCAGTTTCTGCATCTCAAAATGGGAATACTAATAGCACCTAGTTTCAGGATTTTAGGATCAAATGAGGTGTACAGTATTTGTAAAGTACTATATAAATTTAGCTATTATTAATATTACAAGTAATTCTCTGTACTCTTTACTCAGAATTGATCTTTCTGTAAATGTCTCAGTAATATCGTTTGTATCTTTCTTGTGTTTATTATATTTATTTTATATTCATGAATATTTTGTATACTCATCTCTGGTATGGAGTTATAAGCTCTTTTAGGACAGGATACTCTGTCTGTATCCTTTTAGGACCTAGCACACCTTTTGCACATATTTAATATTGGATGTAATGTTTGATTTGATATCATTAGTGAAGCTACTTGCTCTGTTAATGAGAATGGATCCTGTTCCGCTCTTGTTCATGGCCTCCTGTAAAACTTCCATAGAGGCTTTGTCCCTTATGTTGGGCACCTGCCTCTAGACCCTTGGACACTAAGAGAATAGCAGTACAGCATACCAAGTGTTGATAGTATGCTATGTCTTTTCACACATAGTATTTGCCTTTATGTTGGGTGACCCTCAACTTGAATTATTCAGTGACCATCACTTATAGCCATACAGCATCACCAAAAAGATGGATGATTTTTTAAAAAGGAACTAAAACCTGGAGTCATGGTATTGTTTAATTTTCGAAAGGCAATAAAACCCGCTGTATTGAACAAAGTTACTTGATTGATTCTGGACTCAATTCATCATCAGATACAAGTGCTGATGGATCGTTGCTGTGAGTTATCCTTAGAATTTTGTCAATTTGGACATTAAGCATTCTTCATCTACTTGGATCTACTTGGTGTTGACAGTTCGTGGATCTCCTTAGATAAGGCTTGATGCAGTTAGCAGATCAGCAAAAAAATAGCATTATCTTTATGGTGCAATCGAAAGAATTACTGAAATTGCAGTTGAGGATCTTGGTTCAAATTTCATCTGCCACTTAACCTGTATAAATTTGGACAAGTCTCTTTCATCTCTGGGAGTCATTTTGCTCAACCATATAATTATGGCATGGGACTAGACAGTCTGAAAATTCTATTCTAAATTCAGTTCCAGCCTATATTTTTATGATTTAGAGGTGCTCTTCAGTTATAAGAATCTTTCATTGATTTAGACTTTGCCTCTAATGCCATCTGACACAGTGTATTTCAGGTTTGATGTTTAAAAAAAGTATTTGATTTGGAAGAGCACAATGCATAAGGTTTGACCTTTTAAAAAAGATACCTTCTGTGCATATATCGTAATTATACAAGGTTCCTTAAAAGATTTAATAATAGAGGGACCTTTGTTTAACCTTCTGATAATTAAAATGAAGCACTCCATACAAATAAGAAATAAATGTTCACTAAGATACTTAATATTATTCTCACTTTTTGGACCATATTTCTGATTTCATTGTTGTAAGGTGTTACCAGCAAAGAAATTTCCTCTACTAGTGCAAATCAGCAGTTTCTCTACATTTTATCATCTTCAGAGTGTTGCTTGGGCTAATGACAAGTTATAATATACTCAGGATCAAGCAACCAATACCGTCAGCATCACGACTTGAGTCAGTACCTTCCTGACTCATAGGCACTATTTTCTCTACTATACTACAGCTACTTCACTATTCTTAAATAATGGGTGCTTAATAAGTGTATGTCAGATTACTTTTAACTTCATCAGTGCATTACACAATGAATATTTGGAAATAGTACTTTTTAAGTAACATGACTAGTTTGTTTAAATAAATTTTTAACTTTCAAGAAAATCTTAGAGCTTATTATGAAAAGCAAATTCTCTGGCATTCCATTTTTGGTAACATTTGTCTGTTTTTTGTGATGAATTCAAGTGCAGTAAATTTGGAAACAAATTTGTTATTTGACATAACTGACAGTGGTTTAAAGTTTGAAAAGTGATTTATATATATTATTCTATTTGAGCCTCACAGTAACCCTGTGAGATAAAAATTTAAGTGATTTGCCTCTGGCTATGCAGTGAACATTGATTAAGCTCCTACTATATGCCAGTCAATGTGCTAAGCACCAGTAAATAAGTGCTGTAATTTCAACCCACATCTTGATTACAATTTCATTGCTTTGTTCACTATGCTGTATCAGCTTCAGTTCATTCATTTCTTGATTGTGGTATTTTTCATATAATATTTCATACAACCACGCAAGGAAATATTTACTCTTATGTCCAGAATAAAAAAGAAGTAGGGATTGGACTGGATATAAAATAAACTGAGGAGTGGGGAACTAAAAGAAATACAGTGTTTTGGTTTTTTTTTCTATTGCCTTTTTTGTTAGAATTTTCTGTTTGTCAGATAGTGAGTTATTGATAGTGTTGTTTTTCGTGGTTTAATGATGTTATTGGGCATTATAATCTGTACCTTTCTAGTGATCTGAATCACTAGAATTCAGCAGAGACAAAGTGTATTGTGTTGTTATATAAAAATATATACGTATTTATATTTAAATTTATATACGTATATAAATAATATTTTTATATAAAACCCACTGCAGTTGATTCCTATTACAGTTCCTAAGCCAAAACTCTTTGGGTCTAGCTTATACACCTATCACCCCAAACTTCCTTTCCCACAGAGATAAAACACACACACACACACACACACACACACACACACACACACACACACACACACACACACACACACACACACACCAATTAACAGATACAAAGTCATGTTTAGTTTCCATCATTCCTCTGTTGCTAAATTTGGGAATGTCAGTACTTAATCTTGCAATATAATGCATTAGTGATCCCACCCTATCAGGACTTCCTTTTCCTTAGATAGGATACAGCTCTTTGTTCAGACTCTTGATCCCTTTTTCCTTTAATTTCACCTGGAAATTTGAAAGGAAATAGTTTAGATTTGCATATTCTGTGAATAGGAGAACTTTTTTGCAGGCTTCTGCATTTTTTTGGGGAGGTGGGGTGACCCATTAAAAGGTCGCTTTTAAGTTTGAATATCTGCAGTATCAGATACTGTCTATGTTATATTGGTTGATGAAGTACTATATTAGGCCCATAAGATTTAATTTGTAAAGGAGAGATAATCTCTTCTTCCCATATTGTTTGATACACATAATGTCAAATACCTTTCCAAGTAATTTTAAGGTTAATAGATGAGAGAAAAGAGAAAAAAAGATAGTGAATCTGCAATATTTATATTAAATATTGCACCCCCCCCCCCCCACCTTACCTCCAGACCCCCAACTCGCACTTTTATTTGTAGGTTGGTTCTCTCAGAATGTGGCTACTCCCAAATTCAGAGGGTATTTTCTGAGGGTCGATACTCCTTAAAGCTGTAGCTCGTAGGCCTTTATTTGTTTGCTTACTTTGTCAGTTAGTAGACATGGTTAATTTGAAGTAAAGGTGTGTAGTCAGTCTCTATTTTGTCACTACACATTTTTCTTTTATAAAATTTATTTTTAGTTTTCAACATTCATTACATGTTTTTCTGATCTTGCCAGGGCTGTCTGAGAAAGACCTGTATATTTTGTTTAGAGCATTTGGCATTTTCCAAAAGGTCCCAGAAAATAGCAAATAGAATTAGCTTTTTGCCTTACCAACAACATATTATTGCCATCTAGTGGTGAAAATAATTTTAGCAGGTTTTCTAAATACGAACTATTAAAAATGGTATTTGAGGAGAAATGGATTTTTCATTTCCATTTAGGCAGGTAGGTGTTGCAGTGGATAGAGTGCTGAGTCTGGAGTTAGGAAGACTCATTTTCATGAATTCAGATCTGGCCACAAACACTTAAATATGTGTGTAACCCTGGATAAGTCATTTAATCCTGTTTGCCTCAGTTTCCTAATTTGTAAAATGAGCTGGCAAAGGAAATGGCAAAATACTCTTGTATCTCTACCAAGAAAACCCCAATGGGGTCATGAAGAGTTGAACATGACTGAAATAACCAAACAACAAAATTTCCACAGTTGTTCTTTTTCCATACATAGTTTGTAGGAATACATTGCTGTTGGGCATGCCTTGTTTCTCCTGAAAGTCAATCTGACATCCTGAACTGTCCTCCAAAATCAGTAGTAATATGTAATTTCAAAAATGTCTTCTATGTATGTTATTTGGTGGGAGATTTTTTTTTTGTTGATTTAAAAAAAATTATTTTCAATTCTAAATTCTCTCCCTCCCTTCACCCCTACAATGAGAAGACAAGAAACACAATGTCCATTATACATATTTTTCGATTGTTTTTCAGTTGTGTCCAACTCTTCATGGCCTTATTTGGGGTTTAATAGGCAAAGAGATTGGAGTGGTTTGCCATTTCCTTCTCCAGCTCATTTTACAAAGATGAGGAAACTCAGGCAAACGGGGTCAAGTGATTTGCACATTGTTACACACCTAGTAAACATCTGAGGCCAGATTTGAACTTAGAAAAATGAGTCTTCGTGACTCCAGGCCTAGTGCTCCATTCATGGTGTCGCTTAGCTGCCTCATTTTACATACGAAGTGATGCAAACCTTATTTCCACACTAGTCATGTTAGTGGTTAGGGAAGGGGGAGGGACACCTAAAAAATACGCTTCAGTCTGCCCTAGAGTTCATTTCTGTCTCTGGAGGTAGATAGCATTTTTCACCATGGGTCCTTTGGAATTTTTGTGGATCAGTATACTAATCAAAGTAGCTAAGTCTTTCACAGTTGATTATTATTGCAAAATTGCTCTTACTGTGTACAGTGATTTCATGGTTTTGCTCGCTTCACTTGTATCAGCTTATATCAGTTATTCCCTAGATTTTTTGTGAAACTTTCTCCATCATTTCTTACAGCACAGTGGGATTCCATTTCACTCATATAGTGCAACTTGTCAGCCATTCCTCAATTGATGAGCATCCCCTCAGTTTCTAGTTCTTTGATACCACAAAAAAGAGCAGTTACAAATATTCTTGTTACTTTCTGTTCTTTTTCTTTGATCTCTTGGGGGTACAAACCTAATAGAAAGGTATCCTAGGTCAAAGGGAATGCAGTTTTATAGCCCTTTGGACACTTCCAAATTGTTTTCTAGAATAGTTGGACTAGTTCATAGCTCCATCCGTTGTACATTAGTGTAACTGTTTTCCATCATCCCCCGCAGCATTTGCCATTTACGTTTTCTGTCATATTAGGCAATCTGATGGGTGTGAGGTGGTATCTAAGAGTTTTAATTTGCATATCTCTAATCAGTAATGATTTGATTTCTTCTGAATCCTTTGACCATTTATCATTTGGGCAGTGAATTTTATTTTTATAAATTTTCCTCAGTTACCTAAGTATTTGAGAAATGAAACTTTTATCAGAGAAACTTGCTATAAAATCCTACGACTGCTACACTGCTTTAGTTTTCCCAGCAGTTTTTGTTGAATAGTGAGTTCTTGCCACAATAATCTACTTAGATCTTTGGATTTTTCACATACTAGTTTGTTGCGGTCATTTACTTCTGTATATTGCATACTTAATCCGTTCCATTGATCACCTACTCTATTCTATCCTGTCCTATCCTAGGTTATTTTGATGATTGCCTCGTTATAGTATAGTTTAAGACCTTCAGGTTAAAAAAAATTGATTTCCTTGATATTCTTGACCCTGTGTTCTTCTAGATGAATTTTTTTAGCCCCTTAAATAATTTTTCATAGCTTGATTGGCATGTCACTGAATAAGCATATTAATTTAAGTAGTATAGTCATTTTTATTATATTAGTTTAGCCTATGCCTGAGCAGTTAATATTTTTCATTGTGTAGATCTGTATTTTTGTAAAGAGTATTTTGTAATTGTGTTCATATAGTTCCTTTTTGTATTATCTTGGCAGGCAGACTCCCAAGTATTACACTTCGTGCAGTTATTTTTAATGGAATTTTTCTTTTTATTTCTTCTTCCTGAGAGGTTTTATTTTTGGTTTGTTTTTTTTTTGGTAATAGAAATGCTTTGTGATTAATGTAGGTCAATTTTGTATCCTGCAACTTTTGACTACTTTTTAGTTGATTCTCTAGATTCTCAATATATAACCATCATGAATACTCTGCAGATGTATTGCCCAGGCAGTGTTCACAACACCAAGCGTTATATGAATATGCCCACCTAGTTTGGAATCGCAAAATATAATAGACTCTCCATATAGAAGCAAAAGACACCACAAAGCCAAATCCCCAAACCAGAAAGCCAGATCCGTCATAATAGCCAAGAAATTAATAACCATTATTACTGCAGGGGAGGAAGCCTTTCCCAAGCCTTCCTCCCGGCTGTGACCTTCCACAAACAAACACTTAGGAGCTAGCTATGCAAAGCTTGCATGTGTCCTCCCTCCTCTCCCTCTGCTCTAACTGCTCCTCTCAGTTCGCTCCACCCTTCCTGCTCCAACCATTCAGCAAGCTCTTCCTACCACTTGTGACTTAAGCTTCCATGTGATTTAAGCAGGTCACATAGACCTATTAATGAATGGGAAAAATCTTCCGGTTTAAATGACCTTGACAGCAAAGAATGGTAGTTTTGTTTCCTCATTGTTTGATATTATTTCTATTTCTTTTTTGTACATAGACAGCATTTCTAGTATAATTTTGAATAATAGTGGTGATAATGGAAACCTTGATCTTTAAGTTTATTATCCTCATTACAGATAATGCTTATCCTTAGTTTTAGGTATATACTAGTCATTTTAGGAAATACTCCATTTGTTCCTCTTCTTTCTAGCTTTCTTAATAGGAATGGGCATTTTATTTTGTCCAAAGTTTTTTCTACATCTATTGATACAATCATCTGATTTTGGTGCTTTTTTGTTAATGATATGGTCAGTTATGCTTATAGTTTTCCTAATATTGAATCAGCCCTACATTACTGATATAAATTCCTCCTGGTCATAGTGCGTGATCTTTGTGATATGTTGCTGGTCTTGGGATTTTGTTCTTAAGGAGCTAATTGATGGCTTGTTCAATTTATTTTTCCAAAATAGGATTAAGCATTCTTTTTTCCTCTTCTGTTTAATCTGGGCAATTTATATTTTTTTGCAAACATTTACCCATTAAATTTTTTAATTAATATTTTTACCTATTTACTTGTAAAAATAATTTTTAACATCCATTGCTTTTTTTAAAAAGGTTTTTGAATTTCAGATTCTATCCTCTCCTCCCTAATATGGTAAGCAATCCGATATAGGTTGTATATGTACGATCATATCTGTTTCCTTTAGGTTGGCAGTTTTATTGGCTTATAATTAATTGCTTTAATTATGCACCCATTTCATTTTTTATACTGGCTATTTGGTTTTCAATTGTTTATCTGTTTTTTTCTCCATCCTCCCCAATAAAATCATCTCCTAGTTATATTAGGTGATTTTTTTTAATTTTCAAATTTTACTAGTGTCTCTTGAGTTTTGGTATTTCTATTTCGATGTTTAATTGGGGATTTTTAATTTGTTCTTTTACTGTTTTTTTTCTTTTGCATGTTCAGTTCAGTGATCTCTCTTTTATTGATGCAAATGCTTACCTTTTTTTATCTTGGAGGTATGGCTTCTCTTCAAAGATTCTCTTGAAGGTCTTTGTTTTCAGGTTTCCAAAGCTTAAATTCTCAGATAGTTTTGTGCATAGGATTAAATTTAGATTCAGGAAAATGTGGATTTGAATTCTCCCTCAGAGACTTAGCAATTACTGCTCCCTAACAAAGTCTTTTAACTTTTCTAAGCTTTATTTTCCTCATCTTTAAAGTGGGGAGGTTGAATTTGACCTCCCCAGAGGGTCAACTCCAGCTTTGAATCTGATCAACTGTCCTTATGCAGCAAATTGAGTTTTGCTTGATAGAGCAGTCTGGAATGATTGTACCTTCTTTTAAATTTTGATTATGTTACATTCCAATTTCTCTTTGCTTTTCTTTCAGAAGTCCACTGTGATCCTTTATAAGGTATCTTAGTAAATAATTTATTTTGACAGCTCAGCATATCTTGTCCATATTTTATGGGGTTTTTCCCCATAATGTTTCTGACATTTAAGCATCTTTAACTCTCATCTAAGTTGTATCAGTTAATTCTGCATTTTTTTTTTCAGTTTTGGGTGATTCAGTGTTTTGGGGGGATTTTTTGGAGCTTGTATTTCTTCTACTTGACTTAGGTTGACTATAATTTTTTTTTTTTTTTTACTGCTTCAGTAAGTCTATTGTTTGACTTTCAGAATGTACTCATTTTTTTACTATTGTTTTCTTCTGCTTTTTGTCATTTAACTCTAGCCTGATTTTATCCATGATTAACCCCCCCCCCCAAATTATTGTGATTTATAATATTCTTGCAAGTTTTAACTGTTGAATCAGTTGATCAGCAAGCTGCTCTGTGATCTGGATCATAAGGTTGCTCTGTGCCATGAACTGTGCTAGGCACTGAGAATACAAGTACCAAAATAAGATGCCCTCAAGGAGTTTTTATTCAGTATTTTTTTTTGCAAGTGTATTATTAATAATCAAGATGTCTCAGGTTGTCTTGGTATTTTATTGTTCGTTTGTTTTATTTTTCCTATCTGTTGATACTTAATCTGTTTGAATTGCCCCATAGAATTTTTTTAAACTGTTCTTGTTTTTGTTAGTTTTCTATTTTGATTTTATTTCTATTTTTTTTTTATTCTCCCCCTCGCCCCCATTAGTGTTTCAGTTACATGTTTATTGTAGTAAATGTGAAGACCTTGCCTTCTTTGAACCAATCAAACATTCTTAAAATGTTTTCTCTGTTCTGGCTGCTGTATTAGGTGCTGGAAATACAATGGCAAGAAATGAAACAATCCATGATGTCAAAGAGCTTATGTTCTATTAGGGAGACAGCATGTACATGTATACATATGCATATATATATATATATATACATATACACACCCAGAATAAATATGAGGTAGTAAATCAGTGTAGTTAAGGAAGAAGGGCACTAGGAGCTGCATAGGACACATTTAAGAAGGTATTGTTTAAGCTGAACCTTTGGAAAAGGGAAGAAGACTTTTCATTTGAGGTGAAAAGGAAGTGTGTTTTTCTTCTGGGAGAGGGTCAGGGCAAAGGCCTGGAGGAGATAGTGAAGGGGTTCCATATGAGGAAGAAAGAGAAGTGCAGTTTGGATTGGAAAGGGTAGAAAGGGGAGTGAAATGTCTGAAGTTGATTCCAGGTTTATAGAGAGCTTTAAAAGCCAGACTGAGGTGTTTATTTTGTCCTAGAATCAATAGGGAACCACAGGAGTTTTAGGAGGGGAATGACATGGTAAGACATGTAGGGACAATTATTAATTAGGGTATCTGTTTGGAAGATGGGGCAAAATAGTGAGAGTTGATGCAGGGAGATCAATTTGGAAGCTGTGCATTAATTTATCTTAGGGGTTGGCAAACTGGGAGAGGGGTGGGGTTGGGAAGGTTGTTGCTGCATAGCCCATGAGATAAGAATTTTTAAGTAAAGTGAATTTAAAAATGTAAAAATTGTTCTTAGCATTTCTGGGTTCTGCCACCCTCCTCGTCGCCTCGTTGCTTAACTCTGGGATCATCTTTGACCGTGTCCCTTACCTCCATGTCCAGTCAATTGTCACAGCTTATCAATTCTGCTTGTACAACATCTTTATACCACCACTTCCCTAGTTCTGGCCACCATCATCTCTAATATGGATTATTGTTATAACCTTATAATTGTTCTCTTTACAGACTCTGCAGTTTCTAATACAGCCTCCTAACAGCCAACAAAATAATCTTTACAAGAAATAATGTCATTTTAGTATTAAAAAACTTTAGTCATCATTGATTGTCTAGATTCACCTTGGTCTGGAGTCTAAAGGTCCTTTTTAGGACACTGTTCCCTTCATATGGCGTATTTTGTTTGGACCACATCTAAAATATTGTGTCCTTTTTTTATGGAATTGATTAGCTTCTCAACTCTTCTTAGATAAAATAATCAGGATATATAGTTGTAAAGCTTCTTTGTAGTCTCATTAGGCTTTTGACTAGATTGCTTAATCCTAAACCATGTTTTCCAGCTATTTTCTTTGCCTTCCTCTGTCTTTACTTTTGAAGTCACCTTACTGTAAAGTTTATGTGCTGATTTAGTTTGGAAGGCTCTACTGCATTCATAAAAAAAATCTCTTTTTCCTTATCTTTTTATATTTTAAAGCATTTACAAATAAAGCAAAATCCTGGTAGAGTTTTGTAAATACTCATCATGAGGACTGAAATATGCCATGATCAAGTACAGTGATATTTTAGTAGCCTTCTAAGTAAAGTTGGTGGCTTCAGTCACTGTTCTTTTTAATTCATTTGAAGTGATTTTTTCACAGGTGTGACCTCGTGCTCTCTTCTTCAAGAATCTCCATTGCTTTCTTGTTGCCACTAACATCAAATACAAACTCCTCTTTTAACATCTGAAGCCCTTTGCAATCTGGCTCCAGCTTACTTAAAAAGTGTCTTTAGCACTTGCTTCCCTTAACATAATCTGTGGTCCAACCATATTCATGTCCACGTTTGCTCTGTCTTGGTCTCCCTCCTCCATCCCATGTACCCCCCACTTACCCCAGCATCCTGTCTTGCTTGATTGGAATGTATTCCCTACTTATGTCATATAATTCCTAGATTTCTTTCAGATTCAGTTCACCTACCTGCTTCCTACATGAGAACCTTCCTCATCTTCACAGATACTACTACTGCCCCCCACTGTCCCCCCCACCTTATTTATTTAATTTGTATACATTTTGTTCTTACGTGTATTCCACTGATAGAATATAAGCTCATTTATTTAGTTTAGTCTCACACTGACAATGGGAATTCCCTCCTAGAATGGCTCTTGATTTTTATATAGATCAATACATGTATCTGTCTGTCTTTATCCATTGCCCAGCACTTGAGAGTAAAAAGGAACTAATTAGACCCCTCAGTTGTTAGGGGGGAAAACTCTTCCTTATATTGATCAAGGATATGCCTTATAGTACCTAGTCTGTAACACATAAATTGACATGTTTGACAGAACACATCTAATTGTTTAAAGATAATTCTAGTAATGTGTCCTCTAAGTCATCTTTTCTCCTGGCTAAGTAGTTCTTTGAATTGTTGGCAGGATATTGGTTCCCCACTTTATTTGCTATCTTTATCACTCTACTGAACACCACCCTTGGCTGTCACTGCTCATGTTAAAACTAACAGCCTTCATTTATATAATCCAGCATATATGATACGGCTAGTTTTATGAGATTAACATTATGATTATACTTGGTGTTACTATTTTTTTAAACAGACATATCATACTCTTGACTCATGAATCTTGTGGTTAGCCAAATGATTTTCACATGAACTTATCTCATATCTCCTGTTATGTTGTATTTATATATTTTATTTTTAAAACCTTTATGAAAGCTTTATGCAGGGCATTATGTTTTTCATCCTGAGGCATCATTGTATTGAATAATCTGCCTCAAATTCAAGAAGAATCTGAGTTCAAGTTCTATTTCTGATATATACTGGTTTTGTGTAAGCCCATAAAAGCCAATTAATCTCTTAGTGATCAGGCAGCCTTCTCAGAAATTAATGAACTGACAGATTCAAATCAAACTTGTCCTGATACGTTTACATAGCTCTGCTTTTATAGTTTACAAAGTGATTTTCTCACATTATTAGATACGGTCTCCAAGTTTTATCGTCATTTCACAGATGACCTCAAAATCTTTATTTGATTCTGTGCCTAGATTTTGTCCCTTGGAAATCTGGTAAATATGTCTTTATGTTGTTTAGTGTCCTCAAACCATTCTTATTCTGTACTGTCACCATTTGTCTACTTATACAAATAATCTGAGAAAGCAGAATAGTGAAATTCATAGGATACCTCAGGGGAGGGAATGTGAAAACATGAGGAACAATATGGAAGGGATCAGAAAGACACTGAAAACCAACTGGTTTTTCTTTGTCTCCTTGATACAATGGACACTCTGCAAAGTCTGAGGGATATGATATAAAGATGTGAAAAAACCTAACCAGTGCCAATGCCCTTGATTTGATTGCAGATCTAATGTAGTGTGTTTATGTGTGTGTGTGTGTATGTGTATATGTATGTGTGTGTGTGTGTGTGTGTGTGTGTGCGTATGGAAGGAAAAAGGCTAATTGGTGCCCTTGCCAGATATACATGGAAGGGAAAAATGCTAATTGGTGCCCTTGCAGACAGGCACACTTGAAAGGAATGAAGGGTAAACTCTGAAGTAATTGAATAATTTCATTACTAAAGTCTAATGTTATAATTACTAAATTACAACATTTTCTCAGTTTCCATACTTAATAGAAATAGCAGAAAGATGTATCATTTGATAAAGTCATTTAAATAAAAGTGGTAGAGCCATATAGGAGGTGGATGAACAAAGAAATTAATAGAGAAATAGATTAAGATTGATCTTCCTGGAAATATCCCCTTCCTGAGAATAGTGAAGAAGATGAAGTGATTGATTAAAAGATTATGTTCTTTTTCAGATATTTTCGTTCTGTTTGTCAGCATACCTTTTATGCATTTTGCATTTTCCTTTTCCAGAAATCACTAGATAAAGATTTTAGTGAGTTTTTTTCTGATGAACTTTGTTAGTTGTATGTTCAGGCCACAAAAAAAAGTTTTTGCAATGTATTATCCTAAATTAGTAACAATATGCAAGCTTTCTGTCCCTAACATTTTTCTATCTCCGTTGTGTCTTACTGCCATTATGTAAGAAAGAATGATAAAACTTCATTTGTAGTTGTGAATGAATTAATAATTTGCCTCAAAGTGCATTTATGTGATGACAGTATTAATGGCTAATTTCTAACTAGATACAAAGTTATCTCTGTAAGAGTTACACTTTGTGTAGATGAGGAGGGCCATCTTTTTTCTCTTCTGTTTGCTGCATCCTATTCACCATCATGAGGAAGTTGAAGTAATAATTGAAAATCATGTTTTTCCCATCTCAAACTACCTTTTAGGATTAGAGCACTTTATAAAGTAGATGTTATTAGCTAATTAGGCCAAAGTGAAATGAAGCATATGCTGGTAGTCAACTTTAATTTTCATAAGTAGTGGAGTTCCTACCATAAGTGTGATTTATCTGTTATTGTTCAGTTATGTCCAACTCTTCCATGGTCTCATTTGGGGTTTTCTTGGCAAAGGTACTGGAGCAGTTTGCCATTTTTCTTCTCCAGTGCATTTTACAGCTTTATAGCCACCTAACTGCTTCCTAGTTTATCTTACATTACTATAATTTCTTATATTTTATTAGACTTTTGGTTCCATTAATTAAAAATATTTAAGTGGTATGTTATAAAAACAAGATGATTTAGATTGTTAAATTATTTAGTTATGCTTATTGCATTTTGGGAATATGGTATTTTTTAGGATTCTCATTTTCATCAGTTAATTATCTAGGAATAGCTACATTGTTGTTTAACTTAGTTTTAATGTAGTTTCATTTATTTTGCTTGAACTGTGTTTGAAAAAATACTGCCACATAAAACGAGAAGTAATTTACTGGAATCTTTTCTTTTGTAGTTGATCATAGCCGAGTTAAGCTAACTCTAAAGACTCCTTCCCAAGATTCAGATTACATTAACGCAAATTTTATTAAGGTATGTTTTTTACATTGCACTTTTATCATTTATAAATTGAATTTCTATTTCTTAATAGCTTTAAACAAAACCTCATTTTGTGGTTTAAATTAAAACCTCATTTTGTGTTTTAAATTAAAACCATTAATTTTGCTGTACCCTACTATTTTGAATTATGTTAGTATTATTTAAATCAATATACAAAATACTTAAAGTAACATTTTATTTTCGATGGAATTCTTTTAAGATGAATTTTAGGAGTTAACCTGGAAACCTTAATTTAAAATTATAAATAATTAAAAAAATTTTAATGATGGGTGGGATTTTGTTTTGATTTAGAAACTTTTTCATTACATGTTCTTGTTACTAGCATATATAAAATTAGTTTTTTAAATCACTTTAGGCTTATTAAAAAATAATTCATTCAAAGTTGAACATAAAAATATCATTTGTCAGTTGGTCCTCCTTTTCCTGTGTCGTTTTATCATATTTTTTGTTTATTCTTCTAGCCTGATAGGCTAAAATGAGTAAGGATTGTATGTAGACTTGGAGTCTTAGAGACCATCTAGTGGACCATTCACTCCCTTGTTATACAAGTTGTTTTACCACTCCAAGCCTCTTGTCTCATATATAAAATGAGGGTGATGTCTGCATGAACTTTGAAGTTTTGTTATCTGTTTACACACATGAATGTTTAATAACATGTTTTAGAAGATTGACATGCTGTTAGCATAAGAAAATACTTTGAAAATATGTTACAAGAGAAGTGGGAGTCAAGTTTTAGACATCTAGAAATGAAGGTATTAATATTCCTTTGCGTGTGAATTTTGCTTTTTGCTTTTTTTAGGGAGTCTATGGGCCAAAAGCATATGTTGCAACCCAAGGACCATTAGCAAATACAGTTATAGATTTTTGGAGGATGATATGGGAATACAATGTTGTAGTAAGTAATTTGTTTCCAAATCTGTTATAAGAATTAGTAGTGAGATTTGTGTGAAACTGAGACCACTTCAGAGATCTCTTTTTGTGATTATCATGTTTTTTCAAATGTAGAGATGTCATACTTATAATTGATTTTTTTCTTACTCCAGTGGACTTTTGCTATATTACATCAACATTTGACTTTAAATAACAGGTGTATCAAGACGTTTCAGGCTTGAGTTATTTTTCCATTGCTTCCTGAAATTCAAGATTTTTCCAGTCATTGTTTATTATCATTTCATGTTCTTCATACGAAAGAATTTAATAATGTGAGAAGTGTCATACTTCCTAATTTTAGAAAATTCTGTGGAAGTTATTTAAAATGTTTAATATTTCTGTTGCTTGGATAAGTATCTAATCTAAAAGCAGTTTAGAATAGTCTAAGACTCTGGAAAGAATTCTTAAAAATTACATTAAAGTTATTATTGCTGTTTTGATCTGTAGCTAAATTTACTGTATTCCTCACACCTCTGTTGATGATTCTAATGTGTTTCTAGTAATGTTTTTATATTAGTTAACAGTTTGACTTCTTTCATAGTTTATGTTTTAGAAGAAATCAGTTTTTGTATATCACTAATAATCGGAAGGGCTACTTAGAGTACTTTAATTTGTTCAAAATTATTCAAATAAATGGAATTGTTACTAAGATGTGATTTTGATATTTTTCTTACAAAAGTTAAATTTAATAGTCTGTGCATATTTGAATACTTCAATTGAATACTTGCAGAGGGAGAAGAAAATGTCCCATATTTATGCTTTCATGTGTAAAACTGCTTTTAATTGAAATTTTTTTTATTTTTAAGATCATTGTAATGGCTTGTCGAGAATTTGAAATGGGAAGGGTATGTAAACTAATTATTACTTTCTATAGTGTGCTCCACTTATCACATTAGTGTTAAAGGTTATATATACAATTAAATTTCACTATATCGTCGTTCAGCTATTTATGCAAAGTTTTCTATTTGAATCTAATGCAGTCATATCTTATACGATTCTCAGGATGGTTTTGTTGCTAGAAGTAGCAGAAGGACTTTAGCATGATATGATGTTACCTACTTTATAGTCTGGCAGCCTTGACTTCAGACCCAGATTACATTGGGCTATTTTCAGGGAATACTTTTTAAAAATTAAAGCTATATAAATGTCACTTTTAGCATGGTGGGGAAACAAGTTATATGGCAGGCAAATTATAGGGTGATATTTCACTTTATTATAAAGATTAAATGGGAAGACATTATACATACAACAGAAAGATAGTCACTGAAGGAAAGCATGACGATTTTCACCTGGACAGTGAAGGTGTTTTGAGGTTGTCCAGTTAGTGTAGAAAGTCCCCAAGGTTGGGTTTGCCTGGGCGCCTGGTTTCTAGACCATACCCATAGTTAACAAATGAAGAAAATTGATTTTCCTTTAGTCTTTAAAATTTTTTCCCACTAATCCTTTTAGTAGAAATGTTAATTTATACTATGTATGCTAAAAATTGAGCTGCTGCAGGAGTTTATAAAATATTGGACATTAGAGAAAGTGATAAAAAAAACAAATTGAGTGATTGAAGATGTTAAAATATAAATCACTCTGTTAAGAGGCATACTGAGAGGAGAGGGACTCAGTACATTTGACTTTATTGGAAAATCTTATGTCTAGAGTTCAATAAAAGTTGGTTTGTTTTTAGCAGGTTAGAGGGAAAGGTTTTCTTAAACTCTTGTTTGTATGTGGGATAAGTCATTTAGCAGTTGCATATATGTGTGTTCAGTAGAATCCCTTCTTGTATACATGCTCCCTTCTGTTCACTGATACTGCAAACCACCCTGGTACAGGCCATTACCACCTCAAGCCTAGACTTTTGTGGTAGCTCTATGGCTGGCCTCTTTGCTTTCAGTCTTTTCTCACTCCAAGTGATCCTCCATGCAGCTGTCAAATTGGGTCTTCCTAAAGCATAGGTCTGATTGTGTCATTGCCCCCTGACTCACACTTTTCAGTAAACTCCGGTGGCTCCATATTATCTCCAGAATCAAAGATAAAACTTTGGGCTTTTAAAGCTCTTTTCAGCCTTCCCAGTCTTACCACATCTTACTCTCTCCACGTCATTTGTGATCCAGTAATATTGGCCTTCTTGATGTTCTTGGACAAAATACTCCATTTTGCGACTGTGCATTTTTACTGACTCCTCATCTGCCTCTTGAAATCCGACTCCCTTTAAAGCCCATCTAAAATCCCACCTTTTGCAAGAATCTGGGTCTGATCTCCCTAAATACTAGTACCTTGTATCTGAGATTATCTCCTGTTTATCTCACACATTAAACTGTGAGCTCCTTGACTGCAGGGACTGTTTTTGCCTTTCTTTGTATCTCCATGCCTAGCACTATGCCTGGTATTTAATTCTTCTTTAAGTGACGTGACTTTCCCTCCAAATTTTCTGCTTCCATTTGCTCATTTGAGTAATTTGTTAGCATTGTCACCAAAGCAGGGGCATGAGAAAAGGAAAACTATTACCAATTCCATTCAAAAGTTTTGCTCAGGTTCATAGTAGTTCTAGTTTAAACTACATGGTCACTGAGGAGTTTAGAGATATGATCAGAAATGTGCCATTTTTCCTTTTACTGGCTTTAAAATGAATTTCTCATCTTCAGTGAGGATGAATGACACAAAAAGCTCTGCCCTTTCACATGATTCCAGTTGACTGACTCAGTTTTAGCAGCACGTCATGCCAATTGTGTGCTTTAATTTTTATGACTGAATTAATTTATGAATCCCTCTGTATTTGACATGAATTTTAAAAATATTAAATGCTCATTGAGTTTCAAGCCAAGTTAAGTGTTAAGTCTTGGGAATAAAAATAATAAAATAGTCCATATCCTTAAGCATACATCCAAGTGGCTAAGCCTTAATATTGGTTTTCTTCATATTACGATTACGTTGTTGACCATTGCTCTTGTAACCCACTAGAACTCCATATCTTTTTCAGATGGACTACTATGTAACTTATACCTTCCCCATTTTGTATCTTGTGAAGTAGAGTTTTTTACTCAAGTACATAAGCCTTTAATAGTTGTCTCTAGTAAAATTCATCTTACTTTGGAACAACACTCTAAATCTGTAAATCTTTTTTAGATCTTGTCTTTCAGAATGTTGTCTGTTTCTTTCAGCTGTGTGCTATTCCTAGATTTGATAAACAGTATGGTCTTCCATCCATGGCGTAAATATATGTTTAACTTATGATTATTAAATAGAATAGAATCAAGGATAGGTCCATGAAGATCTCAGTTAGAAACTTATGTTACTATTAACCATCTTGTTCATAAGGTAGCATGACTTTAGTTTGCCTAAATTTCACCACAGCATTTGACAGCATTCCCCTTACCTGCTAAGCTAATAAATCTCCCTTCAACCCCCCCAAAAATCAAGTTTTTGTTGCCATTTCATTGTCTAGATGTTCATTAACCATCTCTTTTAGTATGTCCTAGAATTTTTCCAGGACTGTGTTAAATTGGGGTTTGAACTCAATTCTCCTGCTTATTGATTATGGCTTGCTGCCTTTTTATTTTATCAGAAAAGTAAAGGGCACCGCAAATAACCTGGAGAAGGGGTAGGGAAAGGAATAAACATTTTCATAGTTCCTACTATGTCCCAGGCACTGAGTTAACTTAGTAGGAGATGTTGAATCAGCCTAGGAAGTTAACAGTCTTTTTAGTTCTGGTTGGTAAGAATTTTCTTTTCTCTTTCTTTCTTTTTGTTTTGTTTGGTTTTTTTGGAGGCAATCAGGGTTTTGGCCAGGATCACATAGCTAATAAGTTGAAGCTGGATTTAAACTTTACACTAGGGCCAGTATTCTTTCTACTGTACCACTTAGTAGTCTCTGGTGACTGTTTTCAAAACTATCAACTGCCTATTTAAAAAAGAAAATGAGCTCGAAATGAGTAAAACATTTTCGCCTATGGAGAAATGTGTTTTGAATATCAAATTTATTTCATAAAGTTAGGAAGTAGAGAATGTTTGGAATTAGTAATAAAAGAAATATTAGGCTGTCCCAATCTGGGATGTAAGAGAGAAAAAATAGAGCCATTTTCTTACAGACACCTCTACCTTATTCCCCCTGTTTCTTTCTGGTTTTCCTGTTGATCAAACTACTGTAGAAAAGAGAATCAGTGTCTCTTAAGATTAAGGAATATATTTTGGGAGGTTGGAAGATATGGCCTTTATTTGAGGAGTATAATGAATTAGAGTACTGGAATTAGGATAATTGGCCATGCAGCTTACCTTAGATTTTTTCCTGCCTATGTAAAATAATAGGGTAAGTCTTTTAACAGGGTTTCACTGTTCCCTCCTATATAAACGAGGACAGTAATGCTTGTGCTACCTATCTCAGAGCTGTTGGGAAGAAACCTCTTTGCAAACTTTAAAGCATTATATAATATGATTTATTATTTTGGAAGGCTGTAAATAAAAGGTAAAACAGGGAAAGCATGAGTGTCCATGTCTCCTGACCTGCTGTAAGTTAATGAATTGAACCTCATCACGAGTCCAACTCTGTACTAGCATATGTATAGTAGAATGAGACAAGCAAGATCTCCAGATCTTGGGATTATGTAGACAATAGCATTAGTCATACTGAAACATTTGAGTAAGGATTGATAGCTGAGTAAAAAGTTGGAAATTGGTGGTGTTTTTGCTTTTATATATAATAAGCTGTCTGTTGTTAAGAGAACTTAGATGTTTAAGAAGAGCTGTAACTATAAGTAACTTAATTCGAATAATTTTCTTTGGCAAACAGAAAAAATGTGAACGTTACTGGCCTTTGTATGGGGAAGATTCTCTAACATTTGCACCATTTCAAATTTCTTGTGTAAGTATCTACATTAAACTAACTGTTCTTCCTTTTATGGTTAGGTCTTGTGACTTCACTAGTACAGAGAACTTCTAGTGAGGAAATGTCCTCCACTAATGCATTTTAGGAGATTCTCTGTCTTTTATAATCTTGGAGAATTGCCCAGGGGCACTGAGGGGTTAAGTGATTTTGCCCAGGATCTTAGAACCAGTATGTTACAGAGGTGGAACTTTAATTGGGTCTTCCTGACTCTGAGGCTGGCTTTTATTAAGAGATCAGCAATCTTTAGTTACAAAATCATTGTTGTGAATTATTGAGCACTTGTATTCCTTTGTTACAGTCTTTTTAACTTGCCTTAGGTTTTGTCATTCTGCTTTATTACGTGCTTGGTGTGAAATACAGTTGTATGTAATAAACTAAATACTCATATATAAAACCAGTAGTTTTTCACATCTTAAAGGTCATCTAGTCCAAACCCCTCATTTTACAGATGAGAATACTGAGGCCTAGAGAGGATGATTAATTTTTGCCAAGGTGTCACAGGCGATAAGTTGCAGGTTTCAGGTATAATGTTCCTATTATAATGATATAAAACATTACATTTTTATGTAGTGCTTTCAAAATCAAGAAACATTTGGAATTTCTTTTCTAATACATGCACTGTCATGATAATGAACTGATACATGAATCTTATTAACTGAAAACAAGGCATCTTAGCATTATTTACTATAACACATCAGCATGTATAGGAATAAAAAGGAAAATGGATGCTGATTATACAAGGTTCTAGAAAAGTGTGCATTGTGGATATAATTTAACTGATGGAAGGTGATACCTTATTGACTGAAATATAGAGATCTTTTCCAACCATTTGTCCTTCCTTAGAGGTGTTATTAAAAAAAATGAGGCCCTTATACACTTTTGGGTGGTAGTAGAACAAATGGCATACTCAGGGAAAGTATTAGAGGCTGGGTTTTCTTTACTTTAATTTCTACTTTGTTTGATATTCATGGTAATTCCTTCTAGTAAAAACTACTAATGATACTATTTAGAATAATTCTGTTTGATCTGAATTTCGTATTGTCAAGTAGTATCCTCCTCTTTCCTCTCCCCATCTTCCTTTTCTTTTACATATACAATGATTCAGTGGTTACAATACCTAACAATTGTTTCCTTTCATTTAGGAAGCTGAACAAGCTAGGACAGACTACTATATTAGAACACTGTTACTTGAATTTCAAAATGTAAGTATTTTAAACTTAGAGCCTACCCTCAGGGTCTGATTTTGTATGTGTGTGGGCTCTTAAATATCTTAGATGATTTAAGAATTTTTATAGTTATGTAAAAAACTGGAAAAATCACTGACTAAAAATATTCCAGCACTTGGACTTTAATAAAACCTGTGTGTTGTTTAGGTAACTTTCTCTAGTTAGCAGTCATGTTTGTAAAGTGTTTACTGTTATGTGGCCACATTTTACATAAAGCATAATAACAAGTCATTTATTAAATACTTATCGTATGCCAGGCAGTGTGCTCCTGGGCTGGAACTATATACAGTTCCTGAGTTTACCTTTTCTTGGGGGAGGACAGTTCATAAAAGGAAGTTCCATACATAAAATGGGTACCCACATGGCAACATGGTGGAGAAAGCAGTCCTCAGAGAGATGAATGAGTGAATGTAGCTGGTCAGGGGGATTTCTTTTAAATGGAGGCTTAAGAAAGAACTGCCTAATCTGAACAAAGTGCTCCAGGGTCTGAGTGATCTTCCACAATAAGAAAGCTGGTGGGTCAAGGAAGAGAAAGAAGTCCATAGAGTCAGAGGAATATTCATCATTTTCTAAATAAAGAATTTTTTTTCCTATTATCAGTATTGGTTGAGATTTTTTTGTTTGCCTCCTCTAAAAAAGCTAACACAAAATATCCTGTTTAAGAGTTATTTACAACATGCACTGACTTTCAAGCCTATGGACCATTCAAGTAGTAGAGTTTGTTTTTAATTAGACAGTGAAATTTTAAATAACTGAAAAGTGTTTTGATTGGTTTCCAGTAATTATGTGTATTTTAAATGATCTCTTCTGTGTTGCGATTGAGATAGGTGATTGTCATTACTTTTAGCATATGACATTACAGCTGAAAGAGAGTAAAAATAAATTTGTTTTTGAACATTTGGCACAAAACTCTGTTTATATCCCTATGTTTTATTAAGTTTAACAGTTCACTAAAGGTATCATTAATGTCATATAACCATTCTTTAAAAAAATTTTTTTAAGGTGACTCTTCACTGCAGCTTTAAATAAAGAAATTATTTTATATTTTAATATTTAAAGACTTATTTATTGTCACTTTGTGAAGTTTAAAATTCAAATTCCTTATACATTTTAATTTGAATCAACAATTATTGAGATATGTGATATGCCAGTCGATTGAATTTAAACTTCCAAATTAATAATAAAAAATAATAGACTGTTATTTCAGTTAATCAGAGAACTTTTAGTAACTGAATATATACATTTGAAAAACTTCTACATGAGGCAATCTTTTGGTACAAGGGTTAGAATTTTTCTAGGGTCTTTTAGATTTTTTGTTTTTTTTTTAAGGTAAATTGTTTAATAGCTGATTCGCATAGCTAGCTTTTAGCATCACGTGGCAACCACCTCACATGACAACCACCTTTCTGTCTCTTCTGCCCCAGCATCCTGTTAGGAAAGTCATTCAGCATTGGCTTATAAATTAGAATTGTAACTTCTACCTCACTTTTCCTGGAGATTTTATATTCTGAATCTTAGCTCATTTTGGCTTCCAATTTTCTAATAGAACTTGTACTTGGGACAGTATATTTTATTATTATTTATAAGAGTATATGTGTGTGTGTATGTATGTATGTGTGTGCATATATATATATATATATATTTTCACAATAGCTACAATAATGACTAGCATTTATATGTACCATTTGTGCCAGACACTGCTAAACACCTTACAGATATCTCATTTAATCCTTAAAACAACCCTGGAAGGTCGATGTTGTTATTGTTTTCATTTTGTAGGTGAGGAAACTGAGGCAGTCAGAGATTAGGTGACTTGCCCCAGGATCACCTAGCTATTCAACATCTGAGGCTGGATTTGAAATTAGGTCTTCTTGATTCCATGCATAGTGTTCTGTTCAGTATAACACCCACTCGACTATTAAATAAATGTAACAAAGACAGTTAAAAATACACTGTTTATTTTTTCAAACAATTATTACCTCCTGCTTTAGTTTTCTTTACACCCCTTCCCCCATTCAGTATTACTAAGCTGTTCTCCCATAATAGTGCTGTTTTGTTTGGGGAAAAAAGGAAAAAGATTGATCAATATTATCATTATTCTCACGTAATCTTATCTGTAAGTTTAAACTGCTTTCATGTACTTTTTATCTCTAATTCTCCACTCCAACTTTATCCTGACCCTCTAATTTAAAAAAAAAAAGCTAATTTTGTATGTAATGCTTTAAAGTTTTCAAAGCACTTTACATATATAATCATATTTTAGCTTCACAACAAACCTGTGAGGTAGGTACCAGTATCTTTGTTTTACAGGTGATTATACTGAGGCTGCAGTAGGTAAGTCACTCTCCAAAGCCACGTAGGTCAGTAAAAGTGTAGGATTCAAACTTGGGCCTTCTTGACTCCAAATCTAGCACTCTCTCCACTCTACCTCTTAGTTCTCTCTTATCTCTGCTATTCCCCACTTTTGAAACAGACATTATCAGCAAATAAAAGACTAGAGAAAAATTTCCATAAGGCTGCATATTGCCATCCCCTGGTATGTGACCCCCCCACACCTCTGTTTGACAAAAGACTGTCTGAAAACATGGGTTCTTAGCCTGATCCTGACACTGTTTCTTGATTTGGCCCTGTCCTCTAGCCTCCCTGGGCCTCTGTTGCTTAAAATGTAAAATGAAATTTTGAACTAAACTCCAAACTTTTTTCTGGCTTTCACATTCTGTGCAACTATCAATGTAATGTAAAAAGATTCTTATGCCTTTCTCTTCTTTCCCAGAGTGTGGAGTTTGGGAGTGGAGTATAAGGAAGGAGTAATTTATTCTTTCTTTCAGATTGTCCTTTCACAGAAGTTTTGATGAAAATCTAAGGACCATTTCTTTTTTATTCTTTTAATCCCCATAGCATCTACCACCATTCTAGTAACATACTATTTTATCAATAAATAGCACATTTTAAAAACAATAGGTAATAAACAGTGCACATATATCTTAGAAAAAGGGGCAAAAACATCCCTCTGACCTTAAATCATATATATATATACATACACACACATATTTTAAAATTTCAAAGAGCATTTTCAAAGTTGTTAAATTCATTTCTTTAAGGAATCTCGTAGACTGTATCAGTTTCATTATGTGAATTGGCCAGACCATGATGTTCCTTCATCATTTGATTCTATTCTGGACATGATCAGCCTTATGAGAGAATACCAAGAACATGAAGATGTGCCTATTTGCATACACTGCAGGTACAAAATAGTTTTCAAATATATTGTTGTGAGTTTTTTCTACTTAAAAGCTTAACTAAAGTGTTATTTCTACCATTCCTAAATGGTAAAATTTTTTTTTTTTACTAGTTTTGAGTGACTATTTTAGGCATAATAATTTATTGCTTGTATTAGCCCTTTTTTTGTGATGTTCTTTCACAGAAATATTCATTGCATTGAAGGAACTTTTTTTCTGAAAAGTTACATAAAAACATGGTTTGAAATGTGACATGAATTTTATTAAGTATAAATGTATTAATCATATTAAATATTAATGTTAATCATAAATAAATTTACATTATGTCAAATCAAGTTTGGGAAGGAGGGCACTAATAGTTGTAGAGAATCAGGAAAGAATAAGTAGAAAATGATGCCTGGGTTCCATCTTAAAGAAAGATTGAGGGACTCTGGCTTTGGAAGTAAAATAAAGAGGGGCAGCCCATGGCATATCTTGGTATACAGGGAGTGTTAAAATATCTACGCACATGCTTTCAGGGTATCAAATAGACCCTTAATTAGAAGATTTGTGAAAGAATAGTGGAGAAGAATTATATATAGTCACTTTCATTAGTGGAAGGCATAGCCACATCCCTGAGACCACTGGCTTACTGATGTACAAGTATGAATTTGCATTGTTAATAAAATAAAAATGCCTTTACTAGGATAAAGTTTGTGTATTCGGAACACTGTATTTTAATTGAAAAAAAGGTGTACTTAAAATAATTTACCAAAATTTTAGCTCTCTATATGAAAATATCCATGGTATTGCTGTGTTTACTATTTTTATAACATGTATCAAATAGTATTCTTAAAAATTATATATCCATAGTGCAGGTTGTGGAAGAACAGGAGCCATTTGTGCCATAGATTATACATGGAATTTACTAAAAGCTGGGGTAAGGATAATTTTAATCAGTATTATGACGTTTTTTCATGGCTTTTCTTATCAATGAATTGGCGAGAAAAGAACTTTAAAACTTCCTGTGGTTATAGGAAACAGTTTAAATGTGTTGGTATACACACACATATGACTCTATTATCTGGGCATATAAACAGTTGTGAATGATACGTGCTGAGATAATCACTTAGGGTGAGGGGTTTGGAGGGTGATGAAGATGCCACTTGATTGCCTTTAGTGAGTTTTGGGTACTTTAAATAGTTCCTAAAATATCTCTGATGACATTAGATCACTTTTTATTTTAGGTTTTAGCCTAAAAAGGTTTTTTTTTTTAATTAGTTACACTAATGTACTTCTCAAAATTTCAATTGCATACTTACATAAAAAAGCTTGGTTACAGGCCCAGGTTTTTTTTTTTCTTTGAATTTTCAAAAATAAAAAATATGAAGAGGTCTGCTGGAGTTAACTTTGTGTCTTGAATCATTTTTCACCTCTGAAACACATTTTAATCCTGCCTTTCCTAACTTTGTAGCATTTTTTGAAAAAATTGCTTGATATAGGAGTATGAAGAAAATAACAGAAAAAGCAAATAGAATTCAGAATTGGGCTCACAATTTTTTTTTAGACAATAGTACTCTTCAGTGACTTGAGAAACTTCCTTGAGCCAAAGATAAAGGAAGAAAGGGAAAACTCCTTTCCTTCTGCCACCTATGTGACCCGTTTTGCGCATTTTTTATCCCCTAACTCAGTAGAGCAAAAAACAAGGGGAGATAGGAAAAGGAAAGAAGGATAAACCTCTTCCCTTTACTATCATCATACTGTCAGCAGTCCTAACTTAATGCTATTAGTTTCTTCCTTTACTCCTTTCCTCAGTCTTGCCTTCCTCTAGTCTCCTTCATGTTTAGCTAATTTAGGTATCTGGCTTCATTCTTAGGCAAATCAAAATAAAACAGGTTTGTTTATTTAAAAAAATAGTTGCCAAATTAAGGCCTTAGGGGTTTTTCATTACTGAGCAAAAAGATATTTCTTGACCCTATTATGTGTAAAGCATCATAATAAGTACTCTAGGCAATAAAAAGAACCATAGGACATGGTCCTTTTCTCCTAGAGATTATAATTTAATTATTGAAAGTTGATATGTATGGCTTTTAATTATTCAATATTACAAAGTTAGATGTGATAAATTCCAGGTGTGTAAGTTAGCTCATTTTTACATCTATAGTTGTGTGCAGTGAGTTTTTATTCACAAGGAAACCAAAAATCTTTGTGAAAAAAAAGGCAATTTAAAATACTTTGACTAATAAAATTTAAATTAAGCAAAAACTCCTTTTCCTTTTGTGTTCTATCAAGTTAGAGTTTTAACAGTATGGAAAAATTTTTTCTAATGTCTAAAGTAGTGTTTTTCCTATAGTTGATTCTTGATGTGATCATGATACAACAATTGCAAAAAAAAAAAATACTTGATTACTTTGAGGATCTGCAGTTTTATATGTTTCCCTTTAACATGTCATAGAAATGAGAAGCTCAGAAGGGAAAGATACCACCTCTGGTGGTACCAGCATGGAATTTTCCCTACCTTACTCACCTTCTTCATTCCTCTTGCCAGAGTTAAAAGTAAGAAACAAGTAGAGATAGGATAGGAAGCAGCAAGAGGAGAATTTTAGAGATTGCTTGGTGCAGTTACTATAGGAGGGAAGGAAGGGAAGCTGTTGCTGCCTAAAAGGAATGAATGGCTACTAGTAGGTGAGAAATGTGAGTAAATAAAGTGTAAGACACAAGCTATATTTAGGTTGTATTTTCTGTACAATTATTTCGCAATTCATGCAATAAATTATTTGTTTTAGAAAATACCTGAGGAGTTTAATGTATTCAATTTAATACAAGAAATGAGAACACAAAGGCATTCTGCAGTACAAACGAAGGTATATTTTTGTTCCTTTTGCAAGTCAACTGTACTATTACATTAGTGTGAAATCCTTGGTTGTTTAAAAATATTGTATTTTGTTTATTTCTTTATTTTGGTCCACAATAGGAACAATATGAACTTGTTCATCGAGCTATTGCCCAGTTGTTTGAAAAGCAACTTCAAAAATATGAAAAATACACAGACTGGAAAATTTCTGATGTAGTGGTAAGTTATTGGGACTTGAAATTTTCAGGAAATTTGTTTCTTAATAAGATATTACCAGATATATGAGCTTTTAATTATCCATTTAAATATGAATTTCTTTTAAGAATTATCTTATTCATGACAATATTTCATTCACATGCTGGCAGCTGCTTAATGCTTCTTGGCTATGTTTCCTCTGTGATGGGTGTTGAGGGAATGAAAATTAATTTAAATTAAGTTTTTTGCCCTCAAAATCATGCAGCATATGATAATGCCAAATATAGTGTTTAAATTACCAGTAGCATTTCTGCTTTGTTAAAGATATTCTGAGTTATCATTTCTGAATTCTTATTTTATTTCACCTGTTCTGCTTCCCTATTTGAAATTTTGTTTTTTATGTCTTTGGTCATTTTGAATCATCAGTCTATGTTAAAACCTCTTGAAGAAATAAGATCTTGGTATTTTAACTCCTGTATTAACATACTTGGCCAGCAGACATTTTGGTTTCAAATAAAAAAAAAATATTTTAAAATGTAGGTTTAAATTGAAAAATGGAATAACAGCAATGCCATTTTGTTACTCTGTTCTTTCCCTTTCCATTAGAATCCCTTCTTTCTCTCTCTCACCTATTCTTCTCACTTCCTTCCTATATCTCATTGCTTCTGCTTTGTGATAGGATTATTTGTTTAAAGTAGGAAATATGTGCCTAGGAGCCAACACCAAACATTTGTCATCTCTCATGTGGTGATCCAACCAGTCCAAATAATACTAATTTTGAAAAAGAAAATGAAAAGCAAAATTGAGTTCCTCCTTTTCTTTTTTTTCTTAGTGATTTACCAATTTACCAGTTACCAAGAGGCAGTTTCTCTAAGATCACTGAGCCTAGTCATAATAAAATCAGGATTAAAAAACCTGAGTTGCCTGACTGGTTTAACTGGGTTGGTATCTTATACCCCAACAATCAGTAATTTTCAGAAACTGAAAAAGAAAAACCTTCAGGAAGAAATTCTTTTCAAACATATACTGGTCCTATGACAAACCCTAAGAATGAATTTTCAGAATAAATTCCTATTTATAGCTTACCTGTCACTTTCTCATAAAGTAGTATAGAAAATATACAAATTCTGGTCATTTGGATTTCAGATAAACATGAATAGAGGTATACTGTATATATTTTTAGACTTTTTAATGTATTGATAATGTTGATTTTACTCTCCCTTTTTTCTTTAAAAATATTTTTTAAAAAATTATTTATTTTAAACATTCTTTTCTTTTTATATTTTGAGTACTTAATTTCCCTACTCCCACCTTCTTCCCCACTCACTGAGAAGGTGAGCAAGCTGATATCAGTTATACCTGTGAAATCATGCAAAACATTGTTTTAAAAAACAGGAAGAGACATTGGCACTAGAGCTGTGATTTCATTGGTATAGGGAACTTTGCAGAGAGTAACTATCCTTTATGAATCAACACACCAGCACCGTCTCTGAAAACAGAGTTGGCTAGAGCACTGCAGGATTAGGGGATTTGAATTAAGTCTTCCTAGCTCCAAGGCTAGCTCTTTCCCCTTGGCCATATTACCTTTCCTCTCCCCTTCCTTGCCACCCTACCTAAAAATTTTATATTGTAAATATATAGTTGAAAAGATTGAAGTTAAAAGCCACAAACTAAAATTAAAACTGCCCTATACAACAAAGAAGACAGCAGCTCACAATTTAAAATTGGAAGACCTGAAAAAAAACTCAAAATGAGAGTTGGAAGTTCAAAGAAGGAAATATCCCTAAAATGTATGTATAGTATGGATACTAAAAGTGCCTCAGCAGTTGAAAAAATATGAATAACTAATTACTAATTCATATGCATACTTTTCCATTTCTGTGTAATCTTTTAATGAGAATTATGATAATTGGATGATTTATATCACCTAATTGTTGAGGTTATCCTTGATGAAAATATGGAAAAGTAGACTTTCACAGATTGAAGACAACATCTTCACAATCACAGAGGTATTTAAAAGTATTTGATAGAGGCAAGATCCTGCCAGATGTAACAAAATGAAATATAGTTACAAATATAAATTCTTAAACCTGGGTTTTTAAATTAGAGTAATAAGCAAATATAAGGTAGAGGAGGCATGACTAGAAAGCAATTCATCTGAAAGGGATCTGTGGATTTTAATAGACTGAAAATTCATTATGAGTCAGTAGTATAACATCACAAGGAAAAGTCTTGGGTTGCATTGAGAGAAATAAGGAGTCATATAATAGTCATACTTAGCCCTTGTCAGACCATGTATATAATATTGCATTGCATTGAGCTGTTGATGCCACATTTCTGAAAAGTACAATAATAAGCTGAGCATTGTCCAAAGGAATGAAGCAAGGATGGTAAGGAGTTAAGTGTATTTCATTTTAAGATCTTTTGAAGAAACAAGTGATAAGAGTCTTTAAGATCTTGCAGGTCTGCCACATGGAAAAATAGATAAAAGAAGGGTTAAAAATGTAAATGTTTTTATAACTGTTCATCAAGAATAATGAAGCGACAACATTTGGATGCGGTGTCCATTTTTGGAGTCCTTGATGTGCTTCTTGATAAAGTGGTGATAGTACTGGGAGGGGAAAGAGGAAAAAAACACATGGATTAGATCAGTTATATACTGCTATGGTCTGTACTGGATGTGACAAAATTTTGAAAATGTTCAGGAATTAATTTTCAAAGTATTTGGTAGAGGAGAAGACAAACAGTTGTAGGAAAAAGGGCAACCAGAAGAACCTTAATAATCATTGACCAAGAATCCTGTTTTCCAGTCTTTGTAACATTTTAAAGAGAAATTATACATACATCAGTAGCATACATTTTCATATTGAAGAGGACAATTCCGTGACATCTTTACCATCACATATTTGACTGAAATAGAGAACACAAAATCCCACTGTGGTAATTGTTGAATTGATAGAACAAAATGGAACCTTAACTGTCTCAAAAGGTATCTCTTCCTTGCATACTGAAAATTATATAAGACTTAAAGATAAAACAGAAGGACCAGCAAATTACATAGAAATTGCCTTCCTTAAATTGCAGTAAACCAAAAACCTTAGAACAAGTTAGTATGTTCTGAATAAAGAACAAATACAATTGAATCCTGAAGGCAAAAGGCCATAACCTTACCTATGTTAAAATACTGAAGAATTAATTTAAATGTTGGAAGCCTTTTTTAAAACATAGAGCTTCCCCTTCGTGTCCCCCTCCTCCAACATACTGGTGAATACAAACAAGCCTACCAGCATTTAACCCAGAGTCCACCTTGGAACTTTGCTCTCCTCCCATTCCCAAACAGTTGCTAAGTTTAAAACACCCCTATCTATGCAGTAGACACCATGGGAAGTGGTATATATTAGTTACTAGGCACAAATGACAAGGAAGGCTGTGCTGAAGGAAGTAGATGGGGCAAAAAATACTGGCAGGTTGAGAAACTTGGACTATGCTCAGAGCCAAAGGCTAGAAAGGGAAAGGGAAATGGAAACCCACATGAGTTGTTTTCTCTCCTTCAAGGAAAGGGCCCTAACAGGCACACTACTGGGAATGTGATTGGTTTGGGGGTTGTATGCCACCGTAAGCATCAAGCTCCACTCTTTGAGTTGGTAATTCCCATGCATTTCTTATTAACTAAGTTACCCACTAAAAGTAAAAAGACAAGGGTTATATTAGCAGTCCATCCTGCCCCCCCACCCCCACCCCACATAATGGTTCTGAGCGCACTCCCTTTCTTCTACCTTCACCATTTGGAGCAAATTCACTATTAATTTTGCTTTTACCAACTTACTAGAAATATGTTTTTGGAAAGGGGGAAAGATATTTTATACAGTAATTGTACTTGGAAATATCCATCAATTTTGTTCTTTGAATTGCTCCCCCTTAGCACCCCACACTCCTTTTTGGAAAACTTTGCCTAAGCAGATATATGTCTGTAGTGGTGTTGAGCTCTGGATAAAATGTGCCAAGAACTTCTAAGAAGGCAAAAAGGAATTTATTACAGTCTTATGAGAAGGGGCCCTTCCTGAGAGAACATGGATGGGGTGTCAGCAAGGGAGCGAACCTTTTCTTTTTTAAAGGTTGTTGTTGATGTTAAATTTCTTAATTCAGTGATTCACAGTGTTAGTGCTAAAAGGAACATTGGAGAACAAGGACACTATTTGTTGCCTTGTTTAATTATTTAAAATTTATTTGAACTTAAATAATTGGTACATGTTTTGGTGCTGTAATTGATAGTGCTGGAATTCAGTTATTTGCCATTTTTACTGCAATTGACCTTCAGGGTCTTTACTAAGATCAGTTCTGCCACCTGGAATGATGCACTTGTTTTGTGCAGTGTATATGCAGAAGCCTAGTAAGATTGAGACTAAATTAGAGAATAATTTTGTTTTGTTTTTTTCCTTTTGGCAGGATGAAATTAGCACAGAAAAGATTGTCAGCTCTCTGAACCTTGAAAAACCAGATTCTCCCCCTCCGAAACCTCCACGTACCCGCAGGTACCATGCACTGTATTTTCCCTCTTGGGTTGGAGGAATTATTTCTTTTGGTAGTATATATAGCTTCATCATTACAGATTCATGAATTTTAATAAAAAAGTTGTTATTCGTTTTAACCACAAAATCAAAATACTTTATGATTATTCTTATTAGCCTATATCCCTCTGATAGACGTCTTAATTTTAAGCTTAGGTCATTGAATACATCTTCTGTTTTATAACACCATTTTCCCTCTATTTTAAATAGAGAAATTCTTATATTTCAAAGAAAATTATTTGCAAAAAGTTAAACTGCTATTTTAAAAATTCTTTTTGGTGGAAAGATAGGGGTGATATAACTGGAGAACTAGCGTCTCAAAATTATTTTCAAAAAGTTTAAAATGAAAATGCAAGAATTAGTCTTAGAATTGATTTCCTTTTTTAATAGGGTTATTGTACTGCTAAATCTGGAGAATTGTCTTTGACATATCATACCTAGATTTCAGCAGAGCATTTGAGAAAACCTTTCATGTCCTTATAAACAAATTTTGAGATGTGTACTTCTTGATGTAGTTGAGTGAAGTGAGTTTGGAATTGGTTTAATGGATGGAATTAATGTAGTCATTAATGGATCAATGTCAGCTTGGTCCTAAGAGGAGCAGCCCAGTGTTCTGTCTTTGACCCTGTGCTACTGGCCGTTCGTTCTTATCACATTAGATAATAATTGGATAAGCTGGGACGTGCAGCTGGTATGGTGAAGATAGCAGTGGTATACAGTAGCAGTTATCTTCCACTTCTCACTTTCCCTCACTGTGTGTATCCAACTGATGCCCAAAATTTGCTGTTACTACTATGATTCTTCTTGCTAATGTTCATCATGAGCATTGACATTGAGTGGATCAGTCTCCTATGAAACCAATGTTTTTTGCCTTTGGACCTGCCAATTCCTTTATTGCAACTCTCAAGTAGGAGCAACTATTTCATACAACTGCAGCTTCCTTTTTGCCTTATCATTTCATATGTAGAAAGAATGTGCTCATTTATTGGTTACTGGTCAGGGATGTAACATAAATACACAAGTATTAACTACTATGTGCCAGGCATTATTCTAAGCACTGGAAATACAAATAGAAAAATTATATATATATATGTCCTTCCTGGCAAGAAATTTACATCCTAATAAAAGAGATGTAAGTACATATAAAAATAGATATAACATAAATATAAAGTGAGCAAATAAAGCATAACATGAATAAATGCAAGCATGTACCAAGTAGTTAAATACAAGACAGTTTTTTTGATCAGGAAAGACTTCATATAGATGTTTTAGTTACACTGTGAAGGAAGAGCAGGATTCTGTAAGGAAGAAATAAGGAATTGCATTCTGATCCTGTGGGATAGCCAGTAGAAAGGCATGGAGACATATCTGGAGTGAGCGAGAGTGAAGGCCAGTTTTTCTGGATTAGAGAACTGGAGGGGGAAGTGTAACGTCCATTGAGACTGCAAAGAAAAGTTGAAGCAAGGCAAAGATCAAGTTTAAGATTATGTGTCTTAGACACTAGGAAGCTAATGAAATTAATTGAGTAGGGAAGGGCATCATATGATGAGTTCTCAAGGAAAATGCTTTGGCAGCAGTGTGTAGATGGATTGGAGTGTTGGAAAAAAAAGTAAGGAGACAAATTAAGAGGCTATTGAAATAATTCTAGGCAGTAGATGATGAAGAACTATTTTAAAGTGGTAGCTGTAAGTGGAGAGAAAGGATCTGATGCAAAAGATGCCATGAAGCAGGATTTGGCAAGCTGATTTGGATATACATTTGGTGGAGAAAGGAGTTGAGAATATGGGACTGGAAAGATGGCAGTGCCCTCTACAGAAATAGGGAAATTTGTGAGACAGGAAGGTCTGAGTGAAAGATAATGAATTTAGTTTTAGATACATTGAGTTTAAGAAATCTTCAGGACATCTAGTTTGAAATGTACAGTAGGCAATTGGTGATGTGGTCCTGACAGAAAGATGATGGACTCAAGATGCAGAAGTAGTCATATATATTTTGGACTTGTCCAAACTGGAAATTTGTTTTGCTTAAGTGTGCATAATCATTACAAAGGTTTTGCTCTCCTTTTTTTAGATGAGGAGGAAGAGGAAATATTTTAATTTTAAAAATCAATTTTCAAAAATTGGTGATATAGGCCTGCAGGGCAGGGTAGAGACTGGGGATGGATAAATAGGTCTTTGAGTGCCAACACAGAGTTGCTACTTAGTTATGACAACTGATTTGTTACCAGAGAGAGAATGTAGACAGAAAGAAAAAAGAAGAGGGGCTGAGAGAGAGCATCAGGAATATTCAGAGGGGTATGATTTGAGTCCAGCAGAAACGCCACTGAACATTATAAGGGTAGAGTTAAGAAAACCCAGAAAAGAGAAACTGTCCAAGATAAGAGGGTTTTGAGCAGTGTCAAAATTAGCATATAGGTCAAGAAAGAGGAGGACTGAGAAAAGACTATCAGATTTGGCAATTAAGAGATCATAGATTTTGGAAAGAGCAGTTTCAGGTGAATGAAATTGAAGCCAGATTGGAAAAGAGTGAAGGAGAGGATGGAAATTGGCAGCAGTGAGAATGGACAGCTCTTTCATGGGGTTTGTCTGAGAGAGGAGGAGAATAGGATAATAATTTGAAGGGAAGGAAGTTAGGATCAGATGAAGTTTTTTTGTTTGCTTGGTTTTTTTTTTTTTAAAGTTTGAGGGATACTTAGTCATGTTTGAAGACAGGAAGAACTAGTAGAGAAGATGGTAGAGAAGATGATATTGAAGATTCAAAAGCTAGAGGGAGAGAGGATGACTGAAAATGCAATCTGTTGGGGAAGATGGGATCAAGGACGAGGGTGGACCACCTCTTTGTCACAGAGTGGGAGGAAGGAAAGAATGGGAGCTGTCATGCAGTTTTGAGATGTTGGTTGTGTATATGTCCTTAAGGTCGATACTAGAAGTCTCTCCCACGGTTTAACTTTTTTGCCCAGTGCTTTATCCTTTCCAGTGTGGCAACTGAGTTATGGAAGAAGTAGAGGCTCTTGAGTTCTCCATGCTCCAGACTGAGGAACTCTGAATGGAGATGAATAGCCTTCTAATAAGAATTCAAAGCTTACCATTTAAAAGGATTTTCAGATGCTATTTTAACAGATTTTCACTTTATATGCTGGATTTAGAACTTAACCCTCACATAAGATATAAATCCACTTTAGAGCCTACAATTCTGAATAAGTTACCACAATAGGATGCCATGCACTCAGATGAACTAGCAAGGGTCTCTAATTAAGAGTTGTCTCTTTAGTCCAGTTTGAAGCCCCTAACCCTTCTGTTCCTCCTGCTTTAATAAACACCTAACTTAGCAACTACCATATCCTCTGCTTTCCTAGTCTTGTCATCTTCCAGGTCTACATTTTCATATTATTGTAAAATTCTCTTTTAACCCTCAAATGGTCCCATTTATGCTGGAAATTTGGCAGCAGCCTTCCTTCTTGGCATTTGCTCTGCTTTACCTTGCAGTCTTAGCTATATATGGCAAAAAGAGAAGTGCTGTCAACTTGCCTGTGCAGTAGTGAGTAGTTTAATAGTTTCCAAGCTCTGCAGTTAGGTGGTGAAATAGATGGAATGCTAGACCTGGAGTCGAAAAGATTCATGGTCAAATGTGACTTCAGATACTTAATAGTTGTGTGACCCTGGGTAAGACACTTCATCACTGTCTGCCTCAGTTTCCTCAACTGTAAAATGAGGGTAATAATAGCACCAGTCCCCCAAGGTTGACTTGATGATCAAATGAGATGATATTTCTAAAGTGCTTAACAGAGTATCTAGCACTGTGGCACTTAATAAATATATCTGGCACTATAGGCATTTAATAAATGTTTCCTCACCCCTTTTAAAAATTTTCTTGCATGGAGAATTAGTGTGATTAGGGTTTTATTTCATTAGTGATAAAGCTAGAAAGGAAAAAAAATAGAAGTGTTGGAAAATGATGGTATCAATGAAAATTCTTATGTAAAATTTCATAACAAGAATTGACAAATTGATTATTTCTCAATTGACTTTTTTGTAGCATGTATTCTTTAAAAAAAGGTGAATTAAATTATGGTTTTTATTTTTTTAAATAGAATTATAGCTTTAACGCATAAATTGTCTCAACTAATATTAGGGAAAATACATATCTCTAAAACAACATTCATAAATACCGAAATAAAAGAACAAAGAGGAGTTTTCTATGATTTTGATAATTAAATGTAGCTTAATTAAGATGTTAACTCATTTTATTATTATTTTCTTAGTTAAAAATGAAAATAGTTCAAAAATTGCTAGTGGGCATTTTTATTTTTTAGCATCCTTTATTTTGTAATGTTTTATAACTTGTAATTTATCCTCTCACAAATTCAATCAATTATATCTTTGCTACTTTATGACTAAACATAATCTGATTGCTTACATGATTAAGACTGTTGTTACCCATGTTAGCCTCTCTCTACTTAATGTGATGCTTGACATTCAGTTTTATTATTTAAGATGAATGCAGCAGAACTCCATCTATTTTAGGCATATCCTAAGTGTACTGCATTAACTTGACATCTGTACTCTTAAAATAATAATAAAATCCAATAATTTGCTACATAGACTATCTGTGGTTTATGTGAGAATTTTTCTTTTAGTTCCCATGCAGTTCCCACTTAATTGACAACTTCATTTTTTCCTTCTTACTTTAATATGCAAATTAGCTTGGCTTATTACTGGTTTTAAAAGTAAATAAGAGGTCTTTTATTATCAATATGCAGTGGCTAAATGGTTTTTGCTTTCATGCTGTGCTTAAGAAAGTTCACTAAATTTTTACAATGAATTATTTAACGAACAAAAAAAGTCATAATCATTGCTTCAGAGTGCAAACAAGTTTTATTTTCATGCAAAATTGTTATGGATGGTGGATGTCTTTGCTTTTGAAGCATAGCATTCTCTTCTCCCCCTACTCTCCCATTTCTCCCATGGTGGCATAGCAATACCTTCTGTAGTCCTGTATCTGCAAGCACTACAGATGCCAAGATCCTGGATTCAAGCTCAAAGAAATTAATTTTTTATCAAGGCTAAACCATCTCTTCCAAATGCTGTGTTCTGATTTCATTTCCAGACTGACTGTTGTAGATGTACAAAGTTTACTTCCTTGATTTAACAATGTGCTTTCCAGATGTATTCTAATGTAAACACACATAAGATAATCATTGTCCCTTTTTTAAAGGTAATACTTGGAATTCCCAAATCTTACTTCTTTGAGGTTATCATGTCAGTGTTGTGTCAATGCATATTCAACCTGCATACAAGTTGTAGATGATATTTCTGAACATTCCATCCCGACAGTATTAGAGTATGTCCCCATAGAAAGTTAACCTTGGAGTCCTAAAGACTTGGGGTCAGGTCTCATCCTAACTCATGGTGGTTTGGTGACCCTGGACAAATCACATTCCCAGTGTCTTCTACCACCTCTCTAAGAAATCTCTAAGTTATAGAAAGGGTGCCACTCTTTGAGGATATTGAACAGAAAAAAAAAATCCTACTTTAAAGAAGATTGGGGGTTGAAATAAAGGGAAAATATTATAGATAGAAATGTGATATACATGGACTAAGTATGAATACCATCATTTAGACAAAGAACATTTAGAATTAATGACAGCAAAACAAATTTCATACAAAAAACTGACTTGCTGTCAGCAAAACATTCATACAAAAAGCTGTCAACTGTGAGAATTGTGATTTACAAAATTAAACGGTTAAAAAATATCAGAGTATATGAACATAGTTTTGTTACAGAGAGTATATTAAGCATGTAGAAGAGTTATCAGTAAATAAACCTGGATAATCACATAAAGACATTTAAAAGATTTAATATAAATTCCTGCTAATAACTGTAAAATTTTTATTCTGGAAATACCTGAAATTGAGGCTTGTTTTAGCACAAGAAGACAGTAAAATTTTATACATGTAAATAAATGTTCCAGTTTGTAAGATATCCTTTGGGTCTGTGTAATCCTAGTATTATTACCTGACATTAGCATTACCCTAAACTCTATTCCTATAACCACACATGTATTCTCTCATACTTGACCCTGCTCTTTGCTAAAATGAATGAATACTTTGAGGTCTTTGGTGTCTGTTCCATCACATCTCCCTCTAAAAGTATTGATTCAGTGCTAGTAAAAGATAAGGCAGGGTTTGTAGAACAAATTGAGAATTTAGTGAACAAAACAATTCCTTTTGTTGTTGTCTTTTTAATAAGAAGTCCTGTATACTGAGTATTTTCTCTGAACTGAGGCCAGGTAATTTCTACAGTAAATTAATATTTTACCATATTGTGGGATGACTGAACTTGAGGGTGTGTATATGTTTATGTGGAATTAAAATAAGCATTTTCTGAAACAGTCTTGTCTTTAAATGTTGTATGTTTTTCCTTCTAGTTTCTTGAATATTAATATTTCAATTTAATACTGAAAAATAATCTGGAAATGAGAAAAAAAAAGTATTGGGTGATTTTCTTCTGGAGGAAGAGGAGGTTTTGAATTTAAGATCTTCAGCCCTTCTATATTTATAAGTTTTGAATGATAATCTTCTTTCTCATGCCATTCTTTGAAGCATGGAAAACCTTATGAAACATTTGGAGTAGATGACTGATTTCCTGATGATTCTATGTGTCATAGTAATAAACTGGATAATTAGGCATATCAGATCAAGTAAAAACATCATTTTGCACTGAAAAGGACAAGAATAAAGGTTTTAAATTCTGCTTATCAGACCAAAAATTAAGAAAAGTATTAAAAAATTTCAGCATTTTTGTTTGAAACTGCCGCTCAAAATTTGGGCAATGAACTAGAAAAATTTTTTCACTTTTTATTTTTTAATTCTGTACTCGACAAACGTCAAATATGAGCAAAAGAAGAATTACTTATGAAAACACAAATCTTACGTACAGATTATTTTTAAAGAATGCCTTACTTTTAACGTTTTTGTTTCACACATCTTGCTTCTTTCCTCTGAACCCCAAAATGAACTTAATAAACCTGGTAATCTCTAAATCAACAAGCATCTACTAGGAGTGGAGGGAGCTCTGCTGGGAGAACCCAGTCTATGGAGACAAGGACAAAAACAAAACAGCTCATTCCTTTAGGAGTTTCCTTTCTTTTGGGGGAAAAGAGAACAACCTGTACACATAAAAACATACAAAATCTATACAAAATAATGAGCTGTTAATTGTTGGAGGACTCTGAACATGCAGGAAATGAGTTTTAGATGAAGCTGTGGATTCTAAGGCAGAGATCAGAGTATGTTCCAGATGTGGGAGGTATTTTCTTACAAAGGCATAGAATCAGTTACAGAATACAGTAAGTACGTCGGTTTAGCTAGAATGTAATAAATTTCCTGCAGAGAAGTTGGCATCTTGTCCTTGAAGGAACCTCACTAGAGGAGCCAGGGGATGTCATGGTCAGACTTGTGCTTTAGAAAATATCACTTTGGTGGCTATGTGGAGGGTAAAATTGAAAAGGCAGGGGACTCTGGATCAGGGAGACTGTTGTAATAATACAGAATAGAATTGATGATGACCTGAACAAGGGTGGTAGTCGTGGGATAAATGGAGAAGAGGACAGAGATAAAGTTATCAAATTAGAATTAACAGGAGTTGGTAATTGATTGGATGTGGCAGGGTGAAGAGAGTCAAGTATTTGGGTTTAAACACAAATAAATAGAGGGGTAGTAGTGCCCTTCATAGAAAATAATAAAATTAAGAAGAGTTCAGATTTTCAGAGGAAAACTGATGAATTCTGTTTTGGATGTGTTATATTTGAGATGCTTGTGGGCTATATACAGCTGGAAATATTTAATAACTAATTGATGATACAGAACTCACTCAGTAGTGAGTCTAAGGAAGCCTGGGCTCAGGGAGTATTAAGGTGATTAAAGCCCATAGTAGCTGATTAGCTCACTGGGATCAAGTATGGTGAGAAGGAAAAGGACAGATTGAAGGTAGCCAGGGCCAGAGTATAAGACTGGACAATGAAACAAAAAAAAAAAGCTTGAGAAATATTATGAAAATAAGAATAAGTCAGCAACAGAAAAGGTCATTGAACTTGGCAGTTAAGAAGTCATTAGTAACTTTGAAGAGAACAGTATCAGTTGAAGTGTGAGATATGAAAGCACGCAGTCAACAAACATTAAGCATCTGTACTGTGCTAAGCACTGAGGAGACAAAAAAGAGGCGAAAGACAGTTTCCTGCCTTTTAGGAGCCTATAATTTATAATGTAATTAATTGACAGCATGCAAACATGCATACAAAACAAGCCATATGCAGTATAAATAGGAAATAATAGAGGGAAGGCACTAGAATTAAAAGGGAAAGCTTCTAGTAGGGCTTAGTTTTTTTAAGAGTATTTGGTCAGATGAGGACTCTGGGATTGAGAACCCAGGTGTCATGTTTCCTTCCCAGGTAACTGGTCAGATAGTTGGGGTGCAACTGTCTGTTGAATTCAGGCAAAGGAAGCCATGTCTGTTGATTTTTAATTTCTCTGTATTTTTTTTGAAATTTGAGTGCTGACTCCCCTGAAATAGGTGAATGATATTATATGCTTGGTTAAAGGACTGATACATGTGCTTGATTAAAGTGATTTTTATCCCCTCCAGAACAAAAAGGAAAAAAAGGCGGGGGGGATTTCCATTGGGTCTTTTTTTTTTTTTTTTTTTTTACCAACTCCTAAGTTAATGTTTATTGACTGTCTAAAAAAATGTCATTTTTTTTTCTACTCATTGCCCCCTTTTCTATCACTTTTTCACCACCACTGCAGAGTTTGAGTGGGCTCACCAAACATTGAGAATGTTTTATATTTTTCTTTGTTTTGTGTTACATTGTAAATGGTTTCAGAAAAGGAATGGATACATCTAAGAATGACAGAACTCTTAAAGGCTACTAAGAGAAGATGAGTTATACTTCTAAGGGTGTTATCATCCAGGATAGCCCTGCTTTTTTAAAATAAGCCAGTACCTTGCCACTGTGTTTGGCAAAACTGGATTGCATGAAACATAAGGATGCGATAGAACAGGAAGGCCATCATTCATTATTTTTGGTGGAAGTCAAACACATATCCATAGGGATATACTTTTGCAAAATTCCAAGTGAAAACAAATCCCCAAGGGAGGGAAAGAGTCTATTGTTTCTTATTGAACAAGGCATTTCTTTCTTTTATTTTTTATAAGAGACTATTATTGGCTTGGCTATATGAAATAAACTGTAAAGAAATATTCCTTCGATTGTAAAATTCCGCTTTTTTAAGCCATGCAAAACATTTCCATATTAGTCATGTTGTAAAAGAAAACAGATTCCTCTCCCTTCCCCCTCCCCCAAAACCAAGAAAAACAAAGTTAAAAAATGTATGCTTCAATCTTAATTCAGACATCATCAGTTCTTTTTCTAGGGATTCATGCTAATTCCTTCAGAGTTGTCTTGGATCATCATACTGCTGGGAATAGCTAAGTCAGTCACAGCTGATCATCTTAAAATATTGCTTTTACTTTGTACACAGTATATTACACCTTGCATCTGCTCCTGTAAGTTTTTCGAGGTTTTTCTGAGAATAAATCAGAAGAGTTCATCATGTCTTATAGCACAGTAATATTCATCATCATCATCATACGCCATAGTTTGTTCAGCTCTTCTTCAATTGATGAGTATCCCCTCAATTTCCAATCCTTTGCCACCAGGAAAAAACTGCTATAAATATTTTTGTACATATAGGTCCTTTTCTTTTTTGTTTCTTTTTTTAATCTCTGTTGGATACAGCCCTAGTAGAGGTATTGCTGGGTCAAAGGGTATGCATGGTTTTATAGCCTTTTGGACCTAGTTCCAAATTGCTTTACATAATGGTTGAATCAGTTCACAATTCCACCAAAAGTGCACTAATGTTTCATTTCTCCAATATCTCCTCCAACATTTTGTTATTTTCCTTTTCTTTCCTATTAGCCAATCTAACATGTATGAGGTAGTACATCAGAATTCTTTTAATTTGCATTTCTTCAGTTATAGCATTTTTTCTTATGGCTTTCATCTGAAAACTTCCTATCTTTTATTAATTGGGGAATGACTCTTATTTTTATAATTTGACTCAGTTCTTTATATATTTGAGAAATGGGACCTTTGTCAGAGAAACTTGCTTCAAAATTTTTTCAGTTATTATTGCTAATTGCATTTCCCTCCTTCCTGTATCCCCCTGTTCTATTTCCTGTCTCCTTTTACCCTGCCGTTTTCAAGAGTGTTTTGCGTCTGACTACCCCTTACACCAGACTTCCATCCCTTCTATCACTTCACTCCCACTTTCCTGTAGGGTAAGATAGGTTTCTATACCCAACTGATTGTGTATGTTGTTCCATCTTTGAGCCAATTCTGATGAGAGTAAAGTTCACTTACTCTCACTCCCTTCCCCTATCTTCCTTTCCACTGTAAAAGCTTTTGCTTGCCGCTTTTATGTGAAATAATTTACCCCATTCTGCCTCAACCTTTTACTTTCTCATAGTGTATTCCTCTCTCACTCCTAAATTTTAGTTTTTTTAGATATCATTCCCTTCATATTCAACTCACACCTGTGCCCTCAGGCTATATACACTCCTAATTGCACTAATAATGAGAAAGTTCTTAAGAGTTTCCAGTGTCATTTTCCCATGTAGGAATGTAAATAATTTAATCATAATTCTTTTCCTGTTTACCTTTTTATGACTTCTGTTGAGTCTTGTATTTGAAAGTGATATTTTCTGTTCAGTTCTGGTCTTCAAGAATGCTGCAGAGTTCTCTATTTGTTGCTATTATTATCTATTATCTATTCATTTATTGTCCATTTTCCCCCCAAGGAATATACTCAGTTTTGCTGGGTAGGTGATTCTTGGTGTTGTAATCCTAGCTCCTTTGCCCTCCGGAATATCTAAAGTCTGACTTTAATGTAGAAGCTAAATCTTGTGTTATCCTGACTGTGGCTCCACAGTTTTTGAGTTGTTTTTTTTTTTGCGCTCACAATATTTTCTCCTTGATCTGAGAGCCCTGGAATTTGGCTGTAATATTCCTGGGAGTTTTCATTTTAAATTTTCATTTTCTCTTTCAGAAGGTGATTAGTGGATTCTTTCAGTTTCTTTTTTACACTCTAGTTCTAGAATATCAACTGTTTTCCTTGATGGTTTCTTGAAAGATGATATGTAAGCTCTTTTTTTAATCATAGTTTTCAAGTAGTCTGATAATTTTAAAATTATCTCTCCTGGGTGTATTTTCCAGGTCAGTTGTTTTTCCAGTGAGATAATTCACATTTTTCTTCCTTTTGTTGTTATTGTTTATTGATTTCTCATAAAGTCATTAGCATCTGTTTGCTCAATTATAGTTTTTAATTCCTTATTTTCTTCAGTGAGCTTTTCTGCTTCCTTTTACATTTGGCCATTCTACTTTTTAAGGAATTTTATTCTTCAGTGAATTTTTGTGCCTCTTTTTCTATTTGGCCAATTTTCTTTTAAGGCATTTTTCTTCTCATTGACTTTTTTGTACCATTTTTACCATTTGGCCTATTCTGGTTTTTTAAGGTTGTTATTTTCTTCAGTAATTTTTTTTGTCTCCTTTACCAAGCTGGTGACTCGTTTTTCACTATTAATTTTCCTCCATGTCCCTTACTTGTTTTTCACAATCCTTTTTGAGGTCTTCCATGATCTGAAATCAATTCTTTTTTTTCTTGGAAGCTTCAGATGTAGGAGCTTTGACTTTGTTATCTTTTCTGAGTATGTGTTTTGATTTTACTTGTCACCATAGTAACTTTCTATGGTCAGAATTTTTTTTTTATTTGCTCTTTTTCCCAGCCTTTTGCTTGACTTTTATTTTAACTCTTTGTTATGGGCTGTGCTTTCGGGATGGAGGGTGCACTGTCTCAAGCTTTAGGGGTTTTTGTCTAGCTGTTTTCAGAGACATTTCAGGGACTTTTAGATTTTCAGTTCTTCCAAGGTGGATTGGTCTAAGGAGAGGATATGTTCATTATACTCTTCTGGCCTGTGCTCCTCCCCTTCCTGAGACTGTGACCCAGATCTGAGTATGAGCCAAGTAACATAGTCCTGGCCCAGTGTTTGCAAGGGGATTCTTGTACTCTCCTTCTGACGTTGTTTGACCCCCTTACTGTAAGTGGGCTGAGAGCTCTGGAAGCAGGCATTCTATGGAATGGAAGTGGTTCCCAAGGCTTGCTCCTGGTTTGCTGAGGCTGGGTCTGTGCTGGCATGGCCTTTGTTGGACTGTGTTCCACGCTTACCCAGGGTACACAAACCCAATGTAAGAATTTTTGCAACTAGTGTCTGTGATAAAGGCCTCATTTCTAAAATATATAGAGAACTGAGTCAAATGTACAAGAATTCCCCAATTGATAAATAGGATATGAACAGGGAGTTTTCAGAGGAAGAAATTAAAGCTATCTATAATCATGAAAAATTGCTCCAAATCACTATTGATTAGAGAGATGCAAATCAAAACAACTCCGAGGTACCACATCACACCTATCAGATTGACTAACATGACAAAACTGGAAGATGATAAACGTTGGAGAAGATGTGGGATGGTTGGAACACTAATTCGTTGTTGGTGGAGTTGTGAGCTGATCCAACCATTCTGAAGAGCAATTGAGAACTATGCCCAAAGGGTACAAAAATGTGCATACCTTCCATAAGGTGTTAAAGGAAACCACAGGGGTCACTAGGCAGCACGGAGAATGAGGGTGTTATAAGCATGAGAGAACAACCAGAGAATATGCCCAAAGCCAAGAGATATGGAATGTGTTAATCACTGGCCAGGAGGCCAGTGTCACTGGACTGAAGAGTACATTTTGGGGAGTAAGGTGTAAGAAGACTGGAAAGGTAGGAGGGGGCTAGGTTTTGAAGGGCTTTGAGTGCTAAAGAGGATTTGTATTTGATCCTTAAAGCATTAGGGAGCCACTGGAGTTTATTGAGTAGGGAGGTGACATGATCAGATCTGCACTTTAGGAAAATTAAGTGACTGAATGAAGAATGAATTGGAGCAGGTAGACAGACCCATCAGTGGCTATTTACAGTAATCTAGGCACAAGTTGATGAGGGTCAGCATTAGAATGGTGGCAGTGACAGTGGAGGGAATGGAACATGTGGGAGATTTTGCAAATGTGAAATAAATAGTTCTTGGTAACAGCTTGCATATGTGGGGGCGGGATAAGGAATCCAAGACAACACCTAGGTTGTGAATCTAGGGGACTAAGAGGATGATACTGCCCACTACAATAATAGAGAAGGTAGAAGTGCGGAAAGTGTTTAGGGGACTTATAAGGTGTACAGAAGTACACCTTAAGTATAGTACAGAATGATGCCATAGAAGCAGGGAGTATAGATAAGGTTTTCTAGGCATTTAAGACACATAGAAGACAAGGTGATGTGAAGAGCAAGTGAAGGCATTAGCATGAAAGGGGAGAGGGAAAGGAGGGGGAAGGGAGAGAGAGAGAGAGAGTGTGTGTGTGTGTCTCAGCGTGTACTAGCTGTCTGAATTAGGTATTGGAAAGACCACTGATTGACCTTGAAGTCAGACAATTTAGGTTCAGATTTCAATTATGTCACTTGATAGCTTTATGACTTAACATGTTTCCTTTTCTGGAAAATGGAAGAAAAAATACATGTAATAGCACATCCCACCCAGGTTAGCTGTAAGAATTGAATGAGATATAATGGCTATGAAAACATGTTATGAACCCAAAGTGTTGCTATGCAAATATAAATTACTATTAACAGATTTCATAGACTCTTGAGAAATTTAATGTCATCTTTTTTGTCTCAGTTGCCTTGTTGAAGGGGATGCTAAAGAAGAAATATTACAGCCTCCAGAACCTCACCCTGTACCACCCATCTTGACACCTTCTCCTCCTTCAGCCTATCCAACAGTTACTACAGTATGGCAAGACAATGACAGATACCATCCAAAGCCTGTGTTGCATATAGTTTCATCAGAACAGCAGTCAACAGACCTCAATAAAAATTATAATAAATCAACAGAACTTCCAGGGAAGAATGAATCAATAATGGAACATATGGAGAAGAAACTGGAACGAAACTTGAGTTTTGAAATTAAAAAGGTTCCCCTACAGGAGGGACCAAAAAGTTTTGATGGAAATACACTCTTGAATAGAGGACATGCAATTAAGATTAAATCTGTATCACCCTGTGCAACTGAGAAACTCTTGAAGTCACAGGAACTGAGTTCAGGGGATTTAACTGAAAGTGTTTCTCAGAACTCTTGTGTGGAGTGTGGTGTGTCATCATCTAGCAAAGTCTCAGTAACTACACAAGAAGGAACACAGAAAAATTCTGATACACCACCAAGACCAGATTGTTTGCCTCTTAAAGAGAAAGGACATGTTATATGGCCATTACATGGTCCTGAAAATGCACTGCCTATTCCTGATGAGTCTGAGAGCAAAGCCTCAGATAACCAATGTCAGGCTACTAAAACTGTTTCTCTAATACCAAGCCCCACGTTACACATAGAAGCCAGCAGTCTTGTGGATCATGATAGTAATACACCTTTAGTTAGAGCACCCCTCAGTTTTACTAACCCTCTTCACTCTGATGATTCTGACAGTGATGAAGGGAACTGTGATGGAGCCATGCCCAAGAATGTGACTAATATTTCAACAGCAAGTGCTACAGTTTCTACTGCCACTAGCATTGAAAACATTTCTACTAGAAAAGTATTACCAATGTCCATTGCTAGACACGATGTACCAGTTACAGTATGTTCAGGGGCTGAAAAAGGTAGGTTTTCTTTAGCTTCACCCAATAGATCGCAGAGTATGATATAAAGATAATAAACTTTTGAGTTTCAAAAAATTTTTTTCTAAAATTAATACCAGATCACAAAATTTTTAGCTCTTAATGTTTGAAAATGAATTTTGATTATTAGACTTGTATAAATCACAAATGATGGCAGATAACAAAATTATGGATATTTTATATATCATAGCCACAAATATTGTGGGGAGTGACATTGCATTTGAAATATTATTGAGATCCACTGCCTGGAATAATGTAACAGCCCACTTCATATCACCACTGTTTCTAATAAGCATACATTAATAACTTTTTTATATTGCTGAATAGCTTCTCAGATTCTTCTTTTACTATTAAATTTCACAGTAAGAATAATAAGCCAATACCAGGTCTTCCAGCTTTGAATTAAAATCAAGAAGTAGTATTTTCAACATCTCTGGGCTTTGTAACTAGTTAAATTGGAGGATGTGTCACATTTGCCTAGTCATGCACGTTGACGTTTGTCAGTTGTAGCACATGGAATCTGAAGGATAACAATATAGACCATATTAGAACAATCATAGACTAGAACAGAGCTTTATAGATAAGACTCCCTCTAAAGTGAAATTTTATTTAAGAAGAAAACAGGAATATGTTAAAATTTGTGCCAGTTCATAGGTTAAAGAACTAAGGTTTTTTTGTAAGTCAGATTTTTGGGGAAATGAAATCTAAATTTATTGGACCAATGTTACAGTTATATTCCCATGTGAATCTATGTGTGTCTTTGTATGTGTGTATGACACACAGATACGTATATAATGCCTGTGTTTGGTACTTCTCTTCTCAATTAATGATCATAGGTCTTTTTTGGTAACTGCCACCTTCATTAAAATGTTTGAGGAAAAATGATAATTTCTTATTTGGTTTTTACAATAAGCCCTTTTTAGTGTAGTGAATAGTAATGGAGGTAATGGTTACCTCCATGCAACAGAACAGGAATGTAAACACAAGTACTTGATTGATAGTTTGGCCATTGCCCATATTTTAACAGTAACTAAGTAGTGCAAAAAATATATATGAATGTCATAAAACACATGTACCTATTTGTAAGTACTTTGTAAGAGCTGATTTTTTTCCTTTGTTTTCAGGCACTCAGTAATTGTGTGTGTGTGTGTGTGTGTTTGTGTGTGTTTGTATACATGCTTGAAAAACTTTGGAAAATAAGAGCATATTATATGTTTAAATTATTAAAAAATTTTAACGCACACACAAACACACATGTATGTACATACATATGTATACATACATAGTTTAAGGGGTGCCTTTATTTTCCAAACATTTTATTTTATCTTCTCTAGCTGAGGATATTATTCCGTAGGTAGGAGATTTGGGCACAGTGAGAGTGGCTTAAGTTGTCTGAGTTACTGTTGTGTCTTAGGTGAAAATTTTGGTTTTTGTTGTAACTCTTGTGTTATTTTGATTTTTATTGTATATAAAAAGCAGTTAATGACAGTTGCTTATATTATCAGCTTAATATCATTTCCTACTTTAAATGCTTTCCTCTCCCCATTTACTACTAGATCTTGAAGAATAATTCCCAAACTGCATAGTATGTTTATATCAGGCTGAATGACATATCTTGTGTTTTATACTTGGGAAATTAGTTTACTCATATTTTTGCCCTTGTTTGGAAAAAAAGGATTTGAGGAGCAGAATGCATGGAAGGAATTGTTGCCCAAAATATCATTTAAGGAGTGAATTGTTGTTGAATAACTGCAAAAGAATAGATGAAATCTTAAGCCCTGTTCTTTTTTTTTTGGCCAGTATTTTCTTAATATTTTTGTTATTTTTACTCTTTTAACTCAGTAATAATGGACTACTAAATAAGCTTTACATTAACAAAGCATTTATCTGCAACATACTTTTGAGTTCCAAAAAGCACTCAACATTGGTAACAGTACTTACTCTGTTGCTAATTATGTATTTATTGCCCTGCATGAACTACTGATAGAATTATAAAATGTTTCCTCTAAGAATCCTTGTATATATTTTCGCAGTGGACAGGATAATGGATAGAATAGTAGATGTGGATTGTCAGGGAGTCTTGAGTTCACTTGCTAGTTATTTGACCGTGGGCAAATCGTTTACTCTCTGCTCATCTATTAAATGAGGGTAATAATAGTGTCTACCTCTCAGTCTTGTGAGGATAAAATGAGGTAAAATTTAAAGCTGTTTGCAAACCTTAGATCTATATAACCTTATATGTAAATGTTATTTTCATCATTACTATTATTTCATCATTACTTTAACATAGATCCAAGTTTTTTATTAAAATCATTGTGTGATTTAAATGCTAATTGTCTTTGGGAAATATTTTTACTAATTTCTACTTTAATTTAGAATAGAGTCCGCTAGTCAGATTTTCTCAAAGCCATCTTCTAGTGGGCTACATATTGAATATTATTTAAAAATGCCTATGGAAATTGTACAAACTGTTAACTGATATCTTAATTTTTCTCTCAGGAGTTCATTGATAAAGAATCTAACTTAAATTTTGGGTTATTTTAAGAGCAAAGAATGTCAAAAGAGTACATTTCTAGGAAGATAGCTTACAGAATCTATGTGCAGTATAATTGATGGGGAGTCTAATTTGACTAGAATATGTACACTATTGATACAGAGATCTTGGATTGCCTGGTTAAATAGCCAGAGGCTGTCCCCTCTAATCCTAGTTATCTTCCAAATGTCATTTGCTGGTCACAGAAGCTGGTCACAGATTTTAGGTCTGAAGCAGAAAGGAATGCCAAAAGCCATTTATTCCAGTTCCCCTCATTTTACAGGTAAAATAAAGATAAGATAAGCTAAGTGACCCACTCACGGATAAATACATTGTATGAAAGGCAGAATTTGGACCTAGATTTTGTGACTACATGTGGTATACCCACATCTACACTGGGTAGATGACTCAGCGTAAACCAAAATTATCAAAAAAGCAGGCCACGATACTGCCTAGTAGAACTGGGACCAGATTAAAATGTAATTGGGAAATGTTTAAGAAAATAATTAAAAATACATTAAAACAATGTTAATGTATGTGATTTTTGAAGTCAATTTGCAGCCTTAAGAGATGCTGTTGTGCGGTTCTACTTGAGTTTGACACCACTGGTGTACACCATCACTACTACTAGAAAAAACAGAATCATGGCAAGTTATTAAAGTTGCCTTTGTAGACAAAGGACAGTACCAAAAATGCCTTTAATAATCTGCTGGTGGTGAGCTGTTCCTGTATTCTGCCTTTAGAACCAAGATTTTAGAATAGAAAGAATGACAATTATTTTCTTAGATGTCATGGGTATTCTTGGATTATTTATAATAAGGAGATTAAGTCCAGTAGGAGTTATCGGTGAATCTCCATTGTATTTAGTGACATCTCTTACTGAGCTGCTGGGTTGTTTCTATCTATATAGGGTCAGTCAGGGTTGACCACTCCAAGGCAAAACAACTTCCTTTATTCAGCTTCTCATTTTCTTAGTCTTGTTCTGTCTTCTTTTCTTTAGTGGTCTTATTTGTTTTTTGGCCCTCACCATTATCAACCTTATGGAAAAAGTTATTGGTAAAAGTCACACTGAGGTATAAATGACTGATAAATTTTTTTTACCTCACAAATATGTTGCAGTTTAGTTATTAAAAAACCTTTTTGGCTTAAGTTAAAGAAAGAAACTTTAATTGTAGAATTTATAAGGAAACTTTCCTAATATCCCCTGAAATTCCAGCAATAGGTTGCTTGTTCACTAAGGAGAATCCTGAGAGCCAGTCCTAGTTTGTACAAAGGGGAACATAAAGGCTTTGTCTCTGGGGCAGGAGTGGGGAACAAATTTGTTATGTGAAGTTTGGATTCAGTCAAAGGGCTGCACTTGAGGATCTAAGAGGACCACATGTGACCTCAAAATCACAGTTTTCCTACCCATTCATAGGGCTTCAGGGAAAATTTGTTAAAAATATATTCTTGTTAAAAATATATTAAATATTAGAAATATATTCTTAGATGCAATTCATATTGCTTTTCTTTTTAGTATTTGCTATTTTTGCAGTTTTTCTTTGAGAAGCTATGTTGCAATAATTGAAATGAATATAAAAAAATTTTCATTCTGTTTAAATGACATTTGATTTCATTCTTAATCATGTGTATTTAATTTAGATATTGATGTTAGTGAAGAGTCGCCTCCCCCACTACCTGAAAGAACTCCTGAATCTTTTGTATTAGCAAGTGATCATAGTGAGTTTCTCTTTTATACATTACATTTTTTAGTTTTTGATGAAATATTTCACTTAATATGTAGATATTTCAATGCATTATTTAAACTCTGAATTTTAAAAGTGGTAATTTGAAAGCATTTTAAATAACAGTTAAGTATAAAGGAAATTTTTATTGACATAACTTGTAGATTAAATTTTTTTTTTCAAACTTAACTGGAATTTCTATGAAACAGTTAATTTTATTTAGGGCAATATGCATTGGTCTTTTTTATTTATAAAACCATTGAAGTTGCCAGAACATATGTATACTAAAATTCAATGAAATGATATTTTTTTCCTGTAGTGTGCCTAATTGTTGACTTTATATTTAACTAAATTAAGCTTTTCATTTTGAGAAAGCAATAACTGGGCAAATGTGTAAGTTACTTCTTGGACATAAATATTCTTAAAGACATAAGAAACTTCAGAACTGGCTAGTTATACTTAATGACATTTTTACTATATGTTCTCATAACATAAAGAAACTATTTTAATTATGATATAATTCTAGGGTTTTTTGAACTCTTATTATTAATTCACTCTTTAAAAGTGGCACTCCTGCAATAGAATTGCATATTTGTAATGGCTTTCTTAATTACTAGAATTTACTTTTCTAATTTGTTTTTCACCAGCATTTCAGTAATTTTTTGTATTTTATTTACTATCTAGTGCCTGCAGTCCTTGCAAAAAATGTTTTATTCTAAACATCTTTTATTTGGTCAGCTTTGTGTCTTATAATTTAGGGACTGTTCAGTTTATTAGCTTTAATAATATGTTTTAGGAAATGGTATCATAAAGATATTTTTGTGATACAGATGTATATGTGCTATATATGTATTGGAAATTGTTTAAACTTAGTTATATATACAGCGTACAGTCAGCATTCTAAAAAGTTTTTACCTTAAATGGTCTGTTTTTTTAATATATTCCTGAAATATAAAGGAATTTCATGTTCAGAGAATTTTGATTTTGATAATAAGAATCTATTTTTCTCAGACACACCTCTAAGGTCTGCTGAGTGGAATGAACTTCACACCGAAGAGCAGTGCGAACAAAAGAGATCAGAAGTAAGAATTTCATTTTGGGAATGGAAAAATCAGCTTAGAAAGTTTTGTTGTTTTGTTTATATTTTTAGAGGTGATTTTTGGCATTAGTTAAAAATTGATCTGCAGGTTGTAATTTATAAGTTAGCATTATTAGCACTATGTTTAAACAAAATCCACAAAAGAAGCATTTGTTTCTTAATTTTCAGCTGAGTACAAGATTTGTTCCCTGACATGGAAATGAAAAGACAAACATGAATTACAGACAAATAATCGTATTTCACCTTTCACACACATTATACTATTAGTGGAAATTAGATTTGATCCCTGTAAGATGTGAATAGTAGTTAATAAGCATAATGTTCCAGAATGAACACTGAAAGCAAATATAGGAAAGGATTTGGTGAGATTGAAGAGTGAACTTAATTTACTTTCCTCCTCTTGTCTGCCTACTGAGGTTCCTATTTTCAGGACTATGGGGGTGAGCTGTATGTGTGTGGGGGGGTGAGGGGTTTGTGTGCGTGCGTGTGTGTGTGTGTGTGTGTGTAACACAGTAATGTTATATCATAGTACTGTCTACATAGGATATTTCTTCCCCTGTAGTACACCTAATCCCTCACCTGGACTTTCTTCTCATCTAGGAAATGTAACTACAGCCCTCCTTCTAGGATATAGGTAGCTTAGTTGCTGTGTGCTTTCAGGGGATAAGTGATATACCAGCTTTTTCACATCCTGTTAGGAAAAGGGAAGGTAAATTGTTTTCTCACCCATGCATACTAAAATATGGAAAATAGCATGTCGTGTTTCATGATTTTTATTTAAACTCCATTGGAGGCACTGTTGTTCTCCTTAGTATCAGTTGGAGAGTTATGACATAAGATAAAAAAGATTTAAAGTTTCATAGATGCATACAGGTGACTTCCCCTGATTTTTCTGTTACATTATTTTTCTTCATAAAAAGTTAAAAATTTCCAAATGATTATTTAACAGGTCTTGATATCTACTGAGAATAAAACATTTGGTAAGTGATTAAGCTTTCCATTTTGTTTTCTACACTGAAAAAATGTTGAAGAATTCCATTTTCTTAGATTTTTGAATTATATTTTGCTATCTACTTAAGTGGAGACATGATTTCATCACTGTACTTTCAGTCCATCCAGGTTGTCTTATTTAGTGCAACTCTTGTTTATATCCCCCTATAAATCTTTCAGATCTTCTTGACATATTGGGCCCCATCTTTTTCTTTCAGTCTCCCACCTCCTTTTCTGGTCATACATCTCTTTGACAGTATCTTTTATCCTACTTCTTTCATGTAATTCATTGTTTGTAATGAATTGTTTTTATATGTTGCAGTTTTGGGTTTTTTTGGTGACCTTCCTATGTCTTTCCATTACCATTTCAGTATACTCATGCTTTTAAGGTAATTGCTGACAGCTCAGATTATTGAAATAGGCTGAAGGTTAGAAAATTCTTGAAATGTTTTCCTTTGTTGTTATTTAAAATATGCATAAAGACTGCATTTGGTTCCCTGTCAGTAGTTATTTGAAAAAAATGATCTGAATTAACCCACTTGACATGTTTTGATTGTGACAAACCTGTCCCATCATTAAGAGTATAATTTTTCATTTATTTTAGTCAAGATTTATAAGGCTGAAATTCAAGCCAATATTACAGGATCAAATGAGAAAACTCAGGCAAATGAATTTGTCATAATTAAGTCAATCTAATATATATTACATATCATCCTGATTTATTTATTTTACATATTTACAGTACCACTGAACTATAATTATAATTTTACTGTCATGCCAAAATGTTATTAATCATATTGTAATCAAGTGCTTTAATCCTTGATATTGCAGCTTAATAACATACTTTATTGCTATTTTACACTTTATTTTACTTTATTGCTAAAATTACACATTTTACCACTGTATTCAATTTGCTAAAATTGACATTTTGGGGGATAAGTTCTCATAATTAACATATTTCCTTTTAGCTACAAAAGCTAGTGTGTTAGTTCATTACTAATTCATTTTTTAAGATGAAAAAAGTTAACATATTGCTAAAAACTGATTTTTCTAAAAGGTAAAATTGTTTTACATTTTAAAAATTGTAATATCTGGGAAACATAAAGCTTTAAGCAGATTCTGCATATAAGGCAAGAAGTAGTATAGAAATCCTGCACTATGATATACTGAGGAACAAATGTGGACTGTATTTGCCAAAGATCTTCTGCATCAAATATAATTCCAGAGTAGAGTAATCACATCTATCATCCACATATTCATTCTCTCTTTTCAGATACTTTATAGTTAAAGAACCTATCTAGAACTGGAAACAGTTATCTCTGAAAGCACAGCACCATCTCCCAGGGTACTAATTTTGTAGCATTCATTTGTTCATTAATAACATTCATTTATTCAACACCAGTTTCAACACAAAATCTAGGAGGGCAAAAACAAGCTTTAGTATCAGACTTATTTGTAAGTTATATTTTTCATCTAACTATTTAATTGCTTTGGTGGTGTGAATTATTGTGTTAAAATTACAGAATGTTGTAAGCATTTAAACAAAATGTTTGGCATAGTGGATGAAACAATTGGACTAGAAACCAGGAGGTCCTGGATTCAAGTACCTCTGACACAACTGACTGGGCCACCTTAGGCAAGTCATTTAACCCTATGTAAGACTTAAGTTGAAGATAAATTCATTGAGAAGTAAATTTTCTCATCTGGGAGTTCTCTCTACCAGAGAAGTTACAGATCCAGGCCTTATTCCTCTCCCTTTAAGTACTTAAGACCACAAATTTAGAGTTGGACAATACCTGAGAAATGCTTTCCATTTATGTAAGTTGTATCTTGTCCAAGGTCACCTGTAGTAAGGGACAGAACTGAAATATGAACCCAGATGTTTAGACTCCACTGCTTATCCATTGTACACAGTTTTATAAAATAACTGAGCAATTCAGAAGGTGGTTAAAAAGAAAATACTCCCAAAATAAAATGGTTTAAGCATTCCAACCACAGAAATCTAAAACTGTTGTTAAATTTAACTATTTTATGTACTCAGTGTTGCTGTGGTTATACCATACTTGTATTCTCATCGCTACTTTAAGAAAAATTTCAAAAATGAAAGACTATATTATATAATGAAAAATTGTTGAAGGTATACTTACACTTATCTGGTTATTTCAACAATATAATCTGTTTTATCATCTATATTAAAGTTCTAAATTCACAGTGTTTCAAATGATTATAGCTAATATATTTTTGTTTTGTTTTTTAGATCATCCTGTAGAGAGTGATCAGATAGAGACTAAGATAGAATGTCTACTCCCTGCTTTAAGTCACAAAGATCATATTTCAGAAGAAAGTCCAGCAGAAGCCACAGATATTGGTAATAATTCCATTAATCATTATGCTGTTTTTATCTGCCACTGGTTATCCCCAAATTTATAACTAAGCAGCAGATGGTTAATTAAAAAGAACAGAAAACCAAACTTTCAAAATTCTTGGATTTCCTTAAGATAAAATCAGCAGTGAATCAAACTTTGTAGTGATTTATGAATTCTGATAGAATACTAGCTAAGAGAATGTTTGCTGAGTTGATCAAGGAGTAAACTGAATGGATGTATACTTAAATGAATATACCACATCAAAATGCATTCAAAAACTAAAGTATAAAGTACTGTTTAAGCAGTTTTTTCTTTGGTTTTGAAACAGTATCTTATTTATTTTTTTCTTAAGTTGTATCAGGGTTGGTTTTATTCATGACATTGAATAAAGCATTTTTAATTTGCCAAAAAAATTGTAATGTTTGAGGACTTTTTTTAAGTGTAAAATTCCTTTATGGAAAATTGTTTGTATTCCTCAAGATAAAGATATCTGTTGTAGAGTGAGAAGATTGTAAATAATATGCTTTAAAGCTCTGAAAGATGATTCTATGTTTTGACTGTAGGTTTTGGTAATCGTTGTGGAAAACCCAAAGGACCAAGAGATCCACCATCAGAATGGACATGATATGCAAGGGGACAATGGACACATAAAATTATACTGGAAAATGCAAGTGCCACTGAAAACCAGATTTATAGTATTTCATTCTCCCCCAAAATAGAGAAAAGATTTGGTTGTTGTGAGTGGGGGTGGTTGCTAAGAGAGCAGTGTAGATTGTTATCTACAAAAGATACACTTTTAATAGTATATCCATTTTAAATTTGGAAGTTTGCAACAGTGGATTCCAGTATTACATTCTAATTTTTTTTGGGAGAGGGACTGGGACCATCTACTCTGCCTTATTGTACACTTAGGAAGAAGTATTACATATGGTTTATTTTGTAACTTCAAGTATTATTGCCTTAATGTCTCTTAACCCTGTCACACGCTGCTTGTAGACATGTTAATACAGTAATACTTTTATGAGAAATTGAGTTTATGGACTACTCTTTTGCTAATGTTTTATCATGTATGCATTATTTTGTATATGTACAGGGCAAGTGGGTATATAATTTGATAAAGTTGCAATCATAAGATATTAACAGAAGATGTAAGGAATCTGCATGATCTAAATCTTTGTCTACCTTATTTGTCCTGATGTTTTAGATAATAGTTTCTGATTTTTAAAATTGCTGGACACATGCTGCCAGCATTACAGGTTAGCAGAGATAAAAGATTGTAATAATACATTTTGTAAATTGTAAGCAAAAGGTTATTTTTATATTATATACTGTTTGTTGATCCTAATTTGTCCTGGTTTTCATCTAGTTATAGAGATTCAGTAAGTGCCTTGGAACAATATTGAATTCTCTTAGCTCATGTGTGTTACTTTAATATTTGAGTTCAACGGGGATTAGAAGACTATCAAAATGTCTATGTTTAGGATATTTCACCTGCCAGTAAAAAACAAAACCAATTCTACAAATTCTGTCTCTCTTGATTATCATTTTGTACCTTTTGTAGGAATTTTGTTTCTTTTTTTTCTTTCTGGATTGAAATCTTATTTTAATTGCATTCTTCCCATTTAGCCTTTATGTCCGAGTAATTGACTGAAATATCCACAGTTGGAACAGGAGCTAGAATCAGGTTTGGTTATTTTAAAGAAATTTCTTTTCTCTTGATTTATAGTTCCCTTATTGAACAGATTGGAGAGATATGGAATGTAGAATAGAGGCTTTGAGGAAAGAAAGTGTGATCACTGTAAAAGGAAAAAAAACTGATAGCTTTTCTATGGTAGAAACATTTAAAATCAGTTATCCTTCCACATTTATCCTCAACTGGATCTTTGTTGTTGTTGCTTGTTTACTCAGGGATTTTTATATTCAGTGAATCAACGAAAATTTATTTGGTTCCTCCTGCGTGGTCACCTCACTAGCTGCTGGAGATGAAAAGACAAAAAATGAAACAGTCCTCTCAGGCTTATGTGCTATCAGGGATGATAACAAGTGTTTGTTTATACAAGTCTATGCAGAATAATGCAAGGTAGTTAATAAGAGGGAGAGCACTTGTATTTGTGGAAATGCAGTGAAGGCTTCATGAACAAGTTGATACTTGAATTGAGTCTTGAAAGAGGCAGAGGAGAGGAGAAAGTGCTTCACTGTCAGGAAGTCAGCCAGTACAAAGACATGAAGGTAATGGAAATGAAGTATTGCAAGTGGGGAATGCTCACTGGACCGTACGAGTGTGGAAAATGTCTCTCCAAGATTGCAAACTTTGAGTAGAAATTGTCTACCAGCAAGCAAAGATAGTCAAGGAGTTTGTATTCTAATGAGGAAAGACAACGCTTAGAGGGAAACTGAAAGGCAGAGGGCCAGGTACAAGAACCTTTTGACAGTCATGCGTTTCAGTGAGGGAATACTCTTTCCATTTTTTTGTGAAATTTTAACTTCTCAATTTCTAGTTTAGTATTTGGAAAATAAGGTAAGGCACATTGCTGTTTTTGGTACTTGAGATGTCACTTGCTATTAGCCCAGAATTTTGTACTTGCTTATTTAACAGACAAACCAAGGGTCAGATTGATTAAATGGTTGCCCTGAACCAAACATGTAATCACTCAGTGGCACTGGAAGAAATATCAAACTGAATGGATGAGTAATCTAATTTTAAAATGAATTTAGAGTTTTGGTTAAACTATGGATTTCAGTTTGGAGACGCACATTAGTTGTGGCCTAAATTAAAAATAGAATAAACTTAGCATGTGTTTTTGCCAAGAATGTGTACACAGTCCCTTCCATGTTTTGCTTTTGTCCAAAAGTGTCTGTATATTCTTAAGGTTTTAATAATAGGATAGAATAATAATTGGATTAATGGATGAAATTATTACCATATATATGGAAATTTTAAAAAAGTTTGTCTTAAAAATATTTTAGTTCAATAATCTTTTTAAAAAATAGCCCTAAAAGTTATCATGTTAATATTCTGTCATAAATGAAAATTTTAAATAATAAAATCCATGTAGTTTATTCATCTATTTTAGTATTTACTAAAGAGGTCTTAATTCATGTTCCTGAAAAGTTTCAGGAAACTTGTCTCTTCATATTTGAACCACGTGTTTCCCTTAGTTCCTTACAATATTGGTATTTAATTCATGCATTAAAAATTCAGTTTTGTTATAATGAAATGCATCAAGCATATTTGCTTTTAAAAAATAGGTCCAAGCTAATTTTCAGTTTCTTTTTCCTAATTTTGGGCTTTTGTTACATAGTTCTGAAAAGCCAAAATTTCATGTTTTGGCAAACAGAAAGAAGCAAAAACTCTTGACAGAGATTTTTAGCATAATCTCAGGAGTCATTCTCTGCATTATACTGAGTAATATCTAGATGTATAAAGTATGTATTTGCTATAACTTATTCTGTATATACACAACACAATGTAAAATACAGAATGCTAGCAGTTTTAAAAAACTTGTCAGTTAAAAAGAGTACTTGGATTGTTCTATATGATCAGCCTAAGGAAAAAGATCACTGAGTATTCAGGAAGAAGATAATAGTAATGATGATGATAATGATAGCTAACATTTTTATAGAGCTTGCTGTACGTTAGGCACTGTGCTAAGTGCTTTATAGTTGTTATCTCATTTGATCCTCACTCCTGGATTTTAGGTGCTATAGATGAAAAAAATTGAAACATAATTAGTTAAATGACTTTCCCCAGGTCACCAAGGAGGAAGTGTTTGAGGTCATCTTTGAGCTCGGGTCTTAGTGACTCCAGACTTGGTGCTCTATCCATTTGTGCCACCTAGCTTCATTGAATGATCCTTAATACATGACTCCTTTCCACAAACTGCATTCAAGCCAAACAGGATTACTCTGTCCAAAAATATTCTATGCTTTTATATCCATGCTAACTAATCTTTCTTCATTTTCCTGGAACCTCCTAGCTTTTCCTCTTCAGTTCCTACACTAGCATAAAAGTGTTGCTTAAATATCATTTTCACCATGAAGGATAACACTTTCTTGATGCTTTCAGTATGTAATAGATGATACTATATTTATCTGTGTTAATCATATCTCCCTATTTGACTGTAATCTTCATGATGTTATAGTATCATAGACATAGAGCTAAAAATGAACCTCAAAAGTCATCTAGTCCAGTCCTCATTTTACAGATGAAGAAAACTAAGGTCCAAGAAAGTTAAATGATACACCCAAGATTATATAGGTAGTACATAACAGAGAAAAAATTTGAACCTTGGTCCCTCAATTCCAGAGTCAGTGGTATTTCTATCATGTTGCCTTCTAGTCAAAGATCATATTCTTCTATCATATAGTTGTTTTCTATATATTCAGTCAGGCAGCTAGGTGGTGCAGTGGATAGAGCATCAGTGCAGGAGTCAGGAAGACCTGAGTTCAAATCTCACCTCAGACACTTGACACTCACTAGCTGCGTGACCTTGGGCAAGTCACCTAACACCAATTGCCTCATCTCCAGTCATCCTGATGAATATCTGGGTCACTGGATTCAGATGATTCTGAAGGAGAAGTGAGGCCAGTGACCTGCACAGCCCTCCCTCACTCAAAACAGTTAAGTGCAAGTCATTTCTCTGATGGGCATGATATTCTTCGGCAATGGATGAACATAAGTAATTTAAGGTGTATGGGTAGAGATAAATTACTCCTTTGGATATGTCTGATAATTTGATGCTATAGGATATGATTCTAATGGTTTTAAGGATACTTCATTTCTTTTTCCTAAGTGATATACAACTATCCAAGATAATCAAATGCTTTAACCAATCTGTGTTTCTTATTTTACAACTTGTTTCTGATTCTAGGAAAGATGTTGTTAAACATATATTCAGTTGAATTAAAATTTCTCCTAGTTCAAGATAACGTATCAACTTCTGGTGATACAGACATACATATGACTCAGAATTGCCTTAAAAGTACTTTTGTTCTTAAATGGAAGGGGAAAGGTATCTACACAAATGAAAGATAAAAGAGTGTGTGTGGTAAGTACAAAGGAGAGTTTCAGAAAATGTAATCAGAAATCACTTTCAGCTGAGTTGATCCCTGAATGCTTCATTGAAACTTAAGTCTTCTCACTAGCTTGAAGGTGGTGGCTTGAGTTGGGCTTTGAAGGAAGGAAGTTTAAACAGATACTCCATTCTTGGGCAAAGGCTGAAAGAAATGAGAGAAGATGGAGAAACAGAAGTAGCCTACTGTGGCTAGGATGTAGAATATGTGATGTGAGATAAGACAATACTGCGGATAAGACTGTATACTGACCTAAAGAGTTTGTCTTCTTTTTGTTAAATATGAATGGGGAGTCACTGGAGGTCTATGTAAAGGAATAGCATGAAGAGACCTGTAGAAAGGTTCCTGGACAGCAGTGTGAACAATGGGTTGAAGAAGGTAGAAGCAAGGAAAGGAGAGTGAATGTAGGGATTATTAGAATACTCTAAGTGAGAAGCCTTGAGAGCTTGAACTATGTTGATTGGTTGATACAGATGTGAGATGTTTTAGACAGGGAATTCATAAGGCTTGAAACCTGCACAGAGGAGGCGAGGAAGAAAGATTTGAGCATAACTTATGTTTATGAAGCTACTTGACTGGGAGGTTAGAAGAGGGAGATGGTTATGAATTCAGATGCACTCCGTTTTCAGTTTGCTCTCAACAGTGAAGAGAGTGAACAGGAAGATGAGGGGTGAGAGCCAAGGACAGAACCAGTGCTTGCTTACATTTAAGGAGGGGGAAAAGGTTAAAGGACTAGAGAATGGATAACCAAAGGGAAAACAAAAACCATGACTTTTTCATGGAAGCGCATCAAGAAAATAGCTGTGTGGTATGTAACAGTTGAATGCATTGCTAAAAGAACCATCCATGTTGATTAAATCAAAGACTTAATAAAGTAAGGGATTTGGAGAAGATTGGGGCCTTAGCAAGGCGCTGGGGACAGAAGAATGAAACACTGTTTGGAGAATGCAGCCTCTATATAGGTAGAGTAAGTATAAGGTAATTTGTGGAGGGATAATCAGGGAAGATTTCATAGGTAAGCTGTTTGTGAAGTGCACCTTCAAAGGAAGAGGAGGGCTGTAAGAAGCAGTAATAAGTGTTCAAGGCCCCAAGGATGAAGAGAGGAAAGATACAGACTGAGGTTCAGGGAACACTTGGTAGCACTGGATTAGAAAGGCATGAAGAGGAACAGTAATAAAACAAGGTCATCAAGGTTTGAGTTAAATGTTAGGATATGGTAGAGCTTCTTAAAGTGTGACTTGGCACAATTCATTATCTGATACCTCGTTTGTGACTATGCCATGCCTCTTCCCATTATTTATATGTTTACTATTTGAACTTTTTAAACTATCAATTCAGTTCTTCCTCTGTAGTCTTGAAATTTCCCTGGTGATTCAGAGAACTTCCTGGTATGTTTGTGTCCATACCAATTGATTATTTTTCTGATACCTATTTTGCTTTAGTTCCCACTATTTTTACATCCTATCCCTAAACCAACAGAAGTATCTGCTGATACACTTCAAAAATAGACTTTGTAGGTAAATGGAATACTCTTTATAGAGGACAAACTTTTACATCTCCTTTTTAATGTCTTTCAGTAGCCATTGAGAAAATGAGTATTCCATTTCTGTGGTCACACTTCATGCCATTCAACTCCTTGCATTGCTCAAAGATACCAAAGTATAGCTCCCGAAGCAGAAGTAACAGATATCGCCCTATTTAACCAACCACTGCTTTAGAACCTCTATTAAGAATGGAAAATTGATGAGAAAATAAGAGCCTTTTTTTATTTTTAAACAAAAACAGAAGAAAACCATTTGTGGTTGCTTACTACCCTTATAATCATGTGATCAGATACTGGCATCACTGAATGGATGGTGGAGGTTCACCTTGAAATGTAGAGCCACAGGTTTTCCTCTGTCTGACTTTGTCCTTAGTTGTAAATAATACTATCTAATAAATTTAATTTGATTTGTAAGTTTTGTGTCTTCTACTTGCTGTCTTCTTTTCCCTCTATCACAAATTATAACTTACTACCACCATTGTTTCTCCTTACCCCAAATCTGATTAATTTAAAGGGATGTTTGCTATTAAGAATAGAAAGCAAGATGAGTTGGAGAATTTGACCTTTTCTGTGTTTTATTTCTGAGAAAAATATCTTGGATCTAGAAAAATCATAAAATACAAGTGAAGGATTTATATTTTATCCACAGAAGCAATATATTTTTTGAGCAAAGGAGTGACAAGGTTAGATCTGTTCCTAAGGAAGATTATTTTGGTAGCTGTGTAAAGGATAGACTTGGAAAGAAGACTGGAAACAAGGAAATAAGTAAGGAAACTATTACAAATATCCATGGGAAAAGCAGTGAAGGCCTAAATTAGGATGGTGGTCTTATGGGTAGAAAGAACGCTATTCATATGAGAGATAAAATTAATGCGTCTTGGCAACTGATTGGAGAGGTGAAAAAGAGGGGAGAGTCATGGATGACTGACTTGAGCTTCTCTTAACTCCTGGGTTTATCACATTTTGTACTCCTCTCCGGTCTCCTTGTAAGGAATACTTGGAAGTCCTCTTAAAGGGACTTTTATCTTGGCCACCCCCCATCCCCAATTACATTTTTGCTGGTTAGGTCTTTCTTGTTTATAAGCCTATGTCATTTGCTTTCTGGAATATTTTGTTTCAAGTTCTCTGCTCCTTTGCAACAGTAACTTGTTAAATCATGTGGAATGCTGACTGTGGCTCCTTAGTACTTTCTGGTGGCTTGTAGATTTTTTTTTTCAGAACCTGTGAACTCTGAGTTTCGGCTAAATTCCTGTGAGTTTTCATTTTAGGACTTCTTTCAGTAAGTGAGGGGTCAGTTCTCCTCTTCCTCCCCCCCAATTTTTACTTTTCCTTATGGATGTATTGCAGCTGGAGAGTTTTATGACATCTTGAAATATTATGCCTGTGCTCCTTTTTTTGGTCATATTTTAAGTAGTCGAATGAATCATTCTTAAATTAATCACTTTTCTGTTTCTTTTCTAAGTCAGTTTTTCCTGTGAAATACTTTTCATTTTCTTCTATTTTTTTTTTCAGTCTTTGACTTATTATTTCTTGATGTTTCATGAACTTCATGAAGATACTTTTCAATCTGGCCAGTTCTACTTTTCAAGCAGTTATTTTTTTTAAGTATATCTCTTTTTCCATGGACTGAATATTTTTTTTTATCTTCCTTTGCTAGCCGTTTTTCTTTACCTGATTTTCCCCCTATTAGTCTCATTTGGCTTTTAAAGTAATTTTTTTAGATTAACTCTACTCAGAATTCTTTTCTACTTGTGTCCAGCCTGCATTTTTCTTTGATTATTTCTTTGGATTATTCTCTTCTTTGTGTCTCAAGCTTCCTTGTTGCTATGCCTCTTTAGCAGGAAGGGGGGAGTTCTTTTTTTATTTGCTTGGTCTTCCAGGCTACTTCTTGTCTTTGGAATTTTAGAATAGTGTTAAGACTCTGCAGACTTCTGGGAAGTATTTTTGGCCTGAGTGTGTGTTCTCTCATGCTGCTGCTTTTACATCTCCAGCTTGGGGGTGGGGGGTTGGGGGGGTGTAGGTTTGCTTACTGTCCTCGTGGTCTGATTTCCTCAGTTTCCTGGTCTAGGTTTGTTGGTTGTCAGAATTGTCTTTGATTGGAACATTCAGTAGACTGCTTCTGGACTCAGCCACTATTAGCTCTGTGTGACATTCTGCAAGTTCAAAGCAACTAAACCACCAGTTTCTCTTTAGTTTGAGATACTGTGCTCTGTTCCAGCAATCATCACCACAGAGCTACTGTTTGCTTCCACTGTAAGGGAATTGCCAACCCCCAGCCACTTGGACGGCGTTCACTAGTCACAACTCAGGTAAACTGAAGGGAGATTGGTAAGGCATGAACAAGATGGCGCTGGAAGGAAGGGTTCTGCCCCTGTTTTGCTCAAGGCTATTTCCTGGATCCTGGGAGAATAAAGAAGACCCAAGATTTTTTGCTAACTAGGGGCTACATGGCAGTCCTGGTATAAGGTATAGGGATTTCCTTATTAGGGCAAACTATTTGCTGATAGGTCCACTAAGGGCTCTAGTGTAGGGAAAGAGATAAAAGCACTGCTTGCTGTTACAATAAACGGAGTTGCTCACTATCTTGTCTCCCGCCTCAGTCATTACTTACAGCTCACTCCACCAAGGCCAACAGGCACTGCTGGTCAGATAAGGTCTGTTGGTCTGAGGGCTCAGCCCGGACACCCTAACAACTGTTTATTCTTTGTTCAGTACACCACTACAACTGCTCTCTGCCTTGGACCTGTGATCTGGAACTGGGTAAGGGACAACAGAACTGCCAAATGACAGCTGTTCGTGCACCCAGTGCTAGAGTTCAGGGATCCCTTGGGATCTCTTTGTACCCTGGTACCTTTCTGCTTTGGTGATTTTTTTCAGTCTTTTAGTCCAGGGATGGTGACATGCTCCCCACCTTTGCATATGCTTCTGGTTAGACCTTATATCCAGTGTCCTCAGACTTCGTTGTCTCCTTAAGCCACCCTGTGCTCCAAAAATGACTTGTTATTTTCTTGAGGATATGAGACAGGTGAGTTAGACTTATGCATCCTCTCGTTCCATCATCTTCACTCTCTCCAACTCTTTCCTGTGTTCTTTTGAAGGAAGGTGGTGGCTTGAATAGAAATAGAGAACTGTAGAGGACAGATATTTTGGGGAAAGTATAATGACTTCCATTTTAGAAATGTTTGAAATTCAGAAGGGGACAGGATGTCTCCAGCATGTAAATGGTAATGTGGAATAAGAAAGGTCATAAATACTCAGAGTTAGAACTGGGACATAGACTTGAGGTTCAAAGAGATGATGAACTGTTAGAAATTGATGAGATCATCAAGGAAAAAGTAATATGACCAAAGAGAAAAGGGCCCAGTTAGGGGACTTTGATTGATAACTCAGCATCAGAGCACTGGAGATTGATGATTGTTCAACAGAGGAAACTGAGGTTTGATAAATAAGAGATAAAGCAGTCTTGGTAAGCTAAAAGGAGATAGTATCCCAGAAAACAAGGTCGTACAGTGTCAAGTGTTGTAGAGACAGCTCAGAAAGCCATCTGATTGTGCAGCTAAGAGCTCTGGTAATCTTTAAAAACAGCCTTTTTGGTAAGGCCAAAAGCTAGAGCAACCAGTTGAAGAATTAATGGAGAACTAGTAGTAGATATAGACTCTTTATAAAATACTCCAGCAAAAAAAGTAAGATATAGTGTGATTACAAGAGCAGGAAACAAGGCTAAGTGAAGATTTTTAGAGTGAGACCACCAAAGTTGTTTGTAGAAGGCAGGTAAGGAGCCAAACAGAAAGAGAATGCTCCTGGAGATGGAAAGAGGTCAAAAGGACAAGTAGAAGAATTGACCTTGGTCGGAAAAAGGGTGTCTTCTTTTTGAACTCATAGGTGAACACATAGAAGGGGAACCTTACATCATATCACAAGTTTTTCATCCTCCAGTCTCATGAAATCACAATTTTAGAGTTGGAAGAAATCTTAAAATTCATTTAGTTGAAACTCCTAAAATGTATAGATAAGGAAACTGAGTCCTCCAAGGTGCTTCATATTTCATATAAGATGGTTGTACTAAATGCTTTGCAAGATCACTTCCATTTCTACAATTTCATAAAATTTTAATTTTTAAAAATGTTTTAATTTTATTTAATTGAAAATAGCTATTAATTTAAAGGCTGACCATTAGTCATCAAAGTTGTTACCAGAGATTTTTTTTTCAAGTATTCTTTTGGCCACTGGAGAGCTTCCAAATGCCAAAAATGCAACAGATATATACATTTGACTATGGCACTTTATTTCTGATGCTCTTTTTAAATCTTTTTCCCCCAAATTTATTCATTTATTTGTTTTCAGTTTTCAACGATCACTTCCTTAAGTTCCACATTTTCTCCCCCTCCATCCCTCCTCCCTCCTTTCTCCCTCCCCAAGATGACTGCAATCTTTTATGGACTCTACACATACATTTCTATTAAACACATTTTCACATTAGTCATGTTGCATGGAAGAATTAAAATGAATGGGAGAAACCATGAGAAAAACAAAACAATGTAACAAAAGAGAAAATACTCTGCTTCAATCTGCATTCCAACTCCATAGTTCTTTCTCTGCATATGGATGGTATTTTGCATCATGAGTCCTTTGGAAATGTTTTAGATCCTAGCATTCTTGTGAAGGGGTAAGTCTATCAAAAATAGTCCTTGCACGCTGTGGTTTTTACTGTGTATAAATGTTCTCCTGGTTCTGCTCACTTCACTCAGTATCTGATGCTGACCCTTATATAAGGATATTATGGACTATATGGTGAGTAGAGTGGATAGTATAAGAGAAATTTTGGTAAGTTGAAGAAACTTGGACCTTTTTTGAACTTCAGCACAATGATACCTGTAATTACTGGATTTATTCATATGATCACATCTCCTTTTATAGACTTTTTAAAATAAAAGTTAATGGTGTAGGAAATTGCATATTCTATCTTCAAGGATGCACAAAGGAGAAAACTTCTGAGTTAGTGAAACCAACAACTCCCTTTAGAGATTTTTTTTGGTCTCATCTGTTTCTATATATTATACTGTTTCAACAAGGAAGAGTTTTTGAAGGCTTCATTAGAGTAACTGATGAAGACCAAACCGAGAATTAGATCATCTTATTTATTTCCAAAACGGTTTTTACTGTTTGTTTATTCAGTGTCATAAATTACCCCACCCAGAACAAAATAATAGAAGGCTATTAAAAGGCAGAGGGGAGAAGAAAGATTCAGAACCATCAAACAAGTGCTGCTTCCAAATGTAACCTTTGTGTGCCATATATTGAAGCTGTCCTTATGTGAAACCAAATGTAACAACTTTTGTATAGTAGAGAGTCTCCTAGGCAGAAACACAGAATTTGATAGATGCCTCTGTAGTTGTTGCTCTTGTGTAGTTAATTCTTTGTGACCTCATTTGGGGTTTTTTGACAAAGATGCTGGAGTGATTTACCATTTCCTTCTCCAGCTCATTTTAAAGGAAACTGAGGCTGACAGAGTTAAGTGACTTGCCCAGGGTCCCACAGCTACTAAGTTTTGTGAAAGGCCAGATTTGAACTCAGGAAGGTGAATCTTCCTGACTCTAGGCCTGGTACTCTGATCTACTTTGCCACCTAGCTGCCCTGCCTCAGTAGTAGTTTAAAACCTAAGGCAATTCCTTCAGATACAGGGCCAAAAAAAAAAAACTGAAAAATAAAAATAGTACTGCCAACTATGGAATTTGTTCTGTAGAGACCTTTTCTTCTCATGCTGTCTTTTAGTACTCAAGATGTTTGTTTCTTTCCATGAACCCAGAAGACACTCTATCTCTGGTTCTCATTTCCAGTATGGCTTAACCCTTTTTTAATCTCCACACTATCTCTTTCCTGCCCCGCCCCTCCAACACCCCTTTGATCTTGGAGGAGAGGGCAGTTAAATCCCTTGTTCTCCATTGCAGCTTCCAGATATTCTGCTATCACTCAGCAATCTCTTTTCGTTTGGGGTTCATCCTATTCAAGTTGTTACTGAATCCAAAATTTGGTGGCATTTATTAGTCCATTCTCCTTTTTCTCAAGGAGTTCAGTACCTAGCTCAGTCTTCCTATCTACCTGACACCCTGCCCTTATAGTAGAGGACTTAAATATATACATTAATTTTTAATCAAACACCTTGGCCTTTCCTGTTCCTTACACTGGCCATTTCTTTCAAATCCTTGAAATTGTTAACCTTGCCAAATCCCAAACATGCTGTATTTCCACCATTCCCCTTCCTCTGAATCTTTTCTGCTATCTAATCTTGAGTCCTCATTGTAGCAAGACAATCTTTATTCCTAAATTCTTTATTCATTTCTCCAGAAAAACTCTTAAAAATGTTCATTGAAGTTTTCCATATTATCTCTTCATCCCAAACTGTCAGTGTGGAATCTCACTTTTTACCGAGAAAATAAAGATAATTTCCTGTGAGTTCCCTCATTCTCCTTACTTTTTAACACAGTTCAGAATCCTTTGATGTTATCTTCTCTTCACTTTACTCATATTTCTGGTGAGATAGCATTCCTTTAGTTTTCTCCACAAAGGCTTATACCTTTGCATTTCATCCCCTTTTATTTCCTCTGGCATGATGCCCATCTCTTCTGCTTCTTCCTCCTTTACTCCCACCTTCAACTTGTCCTTGTCTACTGGATCCTTCCTCCTTGACTGTAAATACACTCAAATCTCTCCCATCCTTGAGTAAACCATCCCCTCAAGTTATTCTCCTATATTTTTCTTTTCTTTCACAGCCAGTCTCCTAGAAAAAGCTATCTGTACTTGCAGCCTTTACTTTTTCTCCTCTTACATACTTGCAATGACTTCATCCATAACTCAAACTACTCCCTCCAAAGTTACCAATGATCGTTTGATTCCCAAATCCAGTGGCCTTTTCCTAAGCTATTATCCATCTTGATCTTTCTGCATCATTTAACACTGTTTGTCATTCCTTCTCCTCTCAGGCTTTTCATGACATTGTTTTCTCTCAGTATTCTTGCTATCTGACTACTTCTTCTCAGTGTCCTTTACTAGATTATTTTGCATATCCTGCCTCCTTACTGCGAGTTTAGGCAAAGGCTCCATCCCAAGCCATTTTCTCTGAACCTTATGACTTCATTAGCTCCTATGGGCTTAACTTATTATGTCTACGTAGACTCAGATCTATTTCTCCAAGTACTTGATGATAATCCAGAGACCACCAGAAGAGGGCAAATGAGATGTTTAAAGCATTGGAAAGCTGGCCATAAGGATCAGTTAAAAGGACTGGTGATGTTTCGATGTTTCATTTGGTGAGTGAATATCAGAATATAACACTAATTTGAAGGTTTGTCATGTAGAAAAGGAATTAGACATGTTCTGCTAAGGTTTTGGAAGGGTGAGCTAGAATAAATGAATGGAATCTACAGAATGCTGATTTCAGTTTGATGAAAGGAAAAGCAACATTTAGAACTCTATAGGGGAGGAATGACAATTACTAACTAGAGCATTTTAAGGGATCAAGGGAAAAGTAACATTTTTGTGATTTCAAGGCACAGGTCATCTGAGGCAGAGTTCATCTGGTCCAGACACCACATTTTACTGATGTAACTGAGGCCCAAAAGTGAACTGATTTGTCTAAGTCATGTAGGTAGTAACAGAGCTGGCATTTGAATCCATGCTTTCTGACTCCAAATACATATAAACATGTTAATCTGTTTTTGAAGGAGATCTGCCAACTCATTTCTAACAGAAAAAATCAAACATGGAAATCCTAAAGTAACCACAGATTAATCATGATTCAAAAGTTAAAATGTGACCCAGTTCTTTTAAAGGAAAGTGAGATTATATTAGTACTCTGTCAGCACAAAAGAAAACATGTCTTAATAGATTACATTAGTTGGCACTGGACAAGTCTCTGTTTGAACAAAATACATTTAATTTTAAATACCATCCTTTAAAGAAGAATAAGCTGGAAATAGTTCAGAAAAAAGCAGAATTAATTAAAGGTTTAGAAAATTAGACCCATGAGAAATTTTAAAAGTATTGTACATGTTCAGTCTAATGTAGCAATGTCAGACTTAACTGACTACATGTATGTGAAGAGATGTTACACAGTTTGGAGTTTAAATTATTCTCAGAGGTAGTGACAGAAAATAAAAGAAAGGGATACAATTATTTGACAATGAAAATGTACTTTTAATTATGGTAAAAAAAATTTCATAATTGTAAAAACTTTCAAGAAAAAACTGCCTTGAAATTCATTACTGATAATGAGAGTTCTTAGAATGCTGTAGTAATTATGAGTAGAATTATTCTGGACTTCATTATGACCAGGAAGAAGAAGTGGGTGAAATGAAATAAAATTGAAAGCAAAGAGTGCCTTTGGAAGACAGTGATTGTAATTTTTTAAAAATAAATTTAAAAAATTAACATAACATATAAAAGCAAAGATTTTAAAATACCACAAGGACTACCAAGAATCTCCATTAGTGTATCTTGTTTTTTAAAGGATATATCAAGCATATTATTCAGGGCCTAACACTGCTATAATTGTCAATATCACCTGCTGAACTTTTTTCTGCTTTCTTCTATGTATCTTTCAAATATATTGATTCCCTTTTGTTTTGCTTTCACCTCCCTCCTCTCATCTGTAACAACAACAACAAAAGCTTTCCTTTGTAACAAATAAATGTAGTCAGTCAAAAAAAATCCACACGTGTCTGAAAATGTATGAAACATTCTGCATCTTACTGTATCATCTCTGCCAGGAAGCGGGAAGCATAAATTGCTGCAAGTCTTTTTGATTTATTATGGAATTCTCTTTATTTTTCTTGTCAATGCTATAGCTAGCATTTCTAGAGGTACACCAACTATTCACGATGACAGTGTTCATCCTTGCCATTCTCCTAATCTTAGCGCTATGCTTCTAGATTGCTCTTGGTTTTAGAGAGAGATTATTTATCATATTAAGGAATGGTCCATTTAATTCTGTGCTTCTTAATACTTTAAGTAAACCTAAATGGGTATTACATCTTGTCGGAAGCTATTTCTGTATACTCTACTTCTCTGTACTTCAATTCTGTAAAAGTCCTAAGTTTCTCCTCTTTACTCATTCTCCTCTGACGAATGCCTTTCCTCATTCCTTAACATTAACAAAAACACATTCATTTCCTGTATTTGTATGTTACTTGACTGCATTTATGATACTTGAAGATAGCGGGATTTTGGAGAAATGCTTGTTTCTTCTCTATTAGAATGTAAGCACTTCAACACCATTTAACATCTAATTACTCAAATATATTTACCTTTCTAGGTTTCCCTGTATTTGTGTTTCAAAAAATCTGTCTTTTCATCAGGAATGCTCTAAAGTCCTCTATTACATTAAAGATCCATGTTTCCCTTGTAGAATTATAGTCAGTTTTTTAATGTAAATTATCTTTGCTTATGTCTTTCTCTTTTGACTTTTGAAATTGTATATTTATTTTGAAATATTATATTCACTGAGTTTTTCTCATCCTTATGGTAGTTGCACAGTTTTGTTTATTCCTGTATGGTTCCTTGGTACTTGAATTCTCTTCTTCTGGCTGTACACAGTACTTTTTTGCATTGAAAACTCGGGATTTGGGGCATGACATTCCTCAGTGTTTTCCCTTAAGGATTTTTTTTTTTCTAGTTTCAGTTTGAACCTCTGGTTCTTATGGACAGACCTGGGCAATTTTATGATTTCTTGAAATACAGTGTTTAAGTTTCTTTTTTGGCCATGGTTCTCAGTAAGTCCTATGCTTCTTAAATGATCTCTTTTCAACTTATTTTTCAGGTTGTTTCCAGAATAGATATTTTTTTCCTAGTTTAACTTTTTCTAACTTTGCTATAATATTTCTTGTTTTCTGTCTTCTATTTTAAGCTTTTTATTATCCTTCCAGTTTTTCCCTCTAGCACTCACTTTAATTCTGATATTATTTATCTGTTGCATCATTTCTTCTAGCCATGCTTATAGTTCTTTTGGCCAAACTGTTATTTTCTATAAGGCTCTACTTATACTTGTTTTGCGAGCTTTTTTTTTTTCCATCTTAGTTTATCTCTTAATCTTCTCTTAACCCAAACTCAAAGCACTGCATAATTGTGTTTAGCATTTTCTATTATTTACTCAGATTTTTTTCCTGGCTTACCTCTTCTCCCAGAACTTGTTGGTTTCCAGTCTGTTTTGTGCGGGGGCTTCCTGATGCAATCCATTCCTAGTCCCCTTTAGTTTCTGGCATGTGTAGTTCTGGACTCTCTCTGCTGGCCCTAAGCTTCATAGATGCTTTGGAAAGCAAGAGAGTAGGGGGAATGAGGAAAGGACTGCCTTCCTGATGGACTATGTGTCTCTTTAACATGACTTCTTGGTCCTGTGGCCACGTGGTATTCTTCTTACATTACAATTAATCCTATTCTGGCTGCCTTCTGGCATTTCTTTCCTTCATAATTGTGTAGTCTTTCTTCATATTTTTCTTCTGGTTCTTTTTTCATTCTATCAGTTCTTAAAAGTCTTCCCATGTTTCTCTGAATTCCTCACATTTGCCATTCTTTTTTGGTACAGTGATAAAATCCTCAGTTGATGGACATCCACTATTTTTTTGCTACTACGAAAAGTGCTCCTATGGATATTTTGGTATCAATGTGAACTTTGTGTTTTTTGATCTTCCTAGGGCAAATGCCTAGTCATGGGATCAAGGAGTTATGAAGGGTATATAAGTAGTTTATGACCTCAGAGCAGAATATCTTCTCCTTGATATAACCAAAGATTGAGTTGGCTTTTTTGGCTTCTAATTCAAAAAAAGTGAAGAAAACGAAGGCTTTTTAAAAAAATTTGCTTTTGGAAACAACTTTTATTAGCAAGACTGTCTATAGTAATCTTTACGTTGACTATTAATAGTTAAGTTTATTGAGTGTATTGCAACAAGTGTTAAAAGTTTAATTTTATCTTTTGTAAATAAACAAGTGCAAAGGTCTTATGTGGATTCTCATATATTGGTAGCAAATTTTTCTTATTCTTTTGGGTCCTCAAAAATATCTTAGCTAAAAAAAATCTTAACTAAAATTCTGTGAGGATCAGGTCTTGTCCAGTTTAAGCCCTACTTCTCAGTTTTCACGAGTGAAAGGAAGCTGAGATACTTAAGTTGTAATTAAATACAGCAGTTCTATACATAATACATATCAATAAAAATTAGTATCTAGGTCTGAAATTGAATTAATTACATATATTTGGTGTTTTCTATGATAGAGAAATCTTCCATTTCCAAAAAAAGAAGGCTAAAAGCTTTTAAGTTTCATGAGTTAAGATATTTTAAACTGGAGAAGAGGAGAAATGGGAGGAGGAAAGGAGGGATGGCACATAACAACTATTTTGAGTAATTAGAATTTTTCTTCCTAGGACTGGAATTCAAGGCAAGAAATAGAAATTACTGATGCACAGATTTAGTCTTAACATTAGAGAACTATCCAAAGTTTAATGAGCTTGCTCACATTAGCGAATGGTTTCAAGCAGAGGCTGGATCAGAACATTTTGCAGATGCTGGGGAACGAATTCCTGTTTGTTTAGGTTGTATTAGTTGGGCCTCTGGGGTACCTTTCAATTCTGAGATTCTAAAATTCCTGGTCTTCATGAGATTTTTTTTCTTATTCAAGGATGAACTTGATTGAAAGCGCAATTTTTCCTCCAGTACGTAAACTCATACACTTAATAAACAATAACGATTACTTAAAGAACATACATGTCTGAAGACTGTTATTCTACCCCAAACTGCATCACATGACTTCTTAGGTTTCTTTTAAAATTATAACATTTAAAATACAGGCTTCCTTCTAAAGGTCATATAAAGCACAAATTAAAATTAGTTCATAAGCCTACATTTTTTTTAGTATAATCTTGTGCTTACAACTCCTCCCTGTTCCCCACTCATTTCATTTATTTTCTTTGTAGAAGAAAAGTCCTGTCCTGGTGGTGACACTAATATAAAAAGATTATGTCATGTAAAAAAAACTCTGTCCTTTTAATTGTTGTCTTCCACTCTTTTTAGTGTGGTTCCACATACTGCTTTGCTCTTTAAAAAAAAAAAAAATGTTTCTTTATTTATTTTTAGTTTTCAACATTCACTTCCATAAAATTTTGAGTTCCAAATTTTCTCCCCTTCCCTCTCCTTACCCCAAGACAGTATGCAATCTGATATAGGCTCTCTATATACATTCATATTATACATATTTCCACATTACACATTAGTCATGTTGTAAACAACCAATGGGAGGAACTATGAGAAGGAAGAAATGAGAGAGCAAATAGTTGATCTGCATTCAGACTCCTTAATTCTTTTTCCGGATGTGGATAGCATTTTTCATCATGAGTCTTTTGGGTTTGTCTTAGTTCTTTGCATTGCTAAGAAGAGGTAAGTCTATCAAAATTAGTCATCTCACAATGTTGCTGTTACTGTGTACAATGTTCTGGTTCTGCTCTCTTCACTCAGCATCAGTTCATTTAAGTCCAGGTTTTTCTCAAATCCAACTGCTCATCATTTCTTATGGAACAATAGTATTCCATTTCATTCATGTACCACAACTTGTTCAGCCATTCTTCAATTGATGGGTGGGTATCCCCTGCATTTCTAATTCTTGACCACCACAAAAAGATTTGCTCTCTTTTCTTGACTAATTTTCTTGCTGCCTTTATAGTTGCATGCCGAATGCATGTTTGAGGTAATAGAGAAAAAACATATTTTTGATCTGAATTGCTTTACTGAAAATTATCTATAACAGCTATCATACAATTGCTGCTCTGCTAAAACTAACAATCAGTCCTTTTATTTTAGAACCTCTGTAAAAGGACTCCTAATATAATTTATGAATTGACATCCCTATGTTTAAAAGTACTAATTCTAAGAAGTCTGTCTTTTCATAAATATGGGACAATACGAAAAAATACTTAGATCAGTAATGGTGAAAATTAATGAATGCACATATTTTTGGACACCCTCAGTACGGGAATTTGTTTTGCTTGACTTTGCATATTGGTTACAAGGGTTTTGTTTTTCTTTCTTTTACCCTCCAATGAGGAGAGAAAGTGGGGAAAGAAAATAAATACTGTTGATTAAAAAAAAAAAACAAAACAACCCAGAAATTGCATGGAGAATGTATAAAAAGGAGTAAATAATCTCAAATGTATATCAACATATGTAGACTTTATTGTAATATATAGGTGGGTTGGGGGAGGGGAAAAGTGTGACTTGGAGACAAAAAAGACTTTGTACTAAACCTGCCAAACAAGTTTTTTGAAGTCTATAAAAGTCTAAGGGTGGCAGAAGAGGTGTGGTTAAATAAGCATAGCACAAAAACAAAGAATTAAAGTAAGATGGCAGGCACCTAAAAATAACCAAAGCATAGAAATATCAGGTGAACTTATTTCTAAAAAATTAATAGAAGCTAACTTTGATTTATTTAGTTTTTATTAGTTTTGGTTTGTTCAATTGTCAGAATCTGTTCCCTTTTGCTTAGGAACAAAGAAAACTAGTAAAAATGATGGCTAGGTTAGGGGAGAACAGGACAGAATAGGACAAGACAAGACAAGCTAGACTTACAGAGATGAAAGACTTTAGGTATCAAGTTTTTAAATCCCTCATTTTATATATGAGGAAGCTAAAGGAGGATGAATGTGTTTACATAATCCTTTTACATAATGGAAAGCAAATTCAAAGCATAGGCTCCATGGCGGGTCATCAGTAGTCTTTATAAATTAAGGAAAACACTTATTTTTGTACTCAGAAGTTACAAGTCTTTTAACAGACAACATAGAAACACAGTATTAAAATTCAAGATTTGATAGAAGATAGGGAGAAATAATATTCTTATAAATGACCAGTACAGGAAATAATTCTAAGGATCTTTATTACTGTTACTATAACATTTCCATGGTATTTTTTCTAATGTCAATCTAAAAATGAATATGAAAATGTTTTATAAAATGTTCATCCTGAAAATACCTATTGAGGTAAGTAGAGCTGAATATATGGGACCAGACTGTCAAGTACTCCCTTGGCCCACAGAGATCAATAATTCTTGAAGAAAAAGTGAAATTATTCATTCTACCTATATAGTTCATACTACAGCATAATTCCTAAGACTGTAACTAGACCAAGAGTGTTAATGCAAATGTCTGAAGATGATACTATAGTTTAAACAAGCCACTGTGCAGTATTATTAGTCTTTTCCAGTTGATGACACATAATTTCTTGTTGTAGCTATATAGCTATGTCCACTGCTTGTAGGATTCATTGCTCTTTACAGGTTCACTTTTATATTGTCATTTTTAAATGTCCTTCTTAAATTATGTATACTCATTTAATCTCTTCACACCAGCATCATCTGTTTTTGAGTAAAGGCAATCCACCCTCTTTCCCCTCATCCAGTTTATCCTTCCTTTGAATAGAAATGGCTTGACTTGCCTTATTCTCTTAAACATCATATCCAAATTTGGATAAACTGTATATCCATTCAGTGCCATCTAATAGGTGTTAGCAAATTACTAGAATGCCAAAAATCTGTTTTAATACTGATTTATGAATACCATAAAAATACTAATAAGGCACCTGGCCTCCTTTTGTAATACTAGGAAAAGTACATTGAGAGGATAAGTATCTTGTAGATAATAATTTAAACTATGTAAAACTAAAAATAATGAAAATGTTTAATGTAATACCATTGACCAGAATCTACTTTCATATTTTCCTTTTCAAGTACACCTTATACAGTCATCACTTCCAAAGTGTTTTGTACCTCTAATATTGTGTCATTAAAAAAAAATCTTTTAAGGAAAATAGAGTGATATTTCCATTTAATTTTTTGTGTGAAGGAATAATACCTGTCCTCAAGGAACTTATGTGGTCTGGAAAATAGTGAGAGACACACAGACACACACACACACACAGACATACACTACACCCCATACCTCAGAGGTAAGTAGAGTTTTCCTTGCATTTTCTTCCCTGATTTTAGAAGTCCCGTGCTCCAAATATTTACAGGGGAAAGGTGGACTCCAGAGTCTTAATGTCCTTTACATAAAAAGAAACATGGGGGGGGAGGGGGGACAGAAAAGAGAAAAGATACTGTAAGGAAAACTAAAATCTAATTATGTTAATGGTTCCAAACATTCAATTCTGGGTAAATTTTAATTTGAAGTCTTTTTCAGCAGTAAATTTTGCTAGTAATAATAATAATGACAGCAGCTAGCATTTCTCTATCAGAGTGCCAATACCTGGACAAAGCACTTTACAAATGTTATCCGATCCTCACAACTCTGGGAGGTAGCTACTGTTAATCCCTATTTTAGGGATGAGCAAACTGAGGTAAACAAACGTTAAGAAGCTTGCCCCAAGTCTCAGAGCTAGCTCTTATATGAGGCTAAATAAACGAAAACAGTTCTTAAGTAAGAAAATCAAACTACAACTACCTGTAGTTAACCAAATCTCTGTGTGACCTTGGGTAAGTCACTTGATCCCTCTGGACTTCAATTTCTTAATTTGTAAAATAAAGGGGTTAGTGATAGGGCTAGGGACTGACTTAGTCCTCTCAAAAACTCATGAAAATCTATGACTTGGAGGAAGCTTATTGGGGTAAGAAGGAAAAAAGGATATTTTAAAAGGGGTGGAGCATTCTGCACCTTTCTTCATGAGGAAATAAAGGGGATCTGGACACCGAGATAGTGTCTTTCTACTTCCCAAGTAGTTTATTTTATTGCTCTGTATATGCTCAAGTAGAGAATGCATGGGACCAGGGCATTTCTTCATTAGGGCACATATGAAGGCACTTCAATCCTCAGCAACCCCAAATTCAGTGTTAAGAAATGACTAGAAAGGATTTCCAGACAAAAGTGAGTACTAGTAGCCTAGGCTATTTCTCTTATGGAATAAATATAGTAATAAATAGGAAAAAATAAAAAAAACTGGGAATGCTAATGTTTACAAATTAAGGGGGGAAAATACCTAGTGGTATCTTAGATTTGTTTGATTAGAGATTGCTCTGAAAGCTTCAGCATTTGATTTTACTTTAGCATAGATGCTTTAGTTTAAAAAAATTTTTTTTCATATTAAAAGTAGCAAAATTAGTAATTATAGATTTATAAGGTCTTAGTGGGCCACATCTCAAATTTCAGTTTAGAGACATGCCTAATATGGTCATGGAACAGTACTGCCATCTAGTGGCAGCACATCTATTTCAAAGGGTCAGCTGCTTTTAAAAAATGTAATCCAAAGGAAAATTATAAACTGTATTTACTTTCTAATGAAAAGATTAACAGATCACAAATGCCATAGTACTGTAATAATTAAAATATTAAGATCAAGCTCAGCTTGTAAGTGGTATAATTTCTCTTTCACATGATCATTTTTTTCCCCTTAAGACTTTATCCTTGGTCATAAAAGGTTGCCTTACCATTCATGAGACTTCATACAGTAACCCAATGACTTTTATCAAATGGGTATCTGGCAGTCATCCTTTACCTCTAACTCTGAAGTCAAGAAAAGGATAGTGTAGGTTTGAGGGAAAGCAGACAAGGACTAAGAGAATGGTGATGAATGTGGTGAATGTCTATACTGGGGGCAGTTAGCAGTTTCCTCTGACTGGATGTAACAAAGAAGTTGTCTCTTGCAAATATGTAATGTTCCATGTTCGTATGATATTGTGCTAATGTGAACTATCTCTATGCTGTCCTCTGGGACCTCCACTTCTACCTTCTGATTTCTACCCAGCCAAGGCTAGAGATGAGCTTCATGGTGGTTAATCCAATTCTTTCTAATGGAACATTCCTTAATATACTCTTCTATGAGCTGAAAGCCCTTATGTGGCTAATTGGAGCCCAAGATATACATGAGTACCCATGGCACACTATTCCAGCACTAATAAGAATGTTTTGACTATTTTGTAGATTATACATATGTAGAGAGGTTGATCAAAGAACTTCTTGATCAACAGGATGAACTTTTAGGGGGGACTTTTGATAGTATCTTCCTATGAGGGTAGGGAATATGTCCTTCAGTGACTTATAGCTGATAGGTCTCAGCGATTGAGGATGAATTGGTTGACTTAATTCTAGGAGAGGGACTGCTGTGGAAACAGTCACCCTGTAAGAGTCTTCATCTTAAGATGAGGCTTTTATGCTTTTCAGTAGAGCTAAATTGTATGGAGTCATTGATATCTGCCTTTGAGCAAAGAACATAGGAACCACATTATCTCCACCATGTGGCATCAATGGAAAAAGAACCATGTGGCCAAGCGGTGCAGAGACGGCAGCTTCTTGTCCTGATAGGTAAGTAATAGCTGGAGAAATAGCAGAATATTGAGAATGCCTGCACCCAGTCCTAGAGAGATAGGAGCTAAGGCATGTTCTAAACCCTGGAAGAGGGAAACACATGAACCTGAACTTCCAAAGGACTGCTGAAATATCTTACTTGGGAACTGAGGTCCTAGTAACTGCTAGGTTTAAGAGTCCCAGAATATCCAGCCTCATTAGAGAAAAGAGGATTGCACACATGGAACATGAAGCTGGAAAAGGTATAAGGGGTTAAAGTCATGATACAGGGTATACATTCAGGTGGTAAATAAGGGTAATGCTGTAGACAGAGAACTGGCCTTAGAATTAGGAAGCTCTAAGCTCAAGACCATCTGATACAAGCTCTGTGATTGTGTTGTACTAGGCAACTCTCTAGGATTATAAACTGAAAAATAATTTCCAGTCTGCAGTAAAACAGGGTTCCTCACTAGGAATTACAAACACTGAATTACAAACACAAGTCCAAAACCATCTCTTTTACCTTCCCTCCCCCCACCCCACCCCACTAATCAGGTTAATATATAGTCAGATGGTGGGGAGGGAAGAGGTGGAAGGTTTGCTTGTCTGGCATCTTTAGGTGCATTTTTTTCCCCCATGAGGAATATGAGCTCTTAGATCTGTACCAAAAGTCCGGATGCCTTTATGGATTGTGAACTAGAATGTTGGGTTGTTGTTGAAAACCCACTACTGTTCACTAGAATGTTGGGTTGTTGTTGAAAACCCACTACTGTTCCAGAGATTCCAAAGTATAAGGTGAAATTGAGTCTTAAGGGTTGTTTAGAGCCATGGGAAATTTGACTTCACCAGAATAGTGGGGAAAGGAGGGAAGGAGAGGAAGGTCCTCCTAGTAACCCCAAGTTTGTTACCCTTCCTAAGGGTGTCTAAACCACAAGGTGGAGCTATGAGTCTGGAGGACTTTTCTAGCCATGGCTGATAATATTATGTGCAGTACAGTCTTCCATTGATACATACTGATAATTTATTGAATTGGACAGGTGAAAGATGTTGTGGAGGTAAAATCGAGAGACTAGCAATTTAATCTGAGGAAGAAGGAAAAGAGTTTACTGTATAGAAAACTCTTGATTAGTCTGGTTTTAATTATTGATGGCAAATGTTTAATCCCAGGTCAACTTCTGTTATCCAGGATATTTCTATTATAGTATGCCCCCTATAAGTCAGTTGGTGTGAGTTCAGCAAATGTAATTGATCTAAATCTAAGTCTGAAATCAATATAGTTAGAAGATAAATCCACTGTAAAAATACCACAAACTACATTCCAAAACTAAGAAAAAGTTTTAGTATTACCTACTGTATTGGATTAGATGGATCACAATCCCTCTTTAGTGGATGCATTCTTCATGAGCTACAACCCTGAATCACTGCCTAATATTTGAGGGGTAAGGTAAAGGAGGGGAAGACATTTATTGGCAGAATCTTAGATATGATTTCACTGGTTTTAGTGTACTCATTTCTTCTTCCCTGGTTTCCTCATATGTAAAATAGGGATAATAACATTCACCTACTTCATAAGGTGGCCGTGAGGATCAGATAAGATAATATGTCAAATGCTTTACAAAACTTAAAGTGATATAAAAATGCTAGCTATTTTTAAACTGTATTATCTACACATTCTAGATCATCAAGTAATGCTCACCACACACAGAGGTTTGATTTGAAACACAGAAAGGTTCTAGTCTAAACTCTGAATAATTTTCTCTTCATCCTTGGTCAAGTTATTTAATCTCTTTTTCTCAGCTTTCTCATCTGTAAAATGGGAATGAAAATATCTTTGTTACTAAATTGCTATGTGTTGCCATATGGATAAAGTGAGATATGTACCTGTAAATGTTTCCACAAATACAAAGCACTATAAAGATGTAATAATCTCTTATTATTAAATTTATCTTTTACTTAGAGAGAGATTATGGAATCCCAGATAATACAGCTGGTCTCTGAATCAGGAAGACCTAGGTTCACTTCCCACCTCTAACACAGTCTAGTCTTTAGATTCTAGTCAAAACACTTAAGCTCTCAGTGTTGTAGGCAGTTTTTTAAGACTATAAATTCTAGTCAATCTACATTGGTAGAGGAAGTTTCTCTCCCTACACCTATGAAACCATAAGTCCAATCCTTGTCCCTAACTTTTAGTTAGTAATACTTGGGATTTATATAATGCTTTAATTTGCAGTTCTCTTTGCACATTATCTCACTGGATCCTCACAAAAACCCTATAAGGTTGGAGCTATTATCATTCCCATTTTACAGATGAAGAGTCTAAGACGAAGAGACGTAAGTCAGGGTCGTAGCTAGTAAGGACCTGTGGCAGAATCTGAACTTAGGCCTCCCCGCTTCCAAGCCTAACACTCCATCCACCGTTCCACTTAACATTTCAATTCCTCTTTCCTCTCTAAAGTAGACTTCAAGTAGATTCCAGTTTTCCTTTACATTACTTTTCTTGCTTATTGTTTAGTTAAGTTATGCCGATTTGGCTTCTAAAATTGGTTCTTATAACTCTTCACCAGCAACAGTAGTCAGAAATATAGAAGTTCTGTTTTTCTTTCTAATGGAGTTCCATTAACCATTTTTAGAGCTTTTGGCTTCTCCTGGTCAGAGTAAAGTAGGAATAGTCTCCCCTGTTTGAATTCTGGAAGCAAAATCAACCACAGGAAGGAGACTTCAGAAAACATACAAGGATGGTTCTAATTTACTGGTTTTTTCTGGGCACTCCCTTCCTCCTCCCATCCCCTCTGCTAGCTTTCTGCCCTTCTTGGCTTTCAAACATAACATTCAAATTACTGCCTCACCTATGTCAGCTTTCTATTTTTCTACCTTGCTATACAACCACACCAGCAAGATCATCAACAAGAAATTGTGCTAACTCTTGGGGATATAAATAAAATTTTTTAAAAAATCCCTCCAGGAGCTCACACTCTAATGGGGGAGATGACGTAAACAAGTCTGTCCATAGAAGATATATAAAGTATAAATGGGAGATAATCTCAGAAGAAAGGTACCAGAAGTGAGGTGATAAGGAAAGACATCTTATAGGAGATGGAATTTGAGTTGAGTCTTAGGACTCTCCAAACAACAAAAACAAAACAAAATTTAAGGTCAAAGCAGAAATAAAACTATTTTTTTTAAAGCAAGTATAAGGGATCATAAGTTTAGAGTTGGAAGGTCCCTTAGAGGTCATCAAAATCTACCTCATTTTACAGATGAGGAAACTGAGGCTCAGGGTGGTTAAGTGACTTGCCTAGAATTTCACAGCTAAAAAGTGTCTAAGGCAAGACGGAAATGGAAACCAGCACCCTGTCCACCATATTGCTGTAGTAAAGTCATATAAATGACTCATCTAAAATTTTAAAAGTGAACTGAAATTTTAAAAAAAAATGTGCTGAAACCTTTTTAAAAAACAAACATGGACTGATATCTTTACAAGTTCTCTTGGATGGTTGCTTCCATTTCCTTCTTTCTCTCCTTTTACCCTAACTTCATGTTAACTTGATGGTTTTCTCCCCACAACTAAGAGAATGATTTAAAAAAAAGCAGGGTTGGAATACTCATGTTAGAAAAAAAGTCTGCAACTATTCAGTTCCTTACTCTTCCTTAATATTCAAAGCAAATACTGCTTTCAAATTTGATAGCAATTACTGTGCTTAATTATTTGCTTTGCCGATTATCTACTGTTAGAGTTTATTCCAGATTGCTTATGATACTGATTTCTTAGCTCTCTATTTTGTATTGTATTTTTCAAGACAATTCTTTGAAATCCAATACTTAAAGAACTTCCTAGTTAATAGACAAAGTTTTAAAGACCTCATCCGTTCAGGCATGTCTGGGAGACATGGAGAAAATAACAGCTCACATTTATATCACAATTTTAAAATTTGTGAGAGGGGTCATCACGGTGACCTACCAAAAAGATAGGTCATCATTGTTTTCTTTGAAGTGCATTCCTATATTCTTTTGATTTATAGAGTTGTTTTACAAACATTTAAATCTAGACAGGAGAATCTCTCACAATGGCAGGGCATTCAGTTGAGAGAATAGCCTATTAAAGTTTTTAACTTTTATTAAATTTTTTATTTTTTTTTATTTTGAGGCCTAATTTTAAAGTAGGGTCTAAGATAAATTGTGAGAGTGTGAATGATCCCTTTATGCCAGGGCTACAGCCTCATAACCTTGTCCATGGTCCTGCTATTTCAGTTCCTTCCCCCCAACAAGTAGCAACAGAATTAAACAATTCCAAGTCTTCCCTCTAGTCCTAAACACCTTACCAAAAGGCATGGAAAACAACTATGTCAGACCTAGCATGTCCCCAAAGATTTGGAGTCAGCTAGTCTACTTATTTTATAGATGAGAAAAATGAGGCCCAGAAAGGTTCCCACAACTCACAACTGACCAGAATGATTGTTCTGCGAGAGATGAGATTAGAACTCTGCACCTCTTTCAAGGCTCAAACCCAAGTGCTTCCTGCTCCATGAAGGTTTTTTGATTTCCCCAATCAGAAGTGATCACTCTCAAATTTCTTAAAGGAATGAATGAGGCAGTGTGGTAAGAATGGAAAAAAACATTATGTCTGGATTTGGAGGACCTAGGTTTGAATCCCAGCTCTTTCATTTCCTAATTGAATGACTTTGGAGAAAGCTTTTAACTTCCATGGGCGTCTTTCTACATTTGCAAAATGAAAATCTCTAAGATTCCTTCCAGTTCTACATCTAAGAACCTTGTATCTATTGCCTTCATATCATGGTTATTTGTATCCATTATTTGTATTGTATCTTATACCTACCTCACATCATCTTTTCTCTTATGATTTGTTTATAATTTTGAGGGTTGATGTTATATCTAATTTCATGAAAAAAAAAAAAAACAACACCAACACAGTTCCTTAACCATAGTAGGCACTTAAGAAACGTTTGTTAAATTGGATTGTATTACTTTATGAGTAAGCTGAGAGAGGGAGACAGAACTGAAGAGCACACATACGGATACATATTTCTGCATTTTCTTGCTATGTATATGTATTTTTAGATTATTAACAGTTTTTCCTTACTTGGACAAGTACAGCGCTATTTCATCTGCTTCTAGCTAAAATTAGCAATCATGTATTGAAAGCTATAGTAACTCAGGAATTCAACTAGGTTTTTCATCTAGTAGGGATAGGGACAGGAGCCATCCCTGATTTCATTAGTAAAGGTTATGTCCCAGGTTGGTAAACTCCCTCTACCAAGCAAATTGGTACCTTCTTTGCAAAATACTTGAGTTTGGACTAACTGAAAATTGAAAAAAAAATTATTAAACATATTAGAGTCTTTTTTTTCCTCTTCATAAAATAGAATTAAAGAACCAGGGTTGGAAAAAATCTTAAATGCCATTTAATCTAATCACTACTTGAAGTATGCATGCCTTTTACAGCATCTTCAACAACTAATTCATCATCCAGCTTCTGTTTGAAGATTTCTAGTGACTGAATTTATTAGCTCTTAGGCTAGTCAGTTCCATTTTTTGACAACTCTGTTAGGAAAATCTTTTTTATATTGAGATTCCATGGAACTTCCATGTGATAGTCCTAGTTCTGTCCTCTTGGACAAGAGTAAATCAAATATACTTTCTTACATGACAGCTCTTCACATATTTGAAGACAGTAATAACCAAGCCTCCCCCAAATCCTCTCTTCTCCAGGTGAAGCATCCTTTAGTCAATCCTCATGGCATGATTTCCAAGTCCCTTCACCATTCTGGCTCCTCTTTTCTCAGAATACTCCAGCTTGTCAACGTTTTTCTTACAACGTAGAGCCCAGGACTCAACATAATCCTCAATGTGTAGTGTATCTAAGGCAAAATGGAGTGGAATTCTCACTTCCACCATTCCATACATAAGCTGCTACAGAAAACATCTACATTATACGTTATATCTATGTTACTGTGCAGTCAGATCCCTGTATCTTTTTCATATGAACTGCTAAGGAAGGCATGGCTTAGTTTTTATATCACCAATATTTCCCCAATATATTCCCCCACCTCCTAAAGTCATTCCTTGTAACAAAGACTAAAAATAAGAAAAAAGTAATTCACAAAGCTAAATATATCAGCAAAGTTCAACACTGTTTGCAGTGCTTCAGTACCCCCACCTTTATGCAGTTATCTTTTGAACCCAAATGTGAGTCAAATTGACATTTATCTTAAGTTCAATTTAGTCCCAAAGCATATCTGCTTATGGATTCAAATTCTGTCACCTAATGTATGAGAATCAGTAGAGGAAATGAACATTTAGAGAGAAATAACTTGGAGGAAAGAATAGGGCTTATTTATTTACTGGATCATGGGAACACAGAAAATCTTAAGGAATAGACTGAAGGTGTTTATCAGTAAAGATGATCTGAAGTGGAGGTGAAGAAATAGAAAGAAATGGAACTTTGGGAGTAGATGGGAAATGTCTTAACCAGTGTGCCAGAGACCAGGCAGAAGCTCAGAGTCAACACAGGTAGAAATAAAAAAATAAAACATAGCCCAGGACCCTTTGAGGGTCAAATCTCAGAAGGATAATGCCACCAGGTACAGGGAGGCTTGAAGATGCTAGTAGTAGTACCAATCCTAAATAAGCTTAGGACAGAAATGGAAGTATATTTCTCTAGCAAAGATTATATATAATCCAATGCAGAACATTTTGATTAGAGAGAAAGAGAATGAGTGTAATCAGCAGTTGCTGAAATGATCTTTGGTTAAATATCAGTTAGGACTAGAAATCTATTTTTTTTAAACTCAAGTTTTTCCCCCTCAAGTTTGTGTGTGGGGGGCCATAAGGAGTAGGGGAACGTTGTTTGTTTTCCATTAGCTTTCTCATAAAAATTCCTTTTGAAATATTCTAACCTAGTCTCAAATGAACCAAGGTAAAAAGGAGTTTATTACAGGATGGTTATGGAAATTAATTTCTCTCAGTGGTCAGGTGTAGTAGTGGTGGTGGAAGCACTGAACAGTTAATAAAAAACTCAGGATAGTCTTTAGGGCAACTCTGAAACTTCTATTTGGCCCATTCAACAGACATTTACTTTAGATGAGATAATGCAGGAATAAAACAAGATGTCTTATAGGTATGTGGAAGATACTTTGGGAGAATTCCAGTTAGTCAATAGTTTAAAACTTTAGACTTTTCTTAACTGGAAAGATCTGAAAACAAAACCAATAAATGTTGTGTAATTGAAAAAAGATTTTGGAATTATTTTAAAATTCTTCTTACATTGATTACAAAATGTATTTTCTACTTGTTAAATAATTACATCAGCAGGATGAAAATCATCTTTATAATCTTTCCTTTTTAAGGAATCTTACTGATGCTGTTTTAAGATAAATCCCAGCTCACAAATGCTAACTCTAATTGAAAACTATTTTCAATTAATCTTAAGAGAAGAGAATGTGCATAGCTGTTCTAAATATGAGCTGTACAATCACTAATATTTTTTCAGTATACCACTACTGTTTGCTTACATTTATATATTGGATTACATTTTGTAATGTGGTTTTCTCAGAATTAAAGTACTATCCACTGTGGTACATGACACAGTGGATAGATGGACATGGAGTCAACAAGATCTGAGTTCAAATCCAGACTAAGACACTGTGTGACCCAGAGCAAGTCACATAACCTCTGTGCCTCAGTTTCCTTATTTATAAAATGGGGATAACAGAACCTTCCTTCTAGAGTTGTGCGAATGAAATGAGGTAATATTTGTAAAGGGCTTTGCAGAACTCAAAAGGTTATATAAATAACAGCTGTGAATATCCTTTTTGCTAATAAAGTAACAAAAACATATGTACAGGCTTTGCGTATGTTTATTCATTCTTTGATCCTCACAACAAACCTGCGAGTTATGGCTTCTTACCACCCTTATTTTACACATGAAGAAACTAAAGCAAAGAGGCTCAAGTGACTTGCCCAGGGTCACATAGATGGGATCTGAACCCAGCCCTTCTTTAGTCTAAGTCTTGGCTGTATCCATTACATTACCTGGCTGCCTCTACGAATCCCCTGTCAGTCAGCCACTCAAGTCGGTGGACAAGCATTTATTAAGTGCTTATAATGCGTTAGGCAGGCCCTGCTAACTGCCAAAGATACAAAGAAAGGGGAAGTATCTGTGTGAGGGAGGGAGTATAAGGAACAGCACCTCCACTTAGAGAAAGGGAAAGGAGCTCGATAACTAACTCATAGCAGAAGAGCTGTGACTCAAAGCTGAGGTCTTTATTTCAAGTTTTAGGCTTTCCAAGTGACATCGGAGCATAGGATTTAGAACAAGGAAATTACTTGTTGCAATCTCCTCATTTTGCAGATGAGAAAACTGAGATACTAAGAAGTAACGTGTCCAGGGTCACAGTGGTACAGTAAAGCACAAGAGACAATTTTAAACTCAGTTCAACTGACTTCAAATACAGTGTTTTTTTTTTTTTGTTTTTTTACATCATATTATGCTCATTCCTGGACACTCATAAATTTTTAAGAGGCATTTTAAGTGTAGAAAGAAAACCTTAAAATCGCCACTTCTCGAGGTTACAGGAATGGGGAGGCAATAATACTTCCCAGTTAGACAAAGTCTCATCTCAAGGGCTCCCAAACTTTCATGTTCATAGAGTTTAAACATATTGAGTACTTTCGGTACTAATTCAGTCTCTATGTACTCACCACCTTGTCTTGACAAATACCATTCTATAATCTATCTTCCCGACATTTTCCCTACTTCTAAGTCAATTCTAATGTTCAACGTTAAAAATCCCTCTTTCTATTCACTAGTCATCTCGTTTTGACAAACAGGACTTTGCAATCTGCTCCCCAGATACCTTCGTTCTGACGTCTTAAGTCGGTTTCAAAAGCTAACGGCCAAAACCCCTTTTAGCACGACCAGTTAGTTATTACAATCAAATCACTTACTTCTCGAATCCCTTTCCCTTTAAATATACAAGGTCTACAAAAACAGCCTGGATACTCGAAAAAGTACTCAGAAATGGAGTAACCTTGGAAGAACAGTTTTGCTCAAAACTGTAAATGTTTTTTACATTTACAACCGTAAAAAAAAATGTAAGCATTTTTCAGCCGAATGGATAAGTTGGCTCGTTTTTTAAACGCCAACGGCTTTTCTGTTGAACTCAGCTACGATTAAGCTATTTGAGCAATTACTTTTTTAATCGACCGCGATGATTCAGAAAGGAAAAAGAAAAACCTGTTTCTTAACTGAAAAAAAAAACAAAACCATTTTGAAACGGGACATTTGTAATCGAGAATTTCTTACATAAGCCAGCACCCAGTCCGGACAGGTGAGAAAGCCCCCCAGGGCCTGGCACACAGGGGGCACTTGGTAAAGGCCGGATGACCCCAGCTGTGGAGGAGAGCCCTCGGGCCGAGCAGGGAAGGGATGTCCAAAGGCGGACGACGGCGGCAGCGGCGCCAGAATTCGGTCAGAAACAGACTCGAGGCCCTTTCCTCCCTCCCTGAGGAACCTAAACCGAAAACACGACTCACTCTCCGCCCGCAGTTTCCCTCCTCTGAACAGCCCTGACATTAAGACGTCAGAGATCAGCCAGTCCGGAAGGGGCCCAGCGAACAGGAAGAGAAGGTAATGACGCGGAAAAGAGCAGAGAAGGGGAAAAAACAGTGGTGCGAACGGAGAGGGGGAGACCCGGGAGAGGCGCACTGGGGCATCTCGGGCGGGGCCCCCAGCCCCGCGAGCCCCGGGGGACGGTTGGCGGGCCCTCCCCGCCCCCTCTGCGGCCCGCGCCGCGCGCCGCAGAACCCCACTCAACTTCTCCTCTCCGCTCTTCGGTCCCACCCCTCCCGGCCCCGTCCCCGAGTATGATTGGCGAGAGGAGGGATCCCTCGGCGCCGCTCGTCCTATGGCGAACGCCTCCGGGCCGCCCCTCCTCCGCCCCGCCCCTTCCCCGTCTTCCCCGCCCTTCCCGATGATGGCCCGCCCCTCTCGCCTCTGCACTTGGGAGCGGAGGGAGAGTAAATACAACAGGAGCGCAAAATGGCGGAGCCGCTGAGCCCCGTCCGCGGCGTCGCCGCCGCCCCTGAGAAAGAGCCGTTCTGCAAACCGCCGCCGCCTCCCTCTCCTCGGGACCCGTCCTGTTCCTTGTCGGCCAAGAAGGTCCGGACGGAGGAGAAGAAGCCGCCGCGAAGAGTGAACGGGGAGGGGGGCGGCGGCGGCGGGAATAGCAGGCAGCAGCCGCCTGCGCCTCCGAGCCACGGCATCCCCGCGGTGTGGAGCTTCGCGGCCGCCGCCGCCGCCCCTGCCGGCGGCTTCGCTTTTCCCGCGGGCGCCGCCGCCACTTCCTCCTCCTGCTCGTCTTCCTCTTCGTCCTCCTCCTCCTCTTCCTCTTCTTCCTGCTCCTCTTCACTCTCTCCCCAACCTCTGCCCCGCAAACTGCTCGTGTCCCCGACGCTGCTTCCCGCTCAGCCCCACCACCATCTTCTGCTCCCGGCCCCGGCCGCCGCCAACGCCAAGCCTCGGAGACCCAAGGAGAAGCGAGAGAAGGAGAGGAGGAGGCACGCCGCCGCCGGGGCGGCCGAGGCCGGCGGGGCCCGAGAGGAGAACGGGGACCTGAAGCTCCTGCAGAGAGGTGGGTGCTCGCCCGGGCCCGTGGGGGGAGGGCGCGGGGGGCAGGCCGGCCGGGGGCAGGGCCTCGCGCCCCGGACCTCCGGCCTCGCTCCAGCGCCCGGCGCGGGTCGGGGGGCCAGGTTGGCGGCGAGCCCGGGAAAGGACGCGGTCGTCACCCCGGGGGCAGGAAATGGAGCCTGTAATTGTAGGAGCAGGGAAGGCAATGGCCCCGACTCTTCCTCCTCCGCGCCGGTTTGAGCCTCCGCGGTGATGCGCCGTGCGACTGGGCAGAGCTTCCTTTAGGGACCCACGGAAGATGCCTGTGGGTGCGGAGGCACCCGATCCCGGGGAGGGAGGGCCGCATGGACGACCCCTCCCCCACCCCCGCGCCGCCCGGAGCGTCTTCATTTGAAGATCCGGTCAAAGGGGGGTTGGTGCGGGGCACACTGGCGTCAGCTGGAAGCTCCCGGAGGCCTGAGCTTTTCATCCCTATTAGGGAAGCGAGGTGGTGTCCTGGGCGCCGAGGAGGCCTCGCATATACACAGTCTTGAGAGACTTTGTTGGCCTTACTCGGTACCCCCATCGCCCCTCAAAAAGTGTGTGTGTATTTGCTATGTTATTTTCCCTATAATGGAGACTGAAATCAATACATGAGAGAGAGTAAACTTTTTTTTAAATGACTTGAATGGAAGTATATTTCAAAAGGAACGGGCTTAAGGACCTGATCCTGTAAAAGTATATCTTTCAGATGTAGAACTGTCATAACATTTTTCAAATACTACCTGTTATTTTAAAAAATTGCTTAAAAATGGCCTCTAGTACTCAAAGAGTAGTTGAGAATTAGAAATATATGTGGTTTTTCAATTCCAATAAATAATCAGAATAGCAGAAAACTTTAGTATTACTGTTTTCAGGTACTTTTTTATGATCATGAAAATCATTTATTTGAGTTACTTTCTTTTATTGTGCCTGACGATATTAGCGTTGCATATGATTTAGTAGCAACATTGTTACTTCTGTTTTTATATTTTGTACGTAACATAATTATGCATCTAAGTTTAGCCATTTGATATTTGATATTTTGGGATCCACCACCTTTGGGGAGTTTCTTTCAAAGTATTTTGGAGAGTAACAGTTAATCTGGTTACATTCAGAAGTACTGAGGAGCATGTATCTTGTGGTTGTTTTGTTTTCATTATTGGAAGTCTTGTGATGGCAACAAATAGTTTTTCTTTTTTTTTTTTTAAAGCAACTACGTATTCCTTGAATACTTTTCAGTTTCTGTTCTTAGCAATTTGAGAATAAGCATATTGACACATTACCATATTGATCTTCATGATCAGGAAGTAATATAATGATATTTTTTTCTTCAGGTTTATTTTCCTTGAGTTCCTGAATAATGAATGAAATGACTAAGTAAGATTATGGCAAAGAAGTTGGAATTTAGGATGCTTAAAACATAAAACATCCCTAAGCAGTTCTTAGTAATGTTTGTGATCTTAAGCAACATTTTGAAAGCTCTTTTCTTAGGATTATGCCCATTTTGACCAGATAAAACAACTTAATTATTTTTGTTTAGTAATTTCTGTAAATTCTATTACATAATTTCTTTTTTAGTCGTTTGAATTGTGTGTTGAAGGTATCTATCTCCAGGTGGCATTTCCTGCTTGAATTTTTTTTTCTAAAAGAGAACACCTAGACAGTCTGGTATATATAGAGAGAGGCTCAGCTTGTAGTCACAGTGACTTAGATTCAAGTCTTCCTACCCTTGACTCTTATTAGATGGTTAACCAAGAACAAGTCATTTAGCCTTTCCGCATCCCAGGCAGATCTCTAACTGGGTTTCTTAATCTTTTTGGTGGACCCTTTTGGCATACTGGTAAAAGTTATTTACTTCATCTCAGAATAATGCATAGTATTACCAAGGAAGTCAGATTGAAATGCAGTTCATAATAATTATCCAGAAAAGATTGTGATATATTAAAGAAGACCAATAACCTTGCTCTCAGACTTTAAAGCTGCAGATACGCATCTTGGAGGTTGTTTTCATATCTGAAATTCCTTACACTCATGAACTAGGTATCAGCATAGGGGTAAGTGATTTTTTTTTTTTTTAAATGACCATGTTCCTGTTTTTGTGAGGAAAAAAACCTTAAGCAAATAGAATAAGACTAATAGTTTTGTTTAACCTTTTCCTTTAGTTATGTATTGGTATATCTACTGCTAGAAATATTTGCTTTCTAGTTGAGAAAGATTGACCCATTCCCTATTGAAATAAAACATTAGTTGAACTAAGAAATACAAATACTTTTTTTGTTTGAATAGTAATAATTAAGCAGATTAATGAGATTTGATTAGTGCTGATGGTTCCATTCAGATACACATATATAACTATAATTCAGTCATTCAACTTTGCAAAATATAAGACCTAAATAAAAGAAGGTAGGAGCAAATAAATGTAATTGTTTAGTTTGTTTTTTTTTTAAAACTGTCCAGCAAGAATAAACTGGAGGCATATGGTAGTACAGAAGTGGTGGTGTTTAACCAGTAAAGCCAGCCTTGAAGCCAGGAAGACCTAGGTTCAGGTCTCATTTTTAAGACATTGGCTGTGTAAGTCACTGTGTAAATTGGCCTGGGTAAAACATTTAACTTCTAAGTGCTCCATATCACTTTCTAAGACTATAAATTGCAGACCTTCAGTGGTAGGGGAATTCCTTAATCTGGGAGTTGCCTATCCCTGCAAAATCTTGGGACCAGTTTCTCTCCCTGATACTCTGGCATTTATCTTACCTATAGGACATTTAGCCATTTACCAGGAAGTAAGCAAAGAAAGGCATCTGTGTGACCAAAATTGATTTATTAAAGCTCATTCATACATTTAACCAATACCATAGCCCTTATACCCCATTCATTTACTGTTTTACCCAGAATTCTAATAAGCTTGCTTTTTTCAGTTTATAGATTAGAAACAGGAGAGAGAGATAATTGATAGAGACTGACTGTAGTTAGAAGTGATTATGATTGGGACAAGACTGAAAAAATATATAAAAAGTAGACCAAGATACACTTCCCTGTGATATTAGGTATTTATGCAAGTAGCCTTTTGTGCTTGAATATTATATGACAGGACAGTTAAGTTTATAATGATGATCCAGAAAAGTTTAAGTTATGTTGCATTTAACAAGACAAGAAAATAAACATTTTAGAATGATTCCCATCAAATTATTGAAATAAAAGTTTCAGTGTCTTAGGCCATATTATTATTCAATTATCTTTATCAGGAAAATTCAGTTACTTGGCATATCTTGTCCCCACATTAGACTAGACAGATTAGGTTTTATTTATTGAAACAGAAATTTGGGATTCTCCAATTAAAGAAGGAAAGATGTATTCAACATTTAGGGAGAATGACTTGGTGGTAAGAGTACAAATTTATTGGACAACAGCTAACACCTTAATTGGTTCTGTTGGCTGCTTGTAGTGACATACTTGTATAGAATGTTGGTGGTTTTCTAAACACTTAAAAATATATTATACTAAATGCCCTAAAGTGTGTATGTGTATGTATGTATGTGATGCAGATCTGCAGTTTGTCTGTTACTTAGTCTTGAGAGTTGAACTTCTGTGTTATAGACTTGCCTGTAGAAGTTGAATAACTTGCCTTGGATCAAACAGCCATTGTGAGTCACAGGCAGGACTTGACTCTCAAGTGTCTCAGAATCTAAGTTTACAGTGCTTCTCAAAAGTGTATTTACAAAAGATATTTTATTTAATACTAGGTTAAAAGATTAGTTGTGTAATTTTGCTGCTCGGTTAGGCCTAAATCAGGAAGACATAAAACTGTTTATGTTGTTGTCACATGAACTTGGCTTATGGAGATGAGTGGTGTTAAATTTACTGCCTTCTATTCAGCGTTTGCTGGACCTGTCTTTCAAGTGGCATGCAGGAGCTTGAACTCATGTTGTTCTTTTTTCCTGAATTTCATTCTAAAAGTCAGACAACAATTCAAATTAAGGGGAAACTACTTTTAAGGTTAAGATACTTCTAGGGAGAACATCAAGTTTTTATATAAAGCTTTGATTTTTTTAAAGCAAATTTAACATGTTGCAAACTTTTCCATACCATATTTTAAATGTAGCTAAGCAGTAATTTGGTGTATTTAATTGAATATATATGTATGTGTATCTATATCTGTCTATATTTGGCTATAGATACACATTTTTTTTTTCCCCATTGAGGCAGAAATAGAACAAACTTCATGGGCTAGATTTTAAGAATAAGGAAGTTTGTGAAAGTTACCTGTTTATATTTTTGCAGCTCAGGGTTTTTGGCCCTAGAGTTTTCTGTTTCATTTCCCAATTGTAGCAGATTGGAAACGTGAGAGAAGGATGGCTGTTAGAGATAGGCTGGCTATAAGCAGCTATTATAATTTTATAAATTTTGAGAGTTTTGGTTGATGAGCTCTGTTTATTGCTTCTATGCGTTTTACAACTTTTTCCTTTTTTGTTATAGTCTTAAAAGATCAATAAACTTGAATATTTCAGCATAGAACAGAAAAAGGATTGGATACAAAACCGAATCATGAGAACATGCATCTTGATTTTTTTTTAAAGTGCACATGAAATGTTAACACAATAGTACCCACCCTGCCCTCCTTGTCTGTGTACTTTTCAGAAATTTCCTTTTCTAAGTTGATTTTGTATGTTTCACTGAAGCCATTTTTTCTTCTGCATTACTACCAATAGATTAATCAACAAAAGCACAATTTACTAACCAGTCTCCTCTCCATTGCCTCTCTCCAAAAGCTCTAACTTGTAACAAATACTTAAATTGATTTCAATGTCTTTTTAAAGCCATGTGGCATCAAGTAGTTACTCCAGTCAGCGAACTAATATGCCACTTCCATTTTGACATTATGCTCTCTGTTATAATTATTTATGTATTCCTCAGTAAAACTGAAAGTTCCTAAAGATTTGAATTTCCCATCCTGCCTAGCACAAATTAAGAGTAATAGGTGTAGAACAAATATTGAACAATTCAATAAAGTAAAAAAATATATTTTGCAAAAGAATGGATTTGTCTTTAATAAATTTGAGGCTAAACAGACTGATTTTCTACATACATGAGAACAAAAACTGTATCATTTTGTCCTTGTATCCTCAGTGACTAGTAATAAATATTTGTTGAGTTTAAATGAAGAATCATTAGGACATAATTAGTGACTGGTTGTGGTGGGAGGAAAAAGTATAAAATTGAAGTTAAGGACAAAAACAGTGACAAGAATAGCAAAGTCAGGACACGGAGACTTTTTGGGAGGAGCTGAAGAAAAGATGAGATTTACCTTGCCTTTGTGGTATGAGGCAGTGACAGGCACTTTTAGATTGTAGAATTAGAATTGTTATCCAGAACATTGCTCAAAGAAGGCTATTAACTGGAACTTGGAAAAATATTTGTTAATAAAAATTTGTTTACAAATACCTTCTGCCTTTACCAGTTAGCTTTTTGCTAACTACCTTCCAGCCTTTAATCCTGACATCTTATTTGGAACCTGCTCCATTTTCATTAGTCTTCCCCTCTGACTTTCCTATTTACCCTTTCCACACTCTGATTGTCAGTTTTTCCAGTCCCTAATAGAAACAGTCCTGATAATCTTTCATCCTCCTGCTTTCATTTATGTCTCTTGGAAAAACAAAACAAAACACCAGTACATTCTTTTGTAAGAGTTGTCAGAATATCTGAAGAATATTTTACATTGTGTCTGTTCATTTAATAAGCATTTATTATACATGTGTGTAGTTATATCTGTCTATATATGACTATAGATACACATTTTTTTGGAGATGAATGTTCAAGACAAAGTGTTCAAGGCACTGGGCTAGGCAGTGAGGCTACAAATATTAAAAAATTATAGTCTCTGGCTTCAAGGAGTTTGTTATTTTAGAATAAGGTGAAAATAGAACATGCACACAGGTAAGTAATTCATGACAATGGCAAAGGAAGTTTTAAGAACACTAATCTAGGAGTGATATGAAGATTGTATTGCAGTTAAGAGAAACTGGAAACAGATTATTTAGGAGAGTAATATGATGGCCAGTTAAAATAATCTAGGAAAATTCTAGGAAGAAGGGAATCTACTTTAGCTTGATATGAGGCTTTTTTTTTTGAATATATGATATTTGAAGGAAGAAATATTCTGAAAGGCAGAGATTAAGTTTTAGCAAGATATTTGGCAACTTCTTCCAATGGCTTTGTAGACAAGATGGAGGGATGTAATACTTTCACAACTGATTAACTGACAAGACTCAAAGAATTACTATTATTGGATTACTGCCAACATGGACTAAGACCCTTACATATAGTTCAGGAACCCAGGCCCTGTTCTGTTGAATATTTTCACTGATAACTTCAAGACATGAATGGCATATTTACCACATTTTCAGAAGAGGCAAAACTGGAATGACTATCTTACTCATTGGATAACATAATTGGGATCCAAATATATATTAACATGTTGGAAAGATGGGTCAAATTTAAGATTTAAAAAAAAATAAAATTTATTAAGTTCTACTTTCTTCTTTCATCCCATGGATAGAGAGACCTATAAGCCAGGAAGACCTGGGTTCACATTGCTTCTGACACTTACTGGCTGTGTGACCTGGTTCAGATCACCTTCCCTCTCAAAGCCACATCTCTTTCTTCTACGAAGCTCTCTAGAACTATGAGTTACAGAGAAGATAACAGCCTGCTTTGGTACAGTGAGTTTTCTCAAATGCTTGTTTCATATACCAGTGAAATTACAGGTTCTCATTTCTTGTTTTATCATAGTGGGAAGGCAGCTCTAGATTTGCTCTTTTCTTTTTTCTCAACCTTTCCTCTGCTATCTTTTATAGATAGAAATAGGTTCTTTTGTTTCCTATGTTCCCCCCTGCTTTATTGTTTGCAAAGTTGGAGAAAAGAAAATTAGAGTTCAGCCCTGCCTCACACACTTAGTAGCTGTGTGACTCTGAGGTAGGCAATTAACCTCTCAGCCTCAGTTTCCTTATCTTTAAAGTGGGAAAGCAGCTACCTCACATTGTGCTGTGAGGGGGCCAGCTGAGATAGTATATGTCAAGTGCTTTGGCAACCTTAAAATGCTATATGAAGGCTAGCTATGTTACTAGGCTCCCTTATTTCCGCTGCTCCATATTCTCCACCATGTGTTGCCTATCCTTTCCTCTTCCTCTTATTGTCTTAGAGAAATAAGTGATCTTTTCCCTTGCTTTTTAATTGAGACCATGCCTTCTTGTCTCCCCCAGAAGCTTAACTCATTTATCATTGCCTGGTATAACTCAGCTTCAGTCTCTTTTCCATTGTTCCCTTCTTTGCTGCCTTTACATGTTCAAGTCTAACACATCTTTAAAAAAACAAAAACAAACCCTTCACTTGACCCTTCAATTCTCTCAAGTTACTACTATCTTATCTTTTCTTCCTTTCACTATGAAATTCCTAGAAACATTTGGCTCCACTTGATGCCTCTGTTTGCTCAGTACCCACCACTTTCATTGATCCTTTCATTCTGGCTTCTTGGTGTGTCAAATGATTGAAACTGTTGTAAGATTACCCAGTCTCTTTTTTTTTTTAATATAAATTTATTTGTTTAACTTTTTACATTGATTTTCACAAAATTTTGGGTTCCAAATTTTCTCCCCGTTTGTCCCTTCTCCCACCCCAATACACCCAGCATTCTAATTTTCCCTATCACCAATCTGCCCTATCCTCTATCATCCCTCCCTTCTCTTGTCCCCATCTTCTCTTTTGTCCTGTAGGGCCAGATGACTTTCTATTCCCCATTAACTGTATTTCTTATTTCCTAGTAGCAAGAACAATACTCAACAGTTGTTCATAAAACTTTGAGTTCCAAATTCTCCCCATCCCTCCCTCCCCACCCATTCCCTTTGGGAAGGCAGGCAATTCAATATAGGCCATATCTGTGTAGTTTTGCAAATGACTTTGATAACAGTCGTGTTGTGTAAGACTAACTGTATTTCCCTCCATCCTATCCTGTCCCCTGTTGTTTCTATTATCTCTTTTGATCCTGTACCTCCCCAAGAGTGTTGACTTCAAATTGCTCCCTCCTCCCTTTGCCCTCCCTTCCATCATCCCCCCCACACTGCTTATCTCCTTCTCCCCCACTTTCCTGTATTGTAAGATAGGTTTTCATACCAAAATGAGTGTGCATTTTATTCCTTCCTTTAGTCAAATGTGATGAGGGTAAAGTTCATGCTTTTTTCTCAGCTCTCCTCTTTTTCCCTCAACTAAAAAGTCTCCTGCTTGCCCCTTGAATGAGAGATAATTTACTCCATTCCATTTTATCCTCTCTCCTCCCACTACATTTCTCTCTCACCATTTACCTTAATTTCTTTTAAGATATGGCCCATCCTATTCAATTCACTCTGTGCTCTCTGTCTCTGTATATGCATGCGTGTGTGTATGTGTGTGTGCGTGCGTGCACGCGTATGTGTGTGTGCGGTCCCACCAACTACCCAGATACTGAAAAGTTTTAAGAGTTACAAATATTGTCTTTCCATGTAGGAATGTAAACAGTTCACTTTTGGTAAGTCCCTTATGACTTCTCTTTGCTGTTTACTTTTTCATGTTTCTTCTCATTCTTGTGTTTGAAAGTCACATTTTCTTTTCAGCTCTGGTCTTTTCATCAAGAATGCTTGAAAGTCCTCTATTTCATTGAAAGACCATATCTTCCCTTGAAGTATTATACTCAGTTTTGCTGGGTAGGTGATTCTTGGTTTGAGTCCTAGTTCCTTTGACTTCTGGAATATCCTATTCCATGCCCTTCGATCCTTTAATGTAGAAGCTGCTAGATCTTGTGTTATCCTGATTGTATTCCCACAATACTGGAATTGTTTCTTTCTAGCTGCTTGCAATATTTTCTCCTTGACCTGGGAATTCTGGAATTTGGCCATAATGTTCCTTGGAGTTTCTCTTTTTGGATCTCTTTCAGGTGGTGATCGATGGATTCCTTCAATACTTATTTTGCCCTCTGGTTCTAGAATATCAGGGCAGTTTTCCTTGAGAATTTCATGGAAGATGATGTCTAGGCTCTTTTTTTGATCATGGCTTTCAGGTAGTCCCATAATTTTTAAATTGTCTCTCCTGGATCTATTTTCCAGGTCAGTTGTTTTTCCCATGAGATATTTCACATTCTCTTCCATTTTTTCATTCTTTTGGTTTTGTTTTGTGATTTCTTGGTTTCTCAGAAAGTCATCAGCCTCCATCTATTCCATTCTAATTTTGAGAGAACTATTTTCTTCAGTAAGCTTTTGAACCTCTTTTCCCATTTGGCTAATTCAGCTTTTGAAAGCACTCTTCCCATTGGCTTTTTGAACCTCTTTTGCCAATGAGTTAGCCTATTTTTCAAGGTGTTATTTTCTTCAGCATGTTTTTGGGTCTCCTTTACCAAGGTATTGACCCGTTTTTCATGCTTTTCTTGCATCTCTCTCATTTCTCTTTCCAATTTTTCCTCCACCCATCTAACTTGATTTTCAAAACCCTTTTTGAGCTCTTCCATGGCCTGAGCCCATTCGATATCTATTTTGGATATTTGGGGTACAGAAGCCTTGTCTTCTGTCTTTCCCTGATGGTAAGCATTGTTCTTCCTCATCAGAAATGAAAGGCGGGAACATCTGTTCCCCAAGAAAGTACCCTTCTATGGTCTTATTTTTCCTCCCTTTTCTGGGCATTTTCCCAGTCAGTTACTTGACTTCTGAGATTCCTCTTTACCCCTGCCTAGATCTGCCCTTCTAGTACTTGGGGTCTGAGTTTCAAATGCTGCTCTCCAGCCTCGGGGCTTTCAGTGGGGTGTACGGCCGCTGTTCAATGTGAGCTTAAGTTCTGGTGCTCAGGTGTGGGCAGGGCTGCCTCCCAGGCTTAGTTCCCTCAGGGGGTTTATGTGGAGACCTTCAGTAATGGAGCGGAGCTCCTGTCTGCTCCGGGAGTGCCGGGCTGCCTCTGCCGCTTTCTCCCGAGGGGGCCTGAGTTATGGAGACACCCTGCTCCCCTCTCGGCCTGCCCAGATGTCTCTCTCACTGACCTGTGCGCCTGTGGGCAGAGGGACCTTCGCGGCAGCCTGAGATTCTGTCCCTGAAGCCTGCTCGGATCTGCTCCTCGGGGGCGCATGGCCAGGGCAGCGCAGGGGCTCCGCTCCATGTCTGGTGAGGCGGGCCTTTGGGGTCGGTTTTTCAGGGCTCTGTGCAATGGAAATCTCCTCCCCTCTGTTGCTGCGCAGGTTCCACTGCTCCAGAATTTGTGGGGAGTTCTTTTTACAGGAAATTTATGGGCTGTGGGTTCCGGAACTAGCATAGGTGAGTCATTCTACTCCACCATCTTGGCTTCTCCCCCAACAGTTTCTTAACTGTTAAATCTGATTGCCTTTTCTCAGTCCTCATTCTTCTTATCTTCTCCATCTTTTATGACTATTGACTACCCTCCTGGATATTCTTTCTTTCCTTGGCTTCTGAGATAATGATGTTTCCTCATGTTCTGTTTTACTTTATTTGCTCAGTGGATTGACTTAATATCTTTTGCTGAAGACTCCTTTACTGTAAACTCCACTTCCTGTCTCCCAAGGCTCTGTTTACTCTGCATCAATTGCTATGTCTTCCTCTTTTTTGACCTTTCTTCTGATGTGATTATATTTTGTTACATTGCATAGCTACTATTTGTTGAGCTTTTCTCCCAGTTCTAGGGTGCATAGTTTGTTTCCTATGTGGTTTTTGTTTTTATTTTTGTTTTTTTAATTATATTGCTTAGAATATTTTTGTTCAGATTTCTTTTTCCTGTTACTAACATACTAATATTAGGATAATATTTTTCCGTAGCAATATCAGGATTTAATTGTAAAGTTTGTTATTTTAATGGTTGTTTTTCATAATTGTTGTAATCTTTATTTCTCTGATTTATTAGAGACTTTGTTATTGATAATTTGGGTTTCAGGATTTTGATGTTCATAGTCTTTGCTTATGTCTTAAGAATTTGGTCATAAGCTTATACATTAGTATTGTCAAGTCAGCAAACATTCCTTAAGTGCCTGTTATGAGCTAGGCACTATGCCAGGAAAAGTGTTTGTAGAAAGTGGGATTTTAGTTGGGAGTGGAAGGAAGACAGAGAAGCCAGGAGTCAGAAATGAAGAGGCAGAACTTTTCAGGAATGAGTGACAGCCAATGGAAATGCACAGATTTGGGAGATGGATCTTCTGTTTGAGCAATAGTAAGAAGATCTGTGTCACTGGAGTATGTGGAGGGGGAAGTCATTTGTAAAAATTCGTGAAATTAGGTAGCATCCAGTTTGTACAGCACTTTAGAAACCACTCTTGTATTTGATCCTGAAGATAATTCAGAGCCACTTGAATTTGCTGAATGTGGTAGGGGGTTGGTTTTGGTCAGAACTGTGCTTTAGGAAGAGCAATTTGACAGCTGAGTGGAAAATGACCCGAGGTGGGGAGAGATGTGTTGACAAGGAGACCAGCCAGAAGGTTATTGCAGTGAGGGCGGTGTTCCAGGAGATGGTGGTGAGACATAGGATGTGGGGGTGGGGTCTATACAAGATATATTACCAGGTAAATTACCAGAATTTGGCAACTGATTGGACGTGGGGAGTGGGAGTGAGAGAGGAGGAGGATGCCTAGGTTGGGAGCCTGGGTGACTGGGAGGATAGTGGTGTCCTTGACAATAACAGAAAAGTTAGGAAGAGGGGAAGTTTTTTTGGGGAAAGATAATGAGTTCAGTTTTGGACATTTTGAGTTGACAAAGATGTCTTTGGGATATCCTATTGGATAATAAAAATGGGATAATAATTTAAATAATTAAAAAAAACAGTAATTGGAAATGCAAGATTGAAGGTCCTTAGACCCTTTATGTCAGAAATTTTATTAGAAATGGTTATTGCAGATATTTCCTTTCTATCTTTTTTTTCTGGAGGCATCTTTTTTTGTTGTGCAAAGCTCTTTGTTTTAAATATAATTATTCATTTTGTGTCTGTGTGTGGTAGTGGGTTGAGCATTGAACCTTGAAGTTAAAGAAGACTTGCAGTCAAATTCTGCCCCAGGGGGCAGCTGAGTGGTGCAGTGGGGGACCTGTGTTCAAATGCTGCCTCAACCACTGTGCTGTCATACTGGCTGTGTAATCCTGGGCAAATCACTTGACCCTGATTGCCTCAAAAAAAAATCCCCACCAAATAAACAAATTCTGCCTCAGAGACTTACTCAGGGGAAATAACTTAATCTATTTGGGCCCCAGTCTCCTTATCCATAAAATAAAAGGTTCAGCCTTGACCTTTGAGATTACTTTTGGATCTAAATCTCTTATACTGTGATTAAAAAAAAAAATCCGTTACTTCTCATCATTGGGTAATGGATATGGTATGGCCTTTCGGTCTAAAAGAACCTAGGTTCAAGGTCCACCTCTGATAATTTATGACCATGTCATTATAGGCTTGTCCCTTAACTTCCCTGAACCTTAAGTTTTTCTTTACAGAGAATGGTAATCCCTGTACCATGTACCTCACAGAGTTGTTGTGTGACCCAAAAGAGCAATATTTATAAAGCTCTGTTTGAATGCCACCTATTCTTTTTCTTCTGTTTGTTGAATAGGAAAGGATTTTCACCTCACTACAATTTCTACAGATGCAGTATTCCAGTATATTTTAATTTTGTGGATATTTTTTTAAAGGAAATATTTAGATTATTGATGAATTTGGAATTTATTGTGACATAGGGCATGCTATCCTGTTGTCCTATTATCTCCAACAGTTTTCCTTCTCCAGTGCATTGTGATCTTGGATTTATCAAGCATTATTCAATCGCATTGACTTTGGTTCCAATTCTAGATGAACTAATCTGTTCCATTGAACTGTTTCCCCCCCAATTTTCTAATCTATCACGAACAGTTTTGACATACATTGCCTTGTGTATGATTTGTCATCAGATACTATAAGTCCCTTTTTTTCTTCATTTTTTCTGTTTGTGTTTCATTTTGCGTTTGTTTTAAGTCTGTTTTTAGTTAGTTGTATAAAGTGTCCCACCGCTATTTTGATTTTTAGTTGCATTGATAGTGTAAATTAATTTGAGTAGTATTTTCATCCTTACCATATCGACTCAACGTGGCTATATAATATTGAATATATTTTCAGCTGATTTGTAATTTTTTCTGTTGATTGTTTCACAATTGATAAGAGTTTTATGTGTGTTTTAGTAGATTTATTCCAAATCTGTTTTTACAAAACAAAAGAAAATTTGTTTCATAAATTTATGTAAATTTTGTGAATTTTGTTTTTCTATTCATTTCTTTAAGCTGTGATTAGATGAGTATATATAACTGAGTGAGGAAACTCTTCCGCAAAGAACAATACATAACTGTTCTGCAACGTCTAGCACTTGTACACAGATCTTCATGACTCTGTGGGCTTCTCTCTTTATGAGGTATTGATGTTTTTAGTGAGATATGTATATGTCATTGAGCTTCATGGATTGATCTTATATTTTGCTATCTTGCTGAAACCATATGTCATTGGAATTAGATTTTTTTTTTTGGTCTCCTAGTTCTTAAACAAAAAAAGAGATATTTAAAGCTCTTTTTGATAATATCTTAATGTTTTTATCTTTTTCTCATTGATATTTGATTTACAACATTCAGTTCCACAAGCTTTTGAGTTTTAAATTTTCTCCCTCTCTCTCCCCACTCCCCTTCCTAAGACAGTGTGCAATCTGATATTGGCTCTCCATGGTCATTCACATTGAACATATTTTCACATTAGTCATATTGCAAAGAAGAATTATAGCTAATGGAATGAACCACAAGAAAGAAGAAACAAAACAATCTTAATATTTTTAAGCATTAAAAAAGCTGTTTGGAAATACAGTGCTCTGCTTTGACTTTATTTTTCGTGGGAAACCTCTGGCATTTCTTCTTGACCTATATACTATTAAGCTACTAGTTTATGGATTCATAACACTTCTTATCACATTTCCTTAGTGGAACTTTGATTTCATTATTTTTAGAATACAACCAATCAACACCTTCTTAATCCTATGAAGTCTTCCATAGAGGATCCACTCAACTTGCAACGTCTTTTCTATTTTGTACATTGTCCATAAGAGACTCCTTGTTGGCTGGTAGAGTGGGTTGTTAGTTAGCCAATAGTAACACCTGGAGTCTTGTGTTTTCTTTATTTGTCAGTCAGTTGAGTGACTGTAAAGGTGTGTTCTGCTGTAGAAAATTGCTTTTGAAATTTGACTTTTGCATCTTTATATCAAGGGTACCTGGAATAGATATGTAGATCAGCCTTAAAAAGATTTTATAAAAATAAAATAATGATAAAGGTTGTTAGTTGTTGATTTGACCTTTTTTCATATTAAAAGAGTCCTTTCATTCTTATACAAAATTATGGATGTATTTTACCAAGGCATTTTTGCATTAAAATTAATTTATGGAATTTATTATTGGTATTTTTTACAGAATTTTCCTAATATTAATCCATCCTTGCATTCCTGGTATAAATTATATTTGCCTGAAAACTTTTGGGGGTTATGTTGCTTTTTTTTGACTTGTATTCTATTTAAAATTTTTGTGTCATTATTCATTAATGACATTAGTTCAAAACTCTCTGTTTATGCTTATCAGGTTTGGTATTTGCTTTTGGAAAGAGGTACCTTACAGTTTTTTCTTCTTCTTTTGAAATACTTTATACATTAAAGGAATTATTTGTTCTTTAAATATCTTGGTAGAAGTTAGTTGTGAATCAGTTGTGACTTTTCTGTAAATGATTTATTCAGTGTCTCCTTCCAAATTTGCTTATGCAGCCAATCTGCCATCAATTTAGAGATTTTGCAGTTTTTTTATAGTCTTATATTTTCAGATTTCTCTAAGTTGTTTATGATTTACTCTATTTTGTTCTCCACTTTTTTGTTGTTTATTCTACTTCGTTTGCCATTTTCTTATTTTTCTTTCCACTTAACTATGGTTTATTGATTGCCTTGTTCTTTTAAAAAATTTAGCTATTTTCTATTACAAAATCCTTTAACTCTGATGTTTTCTTGCTTTGCTGCTAATGTATTCATTTTAAATATTTTTAGCTTAGGCAAAAACAAACCATTGTTTTTTCCTTTTGAAATAAATGCTCTTTTCTGCCTCTTAGAAGCCCTGGTTTTCCTCAAAGCTTAAATAACTCATCACTTTCTTCCAAGTGAGACCTTTCTTTAACTCTTATAAAATAAACCTAACATTTTCTATATGCTAACAAAGTATATCTCCTCTTATAGATATTTAATACATGCCATCTCCCCCAGTATAAGCCTCTTAAAAGAATTTCATTTCTGTATTTGTATTCCCAGTGCTTACCACAGATTTTGCCACATAAGAGTTTAATAAATGCTTTTTGATACAAGGATTCATTGATGTGAATTTGCCTCTGAATACTAGTCTTGCTACATCATAGATTATGATTTGTTGTATTTATATTGTCAGCTTGTAGTCAGTTTCGTAACTTGTACTTTTTGCCAAAGATATTAATGACCTTATTTTATAGGGGAGGAAACTGAGGCCTAAGTGAGTCGAAAGTAGTAACAGCTACTAAGTTTCTTGAGGTGGGAGTTATGTTGAGAATCTTCCAGCTTGCCACACCAAGTACTCTTATCAACTCTACCACACTATCTCAAATTTTTATTCCAAGTATTATTTCTTTTGGTAACCAGTCAAAGGTTACTTTTTCATGTTTTATGTCTTTTCTATCTCGGCTCCTAAATACTACCTAGTGTCTAATTTAAAGAAAAAAGAATTCTGTTTAACTTTTAAGTCATTTTAGGAAATATTAGCTGGAATCAGTCAATGAATTCATCCTACTGATGGATGATTCTTATTGTTTGTTGAATTGAATTTGTTGACAGATACTTACCAATTGTCTCCTTCGTACAAGATGCTGGATTAGGTGCTGGACTTTTTTTTTTTAAATACCAATCTGTTTTTAGTGATGTTAGGTATTCCCAGTGGTTCAAATGAAATCACTTAGATCACAGTGTCTAGCACAGGGTTGAGGAACCTCGAGGCTACATGTGGTCCTCTAGTGTGTCCCTTTGACTGAATCCAAACTTCACAGAACAAATCCCTTTAATATAAGGATTCTGTAAAACTTGGACTCAGTCTGAAGACTCCACCCAAGGACCTAGGAGGCCGCATGCGTACTCAAGGCCTTAGGTCCCCTACCCCTGGTCTAGCACATATATGGTGATATGTAAATGCTTATTCCCTCCCTTCCCCGTACCCCTACCCCTAGTGAAGATGAGGTGGTTGCTGATGTATTAACAACTGGTCTGCAATATATAGAGGTTTAGACCATTTTCTAGAGCATTGAGAGATTAAGTGATTTGTCCAGGGTCACAGAACCAATGTGTCAGCATTCAGTCTCTTTCTGCATTCACCTCTTTTTCTGCCTTTCCACTGTGTTAGAAATAAAGAGATGAAGGAAACCACACAATGTTTTTCCTCAGGATTTTGTGATCCAAATTCATATAAAATATACTTAACACCTTTCACTATCTGAGTAAGGGAACATACATACACAGAAAGAATATTAAAGTTGAAAGGGATTTTTTAGGGGTCATCTTGTGATTGTCTACCCCTAGTTAATTATCCAGACTCTCCTTGAAGACCTACAGTAATGGTAAACGTATTCCTTTCTCTACAGCCCATTTCATTTTTGGCCTCCTCTCATTGTTAAGAAGTTCTTCTTTAAGTTCGTTCTTTATTTACCTCTCTTGTAACTTCTACCTGTTGATCTTAGTTCTGCCTTCTGAGGCCTAGCAAAATGCAAATCAGTTCTGCTGTAGTGATGTATGTGTTCCCAAAAAAGATCTCACTATACAAAATCACACAATAAAAACCACGGGGCTTATGTTTAAAATGAGTTTGGGGGTACAACTCTCAAAAATTTTGTCCTTGAAAAATTTCAAAGAAGTAGGCATCTAATAAAACCAAGCACAATTCTATGCATGTTAAATGGTAAAGACATACATAAATACCACAGTAAACTGTGGCAGTCTAAGACCCTTGGCTGTTCAAAAGTCTCAGCATCATTTGCACAGTCAGGAGGAAGTTGGGAAAGTTGAAACTCCAGGTTGGGACCAGAAGCCAGGGAGGGATAGGATTTGGGGAATGGGGAGAGTGATGAAGGCAAGCAGGGGCCAGCCCTTCATTTGATAAATACCTAAAGTTGACTTGTGGAAATGTCTTTGGAAGGACTGCAGCTTGTGAGTTACTGTGAAGTGCCGTTTTCTGTATTTTTCTTGTTTCCTGCGTAAAAAATTTCACGTATACTGACTTACATTTCAATTTATGCTAAAAATATTCCCTAATATATCATTCTTGTTGGAACAAATTTGGGTGTTTTGAAACAAGCATTAAAGCAGAACTGACCTCTCTCTCTTTCATGTGATAGTCTTTCACATATTTGATGTTATTCTATTTTTTATTTTTCAAGCTACAATCTAGCTATAGTTCTTGCCCTCATTACTCTAGATTGTATACATGTATTCAAGGGAATAACTTGCTTTACACAAACAGTTCAGTTTCATTTTGCCTCCTGCATAAGTGCTATTGTTTTAGTTTGGGCTTTGCATGTTTGTGTAGGTCTTGTTCACAGATCAGCTTGGCAAGCAGACTAATTGCCAAGGTTGGGGTAATGGGGTTGCTTTTTGAAATTTGTGCACTCCACTTCTGTTGATCATACCAACTTCAGCTTTGACCCCTTGATACACTTGATAGACACAAGGGACTTTGGCTTTTCAGAACTTAACCTGAAACTACTAAACTGATGTAAAATTAAAAGTACTACTAAGAAACTTTCAATCTTCCTGGGTAAGGTAATCCAGAGGCCTAGCAGTGCCAGAGAAAATACCCAGAACCACAAGGTTGTCTTGTTTGTGGGATAAGGAGGCCAGTGTCACTCGACTGAAGAGTGTGTTAGAAAGTAAGATATAAGAATGGACATAAGGTAGGAAGGGTCTAGGGTATAAAAGACTTTGAATACCAAGTAGAGGATTTTGTATTTGATCCTGTGGTGGTTTTTCATTCTGGAAATGGACCACTGACATCAGGGAAATGATGTCTTCACTTGCAAGTGCATTGGATTTAAGTGAGGCAGGATTCTACAAAATTACCAGCCTCACTCTTTTTTCCAGAGCCATCTGGGTATAGATTGGAAAGGTTGGAGATGGGCTCTGATGAAGTGGGAGACCTTGGCTTTTTTCAACTGAGGTCTTTCCCAGGTCTCAGTTTGTCTAAGGCAGTACCCATTCAGTGATTAAAGCTGGGTGAGAAATGAGACCAAAAAATGGCCTCTTTTATTTTCTCAGAAAAAAAAAAATCAGGCTGGGAGGGGAAGACCCTTAGTGTTTCTGACCAAAACCTAAACAATTGCTATTTACACTAATTCTGAGTCATCAAAACCCAAACCATGACCAAGTGAAGTTTGGGATGGAACCTATTTTTGGCCAGTCTGTGAGAACCAAAGTGATTTGGCTTTAAGAGTGGTCAAGTGGTTCCATTTTAACTACAGAGGGCTTGATCAAAGCCTGGTTTTCCAGTGCTGTATTTCTAAAAATCATAAATGTTTTTGTATTTGATCCTAGAGGCTATAGGGAACCATTGAAGTTTATTGGATAGAGTGATGACATAGTCAGACCTGAACTTTAGGAAAATCAGTTTAGTGACTGAATGGAGAAAGAATTGGAGTTGGGAGAGACTTGAGGCAAGTAGATCCATCTGCTAATAGACTTTGGCTGTATCCAGAGGTGATGAAGTCCTGAACAAGAGTAATGGCAGTATTAGAGGAGAGAAAAGGGATTCTTGTTTGAGAGATGTTGAAAAGGTGAAATTGACAGGCCTTGTCAATAGATTGGATGGGGGAAGAGGCAATAAGAGATAGTGAGAATTCAGGGGTGACAGCTAAGTTGTGAGTTTGAGGACCTGGGAAAATGATGTTGCCCTGTCCAGTAACTGGGAGGAATACGGGAGGTTTGGAGGAAAGATAACGAATTTGATTTGAAATATGTTGATTTGAAGATGGCCAGTGGATGTCCAGTTTGAGCTGTCCAAAAGGTAATGGGAGATGGAAGAAGAGAGGTTGGAGAAGAGGTTAGCGAAGTATAGGTAAATCTGAGAATCCTTTAGTGTAAGAGATAGTAATGGAGCCAAGCTCATTTTTGGTAATTTTGCAGAATTTACTTTTGTCTTCCTAACACTTTTTAACAAATGAGTTATCTTGTTTCCTGGTTCTTCCATTACAATTTGGAAATTTTCACATTTTTTCTTTTCAATTAAACATTTTTCTCTTACTCCTACTTGGAGAAAAAATAAAAATAAAAACAAACCTGTTGTATGTAAGAAATATGCATCATCAAGCAAATTAAATTACTGCATTGGCCCTATCTAAAAAACTGTATTTTTCATTCTGTGTCTATCACCTCTTTGTCAGGAAGTTGATAGCAAGCTTTATCATTTGTCTAATAGAATTGTATTTGGTTATTGCATTGATCAGAATTCCATGGCCATTTTGGTACAATGGCTTTTGAAGTGGAAGGTTTCTTCCTTTTTTTGTTTTTCCTTTACGGATTGTACAGGACAAGCTAAGTGGCCCACTGAGTAGAATGCTGGGAAGACTAATCTTCTAAATTGAAATCTGACCTCAGATACTTACTAGATGTGCGACTCTGGGCAAGTCACATTACCCTGTTTGCCTCAGGTTCCTCAACTGTAAAGTGAACTGGAGAAGGAAATGGCAAACCATTCCAGTGCCTTTGTCAAAAAAAAACAAACAAACCCCAAATGGAGTCATAAGAGATCTAATTGAAATATATGAATATATTATTTTTCTCTGTTAACTGGTTCCGTTAAAGTGGTATTCTTCCCATTGAATAATAATGATTCTTACCTGAAGCTTGGCCAGTAGGAGATGATTTTTTTAGGCTATAGTAGCTCAATAAAAACCATCTGTATCTACATCAGTGTTTCTTAAACTTTTTTATCTCAGATCCTTTTGACACTCTTTAAAATAATTGAGGACCTCAAAGAGCATTTGTGTGGGTTACATATTTCCCATATTAGAAATTAAAATATGCATTTTAGAATATTCAGTAGGCCCACCATATATCAATATGATATTTAAAATGAAAATTACTATATTTTCCAGTAGAAAACCGTAGTGAAAGAATGCTATTGTTTTACATATTTTTTTGCAAATTTCTTTAACGTCTGACTTAAGAGAAGACATCTGGATTTTTATATCTGTTCCTGCATTCAGTCTGCTATATTTCAGTTGAAGTATATGAAGAAAATCAAGCATCACAATACAGGATTATTTTAATAGGCAAATAATGTATTAGTAATAACTGAGAATAGTTTTATTTTACTGATTCATAGAAAGGGTCTTGGAGTTTGAGGACAAGACTTTGATAACATTTGACCTATGTAAAGAAATTAAGCATCTTTTGAAATACTGGTTTTTATTATCATAAAATTGATGTAAAATTTGACTAAAAATTGAATTTTTAGTGATTTTTCTATAATTTTAAAGATTAATAACAATTAGATGCTTTGTGTAGGTCTAATTCATACATAACTCAGTTTTCCTGGTTGATACATGTGTTAGATACAGGTGGAAATGTTGCTCATTCTTTAAAAAACTTTATTGAGGATTGTACTCTACACTCAAAATATTACAGTAGATGAATGTCAAAGGTTCATTTCTTTATAATGCTTTCAAACTAGAGTAAAGGTTTTCTATTTTTAATAGTATACAGAATGTTTTCCTGCCTGGCACATAGTGGGTACTTAGTAAATACTTGTTGACTTGACTTTCTCACAGTAACCCTTTACATATGTAATATGAAATGTTAGTATGAAGTATAAGTAAGGGCAAATAGTAAGTAAGGATCTCATTTTACAAATGAGATTTTAAGGGGTTTAGTGACTTGCTCATGTAGGCAATAAGTATCTAAGGCAGAAATCGTAGAAGCCCTTAATTGGAAATCTGTGGTCATCTAGCCCATATGTGAATATTTCTACTACTTGGTCATTGTCAGCAGCCACCTTGTGGAAGAGATCAGAAGCCTTGGAGAACTTAATTCCTTTAGCTTCATAACTTCTATCTTAGAAAATGAAAGTAAGCAGAACCAGAAGAGCAACTTACGTAGTGATGAGCAGTATCATAAAAAAAAAAAATTGTGAAAACTTTTGTAACTGATCAACACCATGATCCACCACAACTCCGAAATTGTCCACATCCAGATAGAAAACTGATGGGTGAATCACATTTCTTGCCTTTATTTTTCTTCCTAGAATACGGTTAATACGAAATATGTTTTGCACGACTGCGTAGCTATAAGTATTACTGTATTTCTTGCTTTCTCAGTGAGGGGGTTGAGGGAGGGTGAGACTGTGAACTCAAAATATTTGAAATGAAAAAATAACTTCTAGTTCAGGGCCCCAGTTTCCTGATTGTTAAGGGCCTCATGTGGACCATTATACAAGGTGTCCCAAAAATCTTAGTGCTGTTGAAAGCTTTACTTCGAACTCCAATCCCAGTGTAAGCATTAGTAATTTAAAACTGCACTAAGACTTTTGGGACTCCCTACCTACATCTGGACCACCTTAACCTGTTGCTTCCGAATGTAAGTGCCTTTTACACATCCCACCACTTCATACTTCTAGAACTATAACCAAATCATGACTTCATCCCCTATTTATTTATTTATTTATTTGCTTACTTACTCATTCATTCATTCATTCATTCATTTATTCATTCATTCATTTATTTATTTGACTTTTTACATTCATTTTCACAAATTTTTGGGTTCCAAATTTTCTCCCCCTTTCTCCCCTCCCTCCACCCCAATACCCAAGCAATCTAATTTTCCCTATCTCCAATCTGCCCTCTCTTCTGTCATCCCTCCCTTCTCTTGTCTCCATTTTCTCTTTTCTCCTGTAGGGCCAGATGACTTTCTATTCCTCGTTAACTGTATGTCTTCTTTCCTAGTAGCAACAACAATACTAAACAGTTGTTCCTAAAACTTTGAGTTCCAAATTCTCCCCATCCCTCCCTCCCCACCCATTCCCTTTGGGAAGGCAGGCAATTCAATATAGGCCATATCTGTGTAGTTTTGCAAATGACTTCCATAATAGTCGTGTTGTGTAAGACTAACTGAATTACCCTCCATCCTACCCTGCCCCTCATTGTTTCTCTTCTGTCTTTTGATCCTGTCCCTCCCCAAGTGTTGACTTCAAATTGCTCCCTCCTCCCATTTCCCTCCCTTCCATCATCCCCCCCCCCCTTGCTTATCTCCTTCTCCCCCACTTTCCTATACTGTAAGATAGGTTTTCATACCAAAATGAGTGTGCATTTTATTCCTTCCTTTAGTCAAATGTGATGAGGGTAAACTTCTTGTTTTTTTCTTTTTTTTCCTCATCTCTCCTCTTTTTCCCTCCACTAAAAAGTCTCCTACTTGACTCTTAAATGACATATAATTACCCCATTCCATTTCACCCTCTTTCCTCCCACTACATTTCTCTCTCACCATTTACCTTAATTTCTTTTCAGCTATGGTCCCATCCTATTCAATTCACTCTGTGCTCTCTGTCTCTCTGTGTGTGTGTGCATGTGTGTATGTGTGTGTGCGTGCATGCGTGTACATGTGTATATGTGGTCCCACCAACGACCCAGATACTGAAAGGTTTTAAGAGTTACAAATATTGTCTTTCCATGTAGGAATGTAAACAGTTCACTTCTGGTAAGTCCCTTAAGACTTCTCTTTGCTGTTTACTTTTTCATGCTTCTTCTCATTCTTGTGTTTGAAAGTCAAATTTTCTTTTCAGCTCTGATCTTTTCATCAAGAATGATTGAAAGTCCTCTATTTCATTGAAAGAGCATTTTTTCCCCTGAAGTATTATAGTCAGTTTTGCTGGGTAGGTGATTCTTGGTTTGAGTCCTAGTTCCTTTGACTTCTGGAATATCCTATTCCACGCTCTTCGATCCCTTAATGTAGAAGCTGCTAGATCTTGAGTTATCCTGATTTTATTTCCACAATACTGGAATTGTTTCTTTCTAGCTGCTTGCAATATTTTCTCCTTGACCTGGGAATTCTGGAATTTGACTACAATGTTCCTAGGAGTTTCTCTTTTTGGATCTCTTTCAGGTGGTGATCGATGGATTCTTTCAATACTTATTTTGCCCTCTGGTTGTAGAATGTCAGGGCAGTTTTCCTCGATAATGTCATGGAAGATGATATCTAGGCTCTTTTTTTGATCATGACTTTCAGGTAGTCCCATAATTTTTAAATTGTCTCTCCTGGATCTATTTTCCAGGTCAGTTGTTTTTCCCATGAGATATTTCACATTCTCTTCCATTTTTTCATTCTTTTGGTTTTGTTTGGTGATTTCTTGGTTTCTCAGAAAGTCATTAGACTCCATCTGTTCCATTCTAATTTTGAGAGAGCTATTCTCTTCAGTGAGCTTTTGAACCTCTTTTTCCATTTGGCTAATTCTGCTTTTGAAAGCATTCTTCTCCTCATTGGCTTTTTGAACCTCTTTTGCCAATTGAGTGAGCCTATTCTTCAAGGTGTTATTTTCTTCAGCATTTTTTTGGGTCTCCTTTACCAAGTATTGACCCGTTTTTCCATACTTTTCTTGCATCTCTCTCATTTCTCTTCCCAGTTTTTCCTCCACCTGTCTAACTTGCTTTTCAAAATCCTTTTTGAGCTCTTCCAAGGCCTGAGCCCACCCGACATCCCCCTGGGGTGTCTGGGGTACCGAGGCCCCGCCCTCCACATCTTTCCCTGATGGTTAGAATATATCCTCGTCGTCGTCAGATCCGAAAGTCGGGATCATTTGCATCAGTTCGAAAAAACTCTCTGTAGTCTTATTTTTCCCTTTTCTAGGCATTTTCCCAGCCAGTTACTTGACTTCTGAGATTCCTGTCCACCTCCCGCCTAGATTCGGCAAGCTAGTGCTTGGGGTCTGAGATTCAAATGGGCTTTCTGTGCCGGCTGCTAATCAATGTGAGCTTTAAAGTTCTGGTGCTGGGGTGGGGGCAGGGCCGCCTCCCAGGCTCAGCTGCCTCAGGGGCTTTATGCCGAGGCCTTCAGTAATGGAGCCGGGTGGGGCAGGGCCGTCTCCCAGGCTCAGCTCTCTCAGGTTGTTTATGCAGAGACCTTCAGTAATGAAGGTCCTGCCTGCTGCTGGGGGAGTGCCGGCCGCCGCAGCAGCTGCTGCCTTTGCCGCCGCTGCTTCCTCCCGAGGGGGCCCGAGTCATGGCAATACTCCGCTCCGCCTCTCGTCCAGCCCAGCCGTCTCTCTCGCTGACCTGTAGCTTCTGTGGGCGGAGGGACTTTCCCGGCTGCTGGAGCTTCCCCCTGAAGCCTGCTCGGGTCAGCTTCTCTGGGGCCGCGCCCAGGGCAGCGCTGGAGTGGGGTCCGCTTTCCGGGGCGCGACGGACCCTGGGGATGGCTCTCCAGGGCTCTCTGGAATGGAAAACTCTTCCACTCTGTTTCTGCATACCTTTCAGTAATCCAGAACTTATGGGGATCTCTTTTTACATTAATTCTATGGGCTTTGGGTTCGGAGCTCGTAAACGTGCATCTTTCTACTCCGCCATCTTGACTCCGCCCCATGACTTCATTTTCTACTGGAGTGTGTCACTCTCACATCCCTATGACCTCATTAATCATCTGTTTTAGACTTTCTAGTCCCACTGACCATCACTTCCTTCTATGTGTTATTAGCATGTTATTAGCATGTGAGCTCCTTGAGGGCAAGGATTTTATATTTGTATTTCCGGAGCTAAGTGAGCACTTAATAAATGCTTAGTCATTCATTCAAGGAGGAGAAACCTGGCAGTATATTCCTGGTTTTTTGACAGCTTTAATTAAGACATTTTTCCTGGTATTAAGCTTTTAACTTTGCTCTTTTTACAACTTCCATCTGTTGCTGTTGAGTGCTCTCTGGCATTAAATAGAACAAGTGTAATCCCTCTTCCTTGTGACAGCCTTTCAGATACTTGAACACAGCAGTGATATCTCCCTTGGATTCTCTAGGCTAAACATCCCAGGTTCTTTCACCTTATGCTGATCTGACCTGGACTCACATTCCTTCACTGTTTAGTTGCTCTTCTCTCGACCTTACCATTATATTAATGTCTTTTATAAACTCTAGCACCTAGAACTTCAGAAAATGGTCTGATGAGAACAGAGTTCTTTTCTCATACATCTCTATTCTCGGAGGTTATGGTCCCTCTTAAAGGAGTCCATGATTTAGTTTAGTTTTTTTTTTTTAATTTTAGTTTGAAACTAAACATGTTTTAGTTTTTTTTTTCGTTTGCACTGCTCGGTCTCAATGCGCTTATAGTCCACCAAAACCTCTAGCTCTTTTTCAGACTAACTGCTGTCTAATTATATCCTCTAGATCTTGTTCTTCTGATTTTTTTTAACCGAAGCATAACACTCCAAATCCCTATTGAATATTTTCTAATTAAGTTCGTCCAAACAGATCCCTGAGACCACATATTGATTCAGAATGCCACAAATTTATATAAGCTTATCTTTTATTTTTATTTATCTTGTTAAACATAGCAATTCCATTTTAATCTGGTATAGGCCTCACTCTCAGTGTTGCAGCTAGTTTGCAGCCAGCCATGACACATTTGCTCTAGTCTGTCAAGATCCTTTTGGATCCTTACTCTTATTGTTCAGTGTGTTATCTGTAGACTTGTTGAGCAGACTTAGTCCCAAGTCATTGATAAAAATGTTAAATAGCACAGGACCAGGAAAATCCTTCAGATATTGGAGATCTTCTGCCACATTGACATAAAACCAGTAGCAATCAGTTTTTGGATTTAGCCATCAAAGCAGCTGGTGGCCCAGTGGATAGAGAGCTAGGTCAGGTGTCAGGTAGACCATAGTTTAAATTGAGCCCTAGGATACTTACTAGCTGTGTGATTCAAATCAGGTCATTTAACCTCTCTTAACTTATTTCCTTAACTGCAAAATGGATATAATAATAGTACCTACCTTGCAGAATTGTTGTGAAGATCCTGGTACATAGTAGGGTCCTGCATAAACGCTTAAGCCTTTCCTCTTCCCTCAAACTAGTTCTAAATTCATTTGATTTTATTGTGGAATTCATATCTCTCCATTTTCTCAATGGGAATAGTATGAAATACTTTAACAAAAGTTTTGTAAACTTACGTTTATAACATTCCCCTTATCTAGTAGCTAGTAAACCTGTCAGAAAAGAAATGTAGTTAGTCAGGTATGACCTGTTCTTTTAAGTCTGTTTATGATCACTTCCTTTTCTGGTTGTTTATCAGTCATCTCTGATCCTTTCTAGTAATTTTTCTCAGGAATCAAAGTTAAGCTCTCTAGACCGTAATTTGCAGACTCCGTTTTCTTTATCTTTTTTGAAAGTCAGTACGGTGTTTGTTCTTAATCAGTTTTGTGATACCTGTCCTGTTATCCTATAGTTTAAAAATATTTTTGACTATGCCCAGCCAGTCACATTTGACAGTTACTTCTATATCTGAGGATGAAGTTCATTTGAGCCAGATGGTCATAACTAGTTTGCCCAGGTCTCCTAACTCCAAGATTAATCCATATATCATGTCCAGATTGGTACATGATATAAGAACAGGTCTTGTCTTCTGTCCACCATGTTCTGTATTTTAAACAAGCTAGAACTTTGCTATGTCTTGAATATTGTTATTCTTACACTGTTCACACAGCTAGTAAGTATCCTAGGGCTCAATTTAAACTAAGGTCTACTTGACCCCTGACCTAGCTCTCTATCCACTGCGCCACCATCTGCTTTGATGGCTAAATCCAAAAACTGATTGCTACTGGTTTTATGTCAATGTGGCAGAAGATCTCCAATATCTGAAGGATATTCCTGGTCCTGTGCTATTTAACATTTTTATCAATGACTTGGATAAAGTCTGCTCAATAATAGTATATTCTTATACTATTCCCTGTGCTCTCCACTCTGATATGTCTTGAAATCCTACCTATTCTTAAAGAAGCAATTCAGAAGTTTTGTCCATCAGTGTTTCTGTGAGCCTACTGTCCCCCTCAAAATAGTGATTTCTATCTCACCTGAATTCATAGTAACTTATTACCTATTTAAATTTATGGTATGTACTACTTAGGAGTTTGTAAGTTTCTGCATATCTGAGCTTCTGTTATATTTACAAATGTTTCTTTTGAAGGAATTGAATGTTTGAAATAGTGAATAGATTTCTGTGACAGTGTATACAGCACCAGTTAGCAGTATGAAATTATATTCAAATTTTTTGTCACTGAAGATACTCTGCTAAATGAAAATTACTCAAGTCCAGAGGGGATTTTGTAGTTGACAGTTTGGTTTAAAAATGACTTCAGATAACTTTTCTATGTTAAGACTTTCAGCTTATTGTTGCTAAGAAAAGCCCACGGGAAAAGTATAGAGCAATAATGTTTCTGTTTATGTGGCACCAAGATTACATAGGTAATTACCATTAACTAGAAAAGCTGCAGAACTAGTTTATTCCCTCTGGAGTTAGCTATAAGAATTAGAAGGGTTGCAGATTGTCTTTAAGACCTAGGTGATAGTAATGATTTGTGTTCTTGATTTCTTGTGACACCTCAAGGATGCCAGTATAGCACCTGGTCTATTCACTCTGCTCTTTCTACCCCTTGCCATATAATGACCATAATATCTTCTTTATTCATACATTTCCTGAGTGATATATTTTACTCTAGTTCTCTTAGAGAGATTTCTTATATATATTATGTTGTGTGCTGCTCATGTCTGCCATGTGTATCTCCATTGCTCTTGTGTGGTGTTCATTTTTAACTTTTCACAGAGTAGAATATTCTGTATGCCAAGACTCATAACCGTACAACTGTTAAAAACACCTAATTATTTTGGGCCTGTTTTACTAGTTTTACTCTGCTTTCATGTGTATTCTGTAATTTTTATCTCTCCTCACTCTCATTTTCATTTTTCTATTTTCTTCCAGCTACTCCTCTTAAATCATGTCACAATCTGGACATGTATTTTTAACAGCTTTTCTTAGATCTTATTTTCCTAAGACAATCTTGGTACAATCATTTAAAATTAGTTAATCCTTAACTGTTACAGAATTGTCTTCAACCTTCTGTTCCTTTTTCTGTTCTAGAGACTTTAGCGGGAGCAGTCTGTTTTCAGAATAGTAAAAAAAAAGTGCTATATATGTACTTCACATATCTTCATGAAGAAATTTTTTGCATGAATTATGCAAAACAGAGTATTACTACCTGGCATTTCATACATAAATAACTGTATTGTCCCCCAAAACCTTGAATTTGGTTGTTTTAAAATAAAAGGAAGAGGCAGTAACACCTTAATTATAAAATCCTGAATAACCACAGTTTATATTAGAACCAAATACAATGAGAATGTCTCCAAACAGTTTGTCATTTTCATAGAATAATAAATTTTGAGCTAAACGGTGCCTTAGGGATCATGAGGTACCTAATCTGTTTATTTGAAAAAAAAAGGAAACATGATCTGGGAGATAACAAGCCAGGTCTTATAACTCTCTAGGCTAGTGTTCTTTTGACTATTCAGTGCTGCCCTATCATTGGTGGACTTCTCAGATATGCTGTAAAGATTTATTCAGAGCAGACCCATCCTTCAGGTCAGTATTATAAAATGCCATATAAAAATGATCATAGAATTATGATTCCATAGGGTGATTATTTTCAAGTAAAGTATATATTACATATCTCATTTCTTTGTGAAGATAGGATATGTGAAGTTTACTTCTAACATTCTGTGATTGTCTTGTTGGAACTTCCACCAAAGAAATAGAGCTTTGTTAAGATCTTTTCATTGTAGTTTTCTTTTTAAGAATGGAAGTAGAACACTTGTGTTGGAGAGAGATTTTTTTATTAAAGTAACTCCTTTGATACCATCATCTCAGTTCACTCAGAGTGAATTGCATCAGATAGGCCATCAGGGACAGGTAAGCAATGAAGCTTGAGGACCATCTCTTAAAAATCAGAATATTTGATTGTATATCTGGCAAAGCTATGAGCCAGTCAGAAAGCAAGGTCAGATATATCTGACTGCTTTAAAAATAGTTTTATTGATACTTTTATGTTTTTACAACAGTCATTTTTGAACATACTTCTGCAGCCTCTCACTCCTACTACTTGATGAATCTTCTTCACAAAACAATTAGGTAAAACAAAGCAACACAGCTAACCTTGTTTGACAGTGTTTATGATATTTCACAGCTCCTTTCTCCCACTTTGTCCTCATAAGAATTCAGTGGGTATTTATCTCTTTTTACCCCCTGACCAAGATTTGTGGTTGTCATAGGGATCATACTTCTAGAACTGCAAGGAATGTCAGAAGTTACCACTCCAGACCCTTCATTTTATAAATGAAAACACTGAGGCCCAGGGAGGTTAAGTGACGTGATTAGAGACATCTAGTCAGTAAGTATTAGAAACAGAATTTGAATTCAGGTTTGGTTTGGATTCCAGAGAACAAGCGCAGAATTCAGTTTTTAGTGTTTTTTTCTCTTCATCTCCTACCAGCTACTATGTTTGGTTTTCACTCCTTTAACCATGCCTTCTCCAGGATAAGCCCATCACCAGAAATCTCATTGACTTTAAGACTGCTTGCTTCAGGGGGAGGAGCCAAGATGGCGGAGTAGAAAGACACACATATGCTAGATCCTGAACCCATAGCCTATAAAATACCTGTAAGGAGGAACTCCCGACAAGTTCTGTAGCAGAGGAAGCCGTGGCACACGGAGTGGAGGAGATTTCTGTTCCAGAGAGACCAGAAAAACCGACACCGGCGGTCCGTCATGCACCGGGACCCGGAGCAGAGCCCAGCCCAGCCCTGCGGTGGCCCCGGGAGGAGGATCTGAGCAGGCTTCAGGGATGGAATCTCCAGCACCTGCATGGTTCCCTCCGCCCACAGGCGCAGAGGTCAGTGAGAGGGCCTGTTTGTCTGGCCGAGAGGGGAGCGGGGTTTCTCCATAACTCGGACCCCCTCTCGAGACAGCAACTGACAGGGGCTCCCAAAGGAGGCAGGAGCTCCTGTCCATTGTTGAAGGTCTCCACATAAACCCCCTGAGGGAACTGAGTCCTGTGAGATGGCCCTGCCCCCACCTGAAAACCTGAATTTAATCTTACATTGAATAGCAGCCCCACCCTGGCTGAAAGACAAGAGGCTGGGAAGCAGCATTTGAATTTCAGACCCCAAGCACTAGCTCAGCGGATCTGGAGGCAAGGTGGGTGTGGTGAGGAATCTCAGAAGTCAAGTAACTGGCTGGGAAAATACCAAGAAAAGGGAAAAAAAGTAAGACCATAGAAGGGTACTTTCTTGGGGAACAGATATTTCCTCCTTTCCTTTCTGATGAGGAAGAACAGTGCTTACCATCAGGGAAAGACATAGAAGTCAAGGCTTCTGAATCCCAAACATCCGAAATAAATATTCAGTGGGCTCAGACAATGGAAGAGCACAAAAAGGATTTTGAAAGGAAAGTTAGAGAGGTAGAGGAAAAACTGGGAAGAGAAATGAGAGAGATGCAAGAAAAGTATGGAAAAACGGGTCAATACTTGGTAAAGGAGACCCAAAAAAATGCTGAAGAAAATAACACCTTGAAGAATAGGCTCACTCAATTGGCAAAAGAGGTTCAAAAAGCCAATGAGGAGAAGAATGCTTTCAAAAGCAGAATTAGCCAAATGGAAAAGGATGTTCAAAAGCTCACTGAAGAAAATAGTTCTCTCAAAATTAGAATGGAACAGATGGAGGCTGATGACTTTCTGAGAAACCAAGAAATCACCAAACAAAACCAAAAGAATGAAAAAATGGAAGAGAATGTGAAATATCTCATTGGAAAAAACAACTGACCTGGAAAATAGATCCAGGAGAGACAATTTAAAAATTATGGGACTACTTGAAAGCCATGATCAAAAGAAGAGCCTAGACATCATCTTCCATGAAATTCTCAAGGAAAACTGCCCTGATATTCTAGAACCAGAGGGCAAAATAAGTATTGAAGGAATCCATCGATCACCACCTGAAAGAGATCCAAAAAGAGAAACTCCTAGGAACATTGTGGCCAAATTCCAGAATTCCCAGGTCAAGGAGAAAATATTGCAAGCAGCTAGAAAGAAACAATTCCAATATTGTGGAAATACAATCAAGATAACACAAGATCCAGCAGCTTCTACATTAAAGGATTGAAGGGCATGGAATAGGATATTCCAGAAGTCAAAGGAACTAGGACTCAAACCAAGAATCACCTACCCAGCAAAATTGAGTATAATACTTCAGGGGAAAAAATGCCCTTTCTTTCTTTTCTTTTTTTTTGCAGTTTGATTTTTTTTTTTTATTAAAGGTGCCATCCCTTGAGTATCTTTTTTTTTTTTTTACTTCTTTATTTAACTTTTTACATTCATTTTCACAAAATTTTGGGTTCCAAATTTTCTCCCCTTTTATCCCCTCCCCCCACCCCAATACCCCAAGCATCTAATTTTCCCTATCTCCAATCTGCCCTCTCTTCTGTCATCCCTCCCTTCTCTTGTCTCCATTTTTCTCTTTTCTCCTGTAGGGCCAGATGACTTTCTATTCCTCATTAACTGTATGTCTTCTTTCCTAGTAGCAACAACAATACTAAACAGTTGTTCCTAAAACTTTGAGTTCCAAATTCTCCCCATCCTTCCCTCCCCACCCATTCCCTTTGGGAAGGCAGGCAATTCAATATAGGCCATATCTGTGTAATTCTGCAAATGACTTCCCTGATAGTCGTGTTGTGTAAGACTAACTGAATTACCCTCCATCCTACCCTGCCCCTCATTGTTTCTCTTCTGTCTTTTGATCCTGTCCCTCCCCAAGTGTTGACTTCAAATTGCTCCCTCCTCCCATTGCCCTCCTTCCATCATCCCCCCCCCTTGCTTATTTCCTTCTCCCCCACTTTCCTATACTGTAAGATAGGTTTTCATACCAAAATGAGTGTGCATTTTATTCCTTCCTTTAGTCAAACGTGATGAGGGTAAACTAATTGTTTTTTGTTTTTCCTCATCTCTCCTCTTTTTCCCTCCACTAAATAGTCTCCTACTTGCCTCTTAAATGACATATAATTACCCCATTCCATTTCACCCTCTTTCCTCTCACTACATTTCTCTCTCACCATTTACCTTAATTTCTTTTCAGCTATGGTCCCATCCTATTCAATTCACTCTGTGCTCTCTGTCTCTGTGTGTGTGTGCATGTGTGTATGTGTGTGTGCGTGCATGCGTGTGCATGTGTATATGTGGTCCCACCAACGACCCAGATACTGAAAGGTTTTAAGAGTTACAAATATTGTCTTTCCATGTAGGAATGTAAACAGTTCACTTCTGGTAAGTCCCTTAAGACTTCTCTTTGCTGTTTACTTTTTCATGCTTCTTCTCATTCTTGTGTTTGAAAGTCAAATTTTCTTTTCAGCTCTGGTCTTTTCATCAAGAATGCTTGAAAGTCCTCTGTTTCATTGAAAGACCATATTTTCCCCTGAAGTATTATACTCAGTTTTGCTGGGTAGGTGATTCTTGGTTTGAGTCCTAGTTCCTTTGACTTCTGGAATATCCTATTCCACGCTCTTCGATCCCTTAATGTAGAAGCTGCTAGATCTTGAGTTATCCTGATTTTATTTCCACAATACTGGAATTGTTTCTTTCTAGCTGCTTGCAATATTTTCTCCTTGACCTGGGAATTCTGGAATTTGGCTACAATGTTCCTAGGAGTTTCTCTTTTTGGATCTCTTTCAGGTGGTGATCGATGGATTCTTTCAATACTTATTTTGCCCTCTGGTTGTAGAATGTCAGGGCAGTTTTCCTTGATAATTTCATGGAAGATGATGTCTAGGCTCTTCTTTTGATCATGGCTTTCAGGAAGTCCCATAATTTTTAAATTGTCTCTCCTGGATCTATTTTCCAGGTCAGTTGTTTTTCCCATGAGATATTTCACATTCTCTTCCATTTTTTCATTCTTTTGGTTTTGTTTGGTGATTTCTTGGTTTCTCAGAAAGTCATTAGACTCCATCTATTCCATTCTAATTTTGAGAGAACTATTCTCTTCAGTGAGCTTTTGAACCTCTTTTTCCATTTGGCTAATTCTGCTTTTGAAAGCATTCTTCTCCTCATTGGCTTTTTGAACCTCTTTTGCCAATTGAGTGAGCCTATTCTTCAAGGTGTTACTTTCTTCAGCATTTTTTTGGGTCTCCTTTACCAAGGTATTGACCCATTTTTCATACTTTTCTTGCATCTCTCTCAATTCTCTCCCCAGTTTTTCCTCCACCTGTCTAACTTCCTTTTCAAAATCCTTTTTGAGCTCTTCCAAGGCTTGAGCCCACCTGACATCCCCTGGGGTGTCTGGGGTACCGAGGCCCCGCCCTCCACGTCTTTCCCTGATGGCAAGAATAGGTCCTCGTCATCAGATCCGAATGTCGGGATCATTTGCATTTGTTGGAAAAAACTCTCTATAGTCTTATTTTTCTTCCCTTTTCTAGGCATTTTCCCAGCCAGTTACTTGACTTCTGAGATTCCTGTCTAGCCCCGCCGAGATCCGCCCAGCTAGTGCTTGGGGTCTGAGATTCAAATGGGCTTTCCGCACCGCCTACCCAGATGCTAATCAATGAGCTTTAGTTCTGGTGCTGTGTTGGGGGCAGGGCCGCCTCCCAGGCTCGGCCTCCTCAGGGGCTTTATGCAGACTTTCAGGAACGGGGTAGGTGGAGGGCGGGGGGCCGCCTCCCAGGCTCAGTTCTCTCAGGGGCTTTATGCAGAGGCCTTCAGTAGTGGAGCAGGGTGTGGCAGGGCCGTCTCCCAGGCTCAGTTCCCTCAGGTTGTTTATGCAGAGACTTTCAGTAATAAAGATCCTGCCTGCTGCTGGGGGAGTCCCGGGGCCGCCGCCGCTGCTGCCTCCGCTGCCGCCTCCGCTGCCGCCCACGCCTCTGCCTCCGCCGCTTCCTGCCCCCGTCTCTGCTGCCGCCGCTTCTTCCCAAGGGGGCCTGAGTCACGGAGATACTCCGCTCCCCCTCTCATCCAACCCAGCCTTCTCTCTCACTGACCTGTAGTTTCTGTGGGCGGAGGGACTTTCCCGGCTGCCGGAGCTTCCGTCCTTGAAGCCTGCTCAGGTCAGCTTCTCTGGGGCCACGCCCAGGGCAGCGCTGGGGTGGGGTTCGCTTTCCGGGGCGTGATGGACCCTGGGGACGGGTCTCCAGGGCTCTCTGGCACGGAAATCTCTTCCACTCCGTTTCTGTACCCCTTTCAGTGGTCCAGAAGTTATGGGGGTCTCTTTTTACATTAAGTCTATGAGCTTTGGTTTTGGAGCTCGTAAACGTGCGTCCTTCTACTCCGCCATCTTGGCTCCGCCCAAAAATGCTCTTTCAATGAAATAGAGGACTTTCAAGCATTCTTGATGAAAAGACCAGAGCTGAAAAGAAAATTTGCCTGTCAAACATAAGAATGAGAAGAAGCATGAAAAAGTAAACAGCAAAGAGAAGTCATAAGGGACTTACTAAAGTTGAACTGTTTACATTCCTACATGAAAAGACAATAATTGTGACTCTTAAACCTTTTCAGTGTCTGGGTAGTTGGTGGGATGACACACACACACATACACACACACACATACACACATGCACGCATACACAGAGACAGAGAGCACAGAGTAAATTGAATAGGATGGGATCATATCTTAAAAAAATGAAGTGGTGAGAGAAATGTATTGGGAAGAGGGAGAAATGGAATGGGTCTAATTATCTCTCATAGAAGAGGCAGACAAGAGACTTTTTAGTGGAGGGAAAAAGAGAGGAGCTGAGAGAAAAACATGAAGTTTACTCTCATCACATTCGATTAAAGGAAGGAATAAAATGCACACTCACTTTGGTATGAAAACCTATCTTATAATACGGGAAAGTGGGGGAGAAGGGAATAAGCAGGGTGGGCGGGGATGATGGAACGGAGGGCAATGGGAGGAGGAAGCAATTTGAAATCAACACTCTTGGGGAGGGACAGGATCAAAAGAGAATAGGAAGGCAGGATAGGATGGAGGGAAATATAGTTAAGTCTTAACACAACACAACTGTTATGGAAGTCATTTGCAAAACTACACAGATATGGCCTATATTGAATTGCCTGCCTTCACAAAGGGAATGGGTGGGGAGGGAGGGATGGGGAGAAGTTGGAACTCAAAGTTTTAGGAACAACTGTTGAGTATTGTTCTTGCTGCTAGGAAGTAAGAAATACAGGTAATGGGGAATAGAAAGATATCTGGCCCTAGAGGACAAATGAGAAGATGGGGACAAGGGAAGAGAGGGCAGATTGGTGATAGGGGAAATGAGAATGCTTGGTGTATTGGGGTGGGGGGAGGGGACAAACGGGAAGAAAATTTGGAACCCAAAATTTTGGGAAAATGAATCTAAAAAATTAAGTAAATAAATTTAAAAAAAAAGACTGCTTCCTTCAGCTTTGGTACTCGGACAGCTAGGTGGTGCAGTGGATAGAGCACTAGTGCAGGAGTCAGGAGGATCTAAGTTAAAATCTCACCTCAGACATTTGACAGTCACTAGCTGTGTGACCTTGGGCAAGTCACTTAACCCCAATTGCCTCATCCTGGGTCATCTCCAGTCATCCTGATTGTTATCTGGTCACTGTATTCAGATGGCTCTGAAGGAGAAGTGAGGCTGGTGATCTGCACAGCCCTCCTTCACTGAAACCAAAGTCAAGTGCAAGTCATGTCATTATTTCTCTGATGGCATGGTCTTCTTCGACAACGAAGGACAAACACATTGAATTGAATGCTTCAGCTTTGCTAACTCTATACCTCTTCTACTCCCAGTTTGCCTTTCCCATCTGATTGGAGGACTGGAGGGTGGAACAAAAACTTCTTCTAAAGCTTCCCTTTAGAGGGTTCAGAATTCCCTCAACTCTTCTTTTCTTACCAGCTTCTTTGCTTAGTTTTGAGCTGCCAGAGCTAAGGTGGTGTCCCTGTAGCAACTCCCCCTCTTCCCTCTTAATGTGTTGTCTTTTCCCATTAGATTAGAAACTCCTTGAGGGAAGAGACTAATTTTTTCTTATTTGTATCCCCAGTGCTTAGTCCTGTGACTGCCTCATAGGTTTGTACTGTTTGTTGACTATTCTTTTTATTTATATTATGGTGATATTATGGATGCTATAGTTTAGTGCACTCAGCTTCACTTTACACGATTCTTCCCATGTTTCTTTAAATTCCTCATTTTTCTGGTGCAGATAAAATTACATTCATATGCCCATATATTTCCCCAATTGATGGTCAGTTATAGATATTTTAGACCACTCATTTTAACAGTGTCCACTTTACAAAAAGTTGATTGTTTTGGAACTTTGTACTTCAAGCTGCCCAAGAAAAAGTGTTCATAGGATTGCAGATTTGGGATTGGAAGGGACTTTGCAGACCATGTCTGGCCTTTTTATTTTATAAATGAGGAAACTAAAACACATCGAGGTTGAGTGACTTGGTCACTTGAACTCCAGTATTTCTGACTCTCAAGTCCCCCACTCTGTGTACTTTTCCATGCTGCCTTTAAAAAAAAATATGACTAAGGTTTGATAGTTCTAGAACTAGAATAGATCATAGAGGCCATAAAGACCAATTCCTCATTTTACTGAAGTGTCTTGACTGGGGTCACTTAGCTAATAATTTCCTGAGATGGAGTTTGAACCCAAGAGTTCTCTCTCTGTTGTGCTATGCTCTCTGTAAGTGGCAAGTAGGCATCTAGTTTTCAGCCACAAAAGACTTTGACTGATATGTAGAAGGCAGTATAAATGGAATTGATTTGGAGTCAGGGGACCTTAAATTCCAGACCTTCTACTTAACTACCTGGTGATCTTGGACAAATTACTCCATCTCTGTCTCTGTTTTCTTATCAGTGAAAAAATGGGTTGTACTAAATGACCTTCAAGGTCCCTTCTGGGTTTAAGTCAGCAGTTCTGTGAAAAAAATGAAAATTGTACTTAAAGTGGCAGGCAACTCAAGTTTTTTTCTTATTAAGAACCGATTTTCTGTGAAGTTGGTGAAAGCTAGGATGGAAAAATAAAATCTGGATAGCAATAATGTAGTAACATGAGCTGGCTTGTCAGGAACTTTGATAGCTTCCTATATCAGTGGTTAATAGCAGGGGAAGGAGAGGTATTCTTATAGTTTAATAATGTAATTTTTATCATTTACCAAGTAAAGAAGGTGTTACATAAGAACCTTGTTGTACTTAATTCTTTGTATAAAAATACTATTGTATGTAAATCTGAACTTTTTTCTTCTTAAAAATGTTATTTTTCTAACCATTGTTTTTGTTTCTAACCATATATACATATACATACATATACACACATATACTACAATATTTGAAGGATCTCTGACTTCTGTTCTTTTCACCAGTTCAAATGTCAGCTCCTCTACAATTTAGTAGAGTTGCTTGTTGAAGAAGCCATCTTCTGTAGCCGATCTAGTGATAAGACTCTCTCAAGTTAACTTGCTTAGATTAGTCCTTGGACAATACACCTAACTGAGGTTTTCACCAGACTGTATTTTAAGCTTTTCCAGCTTGGTTAAGCTACTAAAGTCTGCAGTCTGCTGGCGTAGTCTTTGAAATTCAGGGTCATCTTAAAGCTATAGAGAAGCATCAGAAGACAGCATTATCTGTGTCACTATGTGTACTTACGTATAATTCCATTTGCTCTCACTTCTTTCTATTGTTTCTGGCCTATCAAAATGTAAAATGGCTTCTTCAGAATGTATGTAGGATGAGAGTTTAACGTTTAAATAACTGATAAAGCTACAGAGAACTTACTAAGTCTTTTAAAAAAAAAGCTTTTGGGGATGTATAAAACATAAAGGCTCTGTACCCTTAAAAAAATTGTAGTGACATCGCATACTAGACTTTCTGCATCTTCTTTAACATGTCCTTTGAAAAGAAGCTTACCACCCTCCCTTCCCCTCAAAAGAAACCTCTTCATCCTTATGTTGATAGAAAACTGCCACTTTATGATGCTTTACCACCCCTAGCAAAGTTTTGTGTTTTAAAAAAGTTATGAATGATTTCTAATGAAATTGTGAACTTTATATACCATGTTTTTAAAGTATTATCCTAATAACAAGGTAATAAATCTCCATTTTTGTTTGTGTCTCCTTTTAAATTTATTCCTTTTTCCAATGGTACGTTTATCTAAGTTATGATAGACCCATTGTTGATATAATTGTTGTCCAAATCTGTATAAATTTGGTTCTGATTTTCTCATTCTTTATTCATATATTTCATCCCCACATTTCCTTGTATTTTTCATATCTCACTTTCTTAGGGTGCAATAAATAGTCCATTTGATTCATATATTAGAATGTGTTTCAGCCATTTCATGATCATTAGATAGCTGTTCTAAATTTTTTGCTGTTAAGAATGCTATATCCTAGAAAGTAAACAAAGACTTTTAGACCATAATTTGGTGAGTGCCAGAATGTAAAAAAGACTTGTAAAAATCAATAGTGTTTCTCTAAAACAATAATAAAATCCAAAATAAAATAGTAGAAAGGCAAGTGTCATTTAAAATAACTACAAAATGCACAAGCTGTCTGGTAGTCAGTCTACTAAGACACACTCACAGACCTTTATAAAGACAGTTATAAAATATTCCTTAAAGAAATAATGAGATAAATATTTAAAAGTGTATTTAGTGCTTATGTCTGAGCCATACCAGTATAACAGAAATGATAATATTCCCTTAATTGCTGTGCCTATCAAAATACCCACAGAAAACTTTATAGATGTAGGCGAAATAATAGTTCATCTGGAGGAATAACGGATATAGAATGTCAATAGGACTAATGGGGAAAAGTAGAACTAAAGGAGGAGTAACACTTGCAGACCTCAAATTATAATATTAGTCTCTTTGGCATGCTGGTAACCTGGTCCCCTCCAGCATTTCAGTTCTTCTGACAACTCTCTCCCATGTCCACCTGCCCTCCCTCCCCCCATCCCTATTTTAGTGAAAGGAGAGGAAGTAGAGTCAACCAGTGTATTTACCTTTATTTAGGAGTTTAGCTGAGAAAGAGGAGAGGAATACAGGATAGTAGCTTTGATAGTAGCTTAGGGTCTAGTGAAGGTTATATGAGGATGGAGAGCACTGGTCTGTGTTTGTAGGCAGTAAGAAAGTAACCATTAGATTGACTGGGAGATGAGAAAGAAAGGGATGATAGTGGGGCCAATTTCCTAGAAAAGACTGGAGGGGGATGGGATTATGATATTTCTAAAAGCGATTGGCTTTGATGAGGACTATTTCTTCATCAGAGACCAGAGGAGAGAAGGAAATAGCAGGGGTATGATATCAAATAGTTATTAGATTAGGAGGGAGTGAGGGAATTAAATTCCTAGGTTGTTTTTTTTTTTTTTCCAGCAAGCTATGAGTGTGATTTTCAGAGTGAGGAGAATGGAGTGACCTGGAAGGTTTGAGAAGAGATAGTTTAGAGCAGCTTCTGTGGGGAAATAAGATACAAAGTCAGTTAAATGTCTTGATGCAATGAGGACCCAGTAGCGATTATATAGCAATATAAAATTGCAATGGACATATTCAGTCCAGTTGTTGGACTCCTTCCAGCTGTCTTCATCAGCTTTTGGGTAGAAGTGGAGGAAACAAGTGGTGGAAGTAACCTTTGGTTAATGATTGGCAAGGAATTGCTGGGGTGTTAGGACAGAATAGGATAAAACCATATTTATGTCTTTTCATTATTGAATGGGATAGAATGTAGAAGTTTAAGAGTTGGAAAGAATACTAAAGTGATATATTGTGATTAAGTAAATTTTCAGGTAACGTTAAAAATGTTTGGAAATCTTTCTGAAATGCATTACACATTTCTCTGCCACAGTAAATATTTTGAACAATATATTTTAATATTTAATTGACAATGCAAGAGTTTTTTTTTTTTTTTTACAAAATAGTATTTTGTAATACAGTGAAGTCTTTAGGTTATAATAAAGGATGATATATTGTTAGTTACAATAAAGTTAGATGTATTGAATGGCTCTAGACTACTATATATAACTCATCTGTTCTGGTTCCCATTCTCCCTCTCTCTACACCTACTGTTTGCTACTCACTGCTTCTGCGTCACCCCCAACCTCCTCAGGAATGTTTTGTTGTGTTTTTTGAAACAAACAGAACAAAACAAAAACAAAAACAGAGGTAGACTTTTCAGCCTGGTCAGGAGAAATAATAACAATAATAATAGCAGCATTTATAGAGTTAACATTTCTATGTTACCTAGTATGTACTATAATAAATACTTTTAATTCCTTGCCATGTGCCAGTCACTGTGCTAAGTGCTGGAGAGACAAAAACAATCCATGCTTTTAAGGGGCTCACATTCTAACAGACTCAAGATCTAAGTCGTCTTTGATTCTTCCCTCTCTCCTTATTGCCTGTGTTCAGTTAGTTGCCAAGAACATTCTGTTTTCAGCACTGTCTTAAATCAGTGCCCTCTTTGGCCTCTCTCATATCCTCCATCTTAACATAGTACAAGTTCCATTCAGATTGAACTGCTGTATCTCCTGTTCTGTGGTACTACTTCTTTGTCTTAGCTCATGATTTCTCCTTTGCCTGCAATAGATCCTATAACTTCCAGTCTTTCTCAGGTCGCCCTTTTCATTCAAGACCCTACTTAGGTGTTGCCTCCTCCATGAAGCTTTCTTTGGCCCCTTCTTTTCACTTAATATTTTGCCTCCACTCTCTTTGAATATAATGCATTCTCCAGGCTATCAGTGATCTTTGAATATGTGCATTCCTCTCTTTATGATGATCAGATGGAATGCTCCTTGAGAATAAAGTAGTGTTCTTTGAATCTCTAGTGCCTGGTTTTAGGGCCTTGCAAATAATAATAATGCACACTTTAATAATATTTCCATAATACTTCAGGATTTGTAAAGTACACTTTACATACATTGTCTCACTTGAATGAATGAAAAAGCATTTATTAAGCCCCTATGTGTGAAGTGCTAGGATTATAAATAGAAAAATAAGACAGTTCCTGATTTCAAGGAGCTCACATTCTAATGGGGGAGACATAAAGGAGGTTTCAGTACAGCCCTCTGAGATAGATGCTATTCCCATTTTTCCTTTAAGGAAGCCTGAAGCTGAGAGAAGTAAAGTGCCTTGCTGAAAGAATGCTTACTTTTCTCTTGTCAACCTTGTGAAGGACAGGTATTATTCCCATTTTAATGGTAAATAAGGGCTATTACTCCACTATTCCATGCTACCTTGAGTAGGTATTTGTTGCATTGACTCTCATATCCAAATAGCTGGGTTTTTACCCCAGTAACTTTAAAAGGACAGAAGTTGCCTTTAGAAGGCACTGATCAGCTGTGCAGCTTTCAATGAGCCTGAAAGCTTAGACTCATATGTCATTCCCTGGGACAATAGCTGTGTAGTATTGCTTCAGTTAGTGAACAGAATGTATTGAGAAAACATGAGTGAGGCATGCCTTTCTCGTTGAAGATACCTTCACAGTTCACATCACTGAGATTGTGCTTTGTCACTGCTTGAGAGGGTGATTTAATTCTGCTCCTTTAGGTGCCTACAGAATTGTCCAGTAAAAAATCTACCTCCCATATGCTGGTGATCATTGTGTTCTCAAGGACATAATAATAAATGATGTATAGGAACAAATGGAACTGAAACATAGTTGTACTTGTCTAGAAAAATGTTCCTTGTCCTGTGAATCAGTTGTTTGCTTTTTTTTAATTGTCTTAACGTAGCTTACATAATTTGATACATAAACAGCAACTAGTTCAACAAAAAAGAAACTTTAGGATATATCAAATTAGTGCAAGTTCTTCTGTAGATACAGGACTGTATTATAATTTCTTATAATTATGGCCCAGAAATATTAATTCAGGAAAGTAATGTTCGCTACCATACATAAAGAATAAAGAGAAAAATCTTTCTTAGAATGCATCATTTGATGTTACAGAATCAAACAAATTAGTAAAACCATCAATAAAGATGTGCATTTTTTGGTAACCCTTTCTTTCTGAAGTTATGATACATTTTTATTTTATTTTTTTAAAAAGTTTTTTACTTAGATAAAATGGGCATGTTCTTTAAGTATCTATTTTGTGTAACTATATTTAACATGAACAGTTTTTCCCCCACAGATAAAATCAAAGACAAAATTAAAGAGAGAGACAAAGAAAAGCAAAAAGAAAAAAAGAAGCATAAAGTAATAAATGAAATAAAGAAAGAGAACGGAGAAGTCAAATTATTGCCAAAAGGTAAGTCCTTACAGAATAATTTTGTTTAATGTATATTAATTTTAGTTGTATAAATAATAAATGCATGTTTTTCTTGGAGATGAATTTTAATAATGATTAAACAAAATGGTGAGAAATATATGATTTGAATGAAATATAGATAGTATTAATACTGTCTTTTACAATTTTTTATCAGTAATGTTTTGGAGTGTTGTTTCATTTAAAGAGGGCTATTTTATGTAGTAAAGAACTATTTCAAAAGAAGTTAATTTCCCAAGGGGAGAAACATTACAACTTTACCAACACCGTTTTACTAGATTTTGATAGTTTTGGTCACATTCCTTCATAGAAGACCAAGGCATTTGATTAAAATATGAAAACAGTGGAATTCCTTTGGTGACAAGAAAAATGACATTTAAAAAATAGTGTACCCTCTTGAGTTCCCTGTAAGAAATTTCTATCTCAGACAAATTCAGGAGATAAAATTTTTTTCTATTCCATTTTTGTCACACTCAGGAATGAATACTAATTATGAATGTCTCTTTGTATTTGATAAGTTTTTCAAGCTGTGATTAAATTTTATCCTTACCGGTTAATAGGATAGAAGAGGGTTAAAGTCATGCAAATACCTTTTTAAAAGTAGCAAGTTTGAAAATTCTTAATAATACGAAACCTACATGAAAAACAGTTGAATTAGGGGTGTGAGGGAGCAAGAAAAAATGGTTATATTGTGGTGAAAATAGAGAACATCAAATTTTCTGGGATCTCAGCTACTGTTCTGGCAGAGTCTGTTATTGTTTTGTTACAATTCTGAATCTCTGCATAAATAATAAAATTATTCAATTATTGGATGAGAGTTCAAGGGAGGCACAGAGCAAATATCTATATCTACACGCGCGCGCACACACGCACACACACACACAGAAGTACCTGTTCAATTTAGATTGTTGAAAGCATACAAAACACACATTTTCTCATTATTTCCATTTGTCTCATGTATCCAGATGATCTTGTACCATAATTTGCACCAGCTATCTGTTTTTTCCCTCTTTGTGACTTCTTATCTAGGATCTTAGTCTAACAGGAGCAGAAGTCAGGATTTACATTTTCTTCCTATACATTTGTTGATAATTCTTTTGTTAGCTTTTCTTTGCTTAAGTGTTTTGTCTAACTAGATTATAAGACTTTGAAGCAGGAGTCCCATATAATCTTAGCTATGTCAGCTAGTGATTAATGTCCATGTCACTTTAAATGATGAGTTTTAGCTTACTGCCTTAAATAACTATTCTTTAATTCACCCGTGTAAACTCACAGTGGTGTGAATTTTGTGCAGTAGTCAGTTCAGTTAGTAAGTGCTTATTAAGTACCAGGCATTGTACTAAGGGTTAGGGATGCAAAAAAAAAAAAAAGCAAAAACAGTCATAGGATTTTAAGATTATAGATTTAGAGCTAGCAGGGACCTTAGTAGCTGTCTAGTCCAACCTTTCATTTTATAAAGAACTGAGGTCAAAGAGGTTGAACGACTTACCAGGGTCATATGTCTAGAGTGTAAACACATGATGTGGGCCTAGGTCTTATTTTTAAAAATTAAAGTTTTCTGTTTACATTCTTTTCCTCTTGTCCTTCCCCTGTGCTGCCCAACATTGAAAAAATAAGAAAAACAACACAACCAGTTGAAAACATGTATATTCAAACAAAACACAGTCCTCCATTGGCTGTATCCAACAAAACTGTTTCAGTCTGCACTCTGGTTCAGTCTCCTCTCTGTCTGGAGATAGGTAGCACTTTTCATCATGAGAAGGACATTCACTGCTTTGTATTGGGAGAGATAGCATAGACTTAAATCGCTGTATGGCCTTAAAGAGAAAGGAAGTGGTGCATAAGCTGAGAGTTACAGGAAGCCAGTGATTATCAAAGGCAGCCATTAGGAAGGAGAATATTCATGGCATGGGGACTAGATGAAGCACCATGTGTGAGGAACAGCAAGTGTGCTAACCTTGCTGGAGGGAAGTAACGTGTAAGAAGACTGGAAACAAAGAGCTTGAAATACTAAATAAAGGACTTTATATTTGATTACAGATAATTGGGAACTGGTGGAATTTATTGAGGAGGTGAGTGAGATATCTGGTCAGACATGCACATTAAGACAATTACTTTGGCAACTGTACAGTGCATACCTCTGACTGTTAAGTTTGAAACAGTAATAAGATAATATTAAGAAAATGACATTTGAAATGAGATAATATCGTAGAAAAAAGTTTGAAATGGATCTGAGATTTAAATATATTGATAGTTAAATTTTCTTTAGATGTGTGACTTCTTAGCCAAGAAGAAAATAGGAAAATTGCTAGGTATCAAACAGGAATTGCTGTTGAAGATTCTGAATGCATTAGGAATGATAACTTAACTTCTAATACTTGTATTCTATAGCAGTTTGTTACCCATGTTAAGAATGAGTTTGTGATATTTCTATTGCTGATTATATCCACTATTAAAATTACTGATCATTAGGATCTATTTTCAGTAATTTTCCCATCCTTCCCAAAGGAAAGAGGCTAATGAAATGAATGAAATTATCATACTTTATCTGCGCTGCAAAAATTGTCATTCTTTATTTTCAAAGCAAAAAATGATACATGCCTATTTCCTAAGTTACTCTGCAGTCAGGGATAAGTATTTTGTTGTTTGTGTGCCAGGTAATATCTAAGGCAGTTAACTTTTCCTTCTATTCATCTTTTTTTCTCTCTTCCCTTTTATCAAACTGATTTCTTCCTCTTCCCTTTTTTCTTTTTCTGTACTGATGTTATCCAATTGTACTAATAGACATTTAAAGGCATAAGAAGGTCACCTGATGGTGACATTTAAAGCTAAAATGATTGCTTATCCTGCCCTACACAGATTCCATTTTCCTAGAAATCATGTGACGTGATGTTATAACAAAAATAAATATTAATATAGTATAAATTAATGTTTTTGTTACTACATTAGTGTGTGTATATGTATAAATAAAACGTGTACATGATATCTATTACACACATGCGTGCGTACACACACACATTTTTCTTTCTCCCCTGGCAAAAAGTGAATAAATTCAGTTATGAAAGACAGGATAACAGTGGAGAGATTGAGACACTTGAAATCATGAGACCTTAGATACTGACTGTGTTTTCATATTCAAATTGCTTAACCTTTCAGAGCCTCAGAATTTTCAACTGGAAATTAGACTATTGTTTATACAACGTATTTCAGAAACCTTGAAGACCTGTGTAAACTGTGAAGTATTGTCAGCATATATTAAGCTCTTATGTTACCATCTAACAGGCATCATGCTAAGCTCTGGGGATGCAAAGAAAGGCAAAAATATGGGTCCCTGAACTTAAAGAGCTCCCATTCTAATGAGGGAGACAACATTAGAAAAAATGTGCATATGAGATTTATTACAGTTTCAATAGAAGGTAATCTTAGAGGGAAGCAGGCATTAGTCACTGGGAGAACTGATAAAAGTCTCTTGTTGAAGGAAGGATTTGAACTATATCTTGAAAGAATGCAACAAAGTCAGCAGGTAATGATGAGAAAGAAAAGTATTCCAAGCAAGGAGTTAATTGATAGAGGGTAATGTTTGAGGAACAGCAGAAAGGTCAGTGTTACTGGATCATGGAAATCTAGGAAGAGTCCCCCTTGTGAAGGGCTTCAGCAGCCCAACAGAAAATGTTTTATTATTGATTCTGAAGGTAATGAAGAGTTCCTGAAGTTCATTGGGCAGACTTGGAGTTCACTTGATCAGATAGATGCATTAGGAAGATCACTTTGGCAGTTGAACATAACCTATTGCAGTAGTCAAGGTATAAGGTAATTAGAGCCTGCACCAGGCTTTGTGAGTCAACAGAAGGGTCAGATTGTATGTATGGATTGGTTGTGAGTGAGGAGCCAGCCAGTGATGACATCAGAATTGTGAGCTTATCTGACTAAAAGGATCTAGAAAAAGGGAAGGGTTTGGGGAGAAAAATAGTTCTGTTTTAGATATGTTGAATTTGAGAGGTCTGTTGGATATCCCAGTTGCTGTAATATAAATAGTATTAAGGAGCTAATAAGTTTTTAAAAAATAATTGAATAATGACTAAATCAAACCTGATTTGCTTTAATAATTCTAGTATCAGATATGAAATTAGACCTCAATTCTGGATAGCCTTTCTCTTTTAGTTATCAATCCAAAAAATATACTGGTATAAAGAAAAACCAGTGATTTTTGAGAAAATTGTTCAAATTAAAACTATTTTGTGTATGTTTCTGTGTGACTCTCCAAAGTAGAATCATGGTTTTACTTTTCATCTTTTACCTTTCCTGAGTCCTCAATTATTTATTATTATCCTATTCTTCCTAATATATTATAAGAAACAGGTAAACATTAGGACTAAAATAAAAGCAATTCTAGGTCTGATTGTCTCAGAATTCACTCTGGGGAACTCTTGATGTTTAGAATGATGTATGTTTGAAAAGATTTCTGTTAATGCACACAATGAAGCTTTAAAATGATAAATGGCCTTATTGCCTTATGAAAATTAATATCTGATTTAATTTTAAGGTGGTTAGGTAAGTTAAAGAACTTTTCCTATAAATTATTTTTATTCTATCATTTCCCATTTTTTTACAGACATAGTTCTATGCATATTTTATAGGTCGAGGAAGAAAATAAGTAAAAGAGTTCATGTTAAAACTGTAGAAGAAAACATACATTATTTCAAAGTGGAAATTATCCCAAGTGTAGTTTGAAGGCAAAAATTGCATTTTATAATTGTGCTCTTGTATAGTAGCATAAAATGGGGTGGAGGGTCTACCACATTGATACAGTTAAGCATTTTGGGGGGTAAGTTGCAGATTTTTTAAACCAAATCCACAATTCCAGGGGTGTGTGGAGCTTCTAATGAAGAAGCATTTAAGAATACATAATCTAACTGAAAATTGAACTTTCAGTCTTTTAAAATTAATACAATATCCTAGATAATTGTTGTTGTAATAGCATATTATATATGATTGTATTATTATAATATATAATTAATAATGTAATAACCGTATAAATATTATATTGCTAAGTCGTAATAATAATAACAGTAACAAAAAATTGCTATAATTCTGTATACCAGAAATGTACATTGATAACAGAAGGTTATTTATTCATCCTTAAGGTTAGGATTCTCAAGGTTTTTAACTTGATCTTAGTTTCAGACCATACTTATTTTGTATAATGTTAATTTTAGGTTTTGTGTTTACCCTAAGCCATTTTAAGAGTACTTCACTAATTCTGTTAATTAACCTACCTTTAAATTTTCTTGTATCTTTATAAAGGCATATACATATTTTTATTCTGTTACAATTTAAATAATAATTAGCTGTTAGTTTCCTTTGTCCATGTCAATGTTGAGGTATTCAGGCATTTTTATACTTAAAGTAATAAGTCATGATCATTTTGAAAAACATTTAAGTGCCTCTATCTCTATAGATAGAGATCTAGATTATATCTCCATTATTATATAAAGTGAGTCAGCAGAGAATTTATATAAGAAAAGTTTAGTAGGAAAAAATTTTTCTTCATTGCTTCTGTCATCATTTTTTTGTATATGACATACTTTTCTATCTTCCAAAACAATAAACCTTCAGTAACTTCTTTTATTAAGTAAAACTTAATTATTGAACCATGATTGACTTAAAAAATATAGCTAAATATTTATTCCATTCTGTTCTTTTTCTCTGTCACATGTTACAATATACATTTTATATAGGGATAAAAAGTAAAAGATAAGGAGTAAAGAAATCACTTTTAATTGCTTACTTTGTCACCTCTTAAGTTGTGGCAGCTGAACAGATTTTTTGTGTGTTTTGTTGAGGCAAGGACTTAGTGATACTTATGGTGGTGAAGAACTTCAGTTACATGTATATGAGAAAGGATAAGGGGAAAAAATTCAACTAAATGATTGTGTAGGTTTTTCACTCAAATCTTTTTTTATACATCTGTTATGTACAAGATACTAGACAGGAGTACAGATGCTTGGTCCCTGACTTTAAGAAGCTTATAAAGTTAGTAGGGTAGTCAGTACTATAGTAAGTTTCATGTGATTTAGCATAAACAGTATTTGAATGAGATAGCTATTTGGAAGGTGAAATTATTTTTAGACAGATAGTCTAAAAAGTCATCATGGAAAAATTTCAGTTTGAGCTGGTCCTTGAATGCTAGGTAGAATTTTGAAAGGTAGAGATAAAGGAAGGAAAAAACATCTTAGCTACGGTAAGGACCTCATCAGAGGTAGGAACAATTGAACATTTCTTCAGGTAATGCTGAATATTGCATTTAATCAAAACTATAGGTTCATTTTAGGGAAATAGAAGAAAGTAAATCTAGAAATTTTGAGGCTGAATAGTGGAAACTCTTGAATGCCAGCTTAGGAGTTTATTAATTATTTGGTAGGTAGTGAGAAGTAACACATTGTTTTGATGGGGGGGGGGGGGTGACAAAATCTGCATAGTATGCTAAGAAAATTTTTCTGACAACTCTGTGCCAGATGGATTGGAATGAGAGTAGACTGGAGGTAAGAATACTAGTTTAGGAGACTATGCTGTAGTCCAGGTGAAGTAATGAGGATCTAAGCACAGGGTAGTGGCAGTTTCAATGGGAGGAAAAGGGATAGATGAGAACAATGTTTCAAAACAAAAATCATCTAGATTTGATGACCCTGAATTAGCAGGAGAAATCAGGTTTTTTATTGGGTAATAGGGAGGGAGAATGGTAGTACTATTTCACAAATTTAATTCAGGAGTGGGATCTAATTTGGAGAAGAAGATTTAGAAATGTAACGTAAAGCGATGTTGGGACATCAAGGTGAACGAATACTAAACAATTCAAAGTGTAGGGATAAGAACTCTGATAAAAACTTAAGTTGATAAAAACTTAAGTTGAAGTTTGAATACCCAGTGCAAAGGTAATAGTTGAAATTACAGGTTTGTATGAGATCTCATGGAAAATGTATTTAGAGAAAAAGGAGGGATGAAAATGGATTCTCATGGAAGTCCAAATTTAGGGAACAAGAAGAGGGCAAAGAGAAATAAGATGGGGAAAGTTTTAAGGAGATTGGTATCCATAGCATCAAAAGGTGGTGGAGTACTCCAGGAAGATGAACCCTGAGAAAGAGAAACTGAATTGGCAGTTAAAGATATTGTTGAAATTTTCAAGAGCAGTTTCAATAAATTGGTGATTAATAGGGTGACAAACCAGTTTGCAGAGAGTTAAAATGTGAGCAAGATCTAAGGAAATGGAAGCACTTGGAGACTAGTTGTGAAAGGAAAGAGAAAAGTACAAACAATGTATTTTATTTTGGGGTGTAGCAGCATCAGGTCAACATCTCTTTCCAGAATAACCAGGAAGGAGAAGTTGACTGAAGAATAATAAAGATGGAGCAGAATCCTGAAAAAGTGTGGAAGAATTAACTCTGAAAAGTAGAACACCTTTTCATTTGAGACAAATGTGAACAAGACAGGTTAAAGTAAAGTCAAGAAGAGATTTTGAGGAGAATTAAAGAGGTTCAAGGGGTAGATGTCCTACACAGATGAAAATAAATAGGCACATCTAGATTTTTACTTCAGTTACTTGAGAGAATCATTTTAGAAAATGAATTTTTTTTTTGAGGAAATTTGTAATGTTAAATGTTCAGAGAGACGTGATGAGGCCCTGGATTTTAAGTTACAGTAAAAACAGCTTATAATTGTGTAGCATAACACCCTACATTTTTTACATGAAGGCACTTTATAGTCTCACTTGATTCGTATTGCAACTGTGAGTTAGCAAGGGGGCAAGCAGTATCATCATCATTTTACAGATGAGGAAACTTGAGGCTCAGTAATTAGTCACTTGCCCATAAATCTGTTTTGTGTACCATGCCACAGTTTACGATTTCTTCCTTTATTGTTTCCTCATTGTTTAATCCAGGCTTTCTTTTGACTACATATTTTTGATTTGGACTTTTGGTGGTCGCTGTCTGGGAGTAGTAAACTTCTTTAAGGCTGCAGAATCACCTAAAAGTTGTCTGGGTCAGTAATAGGTTAAGTGATTTATCCTGTGTTCACATGGAAGTCAGTATGTTAAAGATGCGTTATTTGAACACTGGTCTTCTTGACTTCAAGGCCAGTCCTTTTATTCACTGTACCAGATGATCTTTTAGCCTATGTCATTACATTAATATAGCCTTATTCTTCTGCCTCTTTATCTTAATTCGTTAGTGAAGATGAACAGAAGTCATAGAGGCTGGAATTCTGTTACTATTCTTTACATCTTTGAGGGCTTGGTTTTTGAGAAAATATTAATGACTTTGTAAATTTTACTTTTGCTGTGTCTTTTTCATTGGTTTCTTCTTGGAAGCTCCAAAAAGTCCATATAGAGGCAAAATTAGTTCTGACATAGAAAGAGGCAAATCAATTAGCTTACAAATCGTCTTTCCTTGCTATTTTGCTGGTTTTACAAATATCTTATGCATTTTCATGTTCTGTCACTTTCCTAGTTACAGTTGATAGGGTGGGGTGGGGGTGAGGCATGAGTTTGAGTCTAAGGACAGTTTTCCAGCTTACTACCCAGCATTAGTGTTAAGTTTTTTTCCCCCTGTGTTTTACAGTAGATTGTTTCTTTTGATTTCATCAGTGTTTTTATAATTTTTACCTAAAGTGTGATATTTAAACTTTTTATACATCCCCAAAGTCTTAGTACACAGTATTAGTGTGCTTAAAATGGCACTAAGACTTTTAAAAGGGGTACTTTGTATATTGTTTTTAGTGCTGTGTAAAATTAATCCCCAATATGAAGTGCAATGAAGATAAACTTGCCTTTTTTTTTTAATTAAAATGCTTTACCTAAGTTATGAGATTTTAGCAGTTAAAATAAGGAGTTTCAAAACAAATTTTTCCCAACAGGTGGGAAGGACAAACCAAAAACAAATGCAGAAGACTTACAAATTAAAAAGGTAAAGAAGAAAAAGAAAAAGAAACACAAAGAAAGTGAAAAAAGGAAGCGTCCAAAAATGTATAGCAAATCTATTCAAACCATCTGCTCAGGATTGCTTTCTGATGTTGAAGATCGAGAAGCCAAAGGCATCATAGATGATCATCTTAAGGATTATATTGGAAAGAATTTGGATACCAAGAAGGAGTGTGAGTCTAAGATACCAGAGAACAGTGAGTTTCCATTTGTCTCATTAAAGGAGCCTCGAGTTCAGAATAAAGTGAAAAGGTTGGACGCATTGGAGTTCAAACAGCTCATTCATATTGAGCACCAACCTAATGGAGGTGCATCAGTTATCCATGCCTACAGTAATGAACTCTCCCACTTATCTCCTGTGGAGATGGAGAGATTTGCAGAAGAATTTGTGGGTCTGGTTTTTAGTGAAAATGAAAACTGTGCAGCTTACTATGTAATGGGTATTGTTCATGGGGCAGCTACATATTTACCTGACTTTCTAGACTACTTTTCATTTAATTTTCCCAATTCACCAGTGAAAATGGAGATATTAGGAAAGAAAGATATAGAGACAACGACTATGTCCAATTTTCATGCTCAGGTAAGAGGTTCTCTTTTTAAAAAGTAAGTAAATGGTATTTCATGAAGGTTTTTATTCCTTTTTGAGTTAACAGTTTTTACTGTAATTATAAAATGTAAGGTAAGAATGAAGAGTTTAGGAGAGTATTAGGCATGAACTATTTTCTAAGCCTGGATAGATATCACACAAAGTGTTCTTAAAATTATAGTTTCTAGCCATTACTTTAGAACTTTTCCTTAAAGGTGATTAACAAAATCTGTATAAATTAAAAAGAAATACTTTGCAGGGGTTATCTGTGACCCTAATAAAAGGTCTTAGGTGCAATGTAAGTAATAGTCATTAACCATGTACCCCCCAAAAACACTTGGAATTTACCAATATATTTTCCTAGGTCACAAAATTTACTTTTTCTTTAAAAATTTGCCCAATCTTTCCCTTCTACCTTCTACTTTCTTCCTACAAAAATTGTTTTAGCCTTTTAAACTTTATTACAGTTGTCTAATTTCTCATCTTTGAAGTAGAATCATTATGTAATAGACTTAGAAGGGAACATATTGATTTCACTGTACTGACACTATTTTACAGATGAGAAAACTGAGACAGAGAGGTTACAGTGCCCCAGTGGTTACTATATGAGTTACATGAATAGGACCAGAATCTTGATCTCCTTACTGAAAATTCTGTGTTCTTTCTATAACACTGAATTACTGCAGTTAATTGACTCAGCTAACATTTATCAGCTGCCACCTGAGTGCATGGTATCGTGTTGAGTTGATGAGGATACAAAAATGAAATAGACCTTTTATTCAGAGCGCTTATATTATGTTTGAGGATTTCAGTCTATAAATCAAGGTAGTTTAAAGAGGGATTTGAAAGGGTAAGTATAGGATTGAGGGTGAATGTGGTAACTAGTACTTGACCTGGACCTTAATTAAGGAAAGATAAGATTTCCAAAAGTTTGAAGATTAGGAGGATACACATTCCAGGTGAGGAAAAGTGCTTCTGTGACTGTGGGAGATTTAGTGGAAAACTTAGGGAATAATGTGGCTGGAATATAGAGTATGTGAAGGGGAGTAATAGGAAATAAGATTACAAAGGTGAATTGGAAGAAGACTGTGGAAGTTCTATAAAGTTTCCTCTAGAGGCAGACCTCTTGGAGAAAGTTTTTTAATAGGGTGATGACATGGTCATTCTTGTGATTTAAGATTATTTTGGCAGCTGTATGGAGGGTAGATGTACAGAGTATAGATTAGAAACAAGGAAACTAAATAGGCTATTACAAGAGTCCAGGTGAGAGGGAAACTAAGACTGAGCACATGAATGGAAAGTGATATGAGAAATGTTATAGAAATTGAATTGACAAGACTTAGCAACTGATTAGAGGATTGAGAAAAAAGTTATTTGGCTCCCAAGTTACAAACCTGGGTGACAAGGATGGTGGTGGCTTCAATAGAGATAGAGAAGTTTGGGGGTGTAGTAAGATAATGAGGTTTTTTTGGATATGTTGAATTGGAATTTGATGGGTTATCTAGATTGAGATGGTTATCCAACAGACAACTGACAGTACAGGAGGGAGATTGGAACTGGATATATGAGTTTGTAAGTTATCTTCATAGAGAAAATAATTTGGACCTGTAGGAGTGATTGAGTTCACCAAGGGAGAGTGTGTAAAGAAAGAAGAGAAGAGGACCTAGGACAGATCCTTGATAGATGATGACCTAAAAAGAGGAGAATGAGAAAGAACAAATCGAGCACATAGAAGAACCAATTAGGGATTAGTGTCACAGAAGCCATGGAAGGGAAAATGTTTTTAGGAAGGGTGATTGACCTTGTCAGAAAGAGTAAAGAAATCAAGAAGGATGGCTACTTGGAAAAGGCCCTCAGATATATCAATTAAGAAATCCCTGATTTTTATTCTTTGAAAGGGTATTTCCAATGGAGTACTGAAATCACACTAGATTCCAAGGGATGAGTAAATGGTGAGAAAGTAGACATTATGTATGCTTATTCTTATTAGGAGTTTGTCAGTAAAAAGGAAGAGAGCTTTTAGGAGATGGTTACATCAATTAATTTTTTTTTTTGAGGACGGGGAAGATTAGCTAGCACCAAGACATAGTTTAATAGGGAGAAATTGATGAGGAAAAATGGGACTAATTTCTTGAAGAAATGGGATTTAGGAGTTAATTTTATAGAGCAAAGGAGAGGACAGGTGAAAATGTGTAAAGGGTATTAGAGGTATGGAGTATTAAAAGAGAGTAAAATGGATGGCCCCAGGGTTCTTGGTAAGGGTTGCATTAGGTGCTGAAATAATAAAATAAGGTGGGAACCTGAAAGAAAAAGGACAGTTTGGAATTGGGTGGGGTTGGGGAAGGAGACCAAGAGAGAGAATTTAAGATTAGGATAATGTGAATGTGTAATGGACTCAGTTGTATAATTTGTTTTAACGCATGGTAATTGAACAGTAGGAAATGGATCTCAGCTGCTGAGATTATTTTTTTTACCTTGAGACATAGAAATAAAAATATTAGCATAGTGAATCAGTTAGAAAAAGTGTTGCATGTAAACCATTTTCATACTCCTATAGATGAACTGACTGATAAATTTTCAACAACCTATAATCTTATAATACAGTAATCTTTACCTCTATTTGAATAAAAGTAATCACTATATAAAGAATCCAAAGCTAGGATCTACAAAGTAGAATTTACTTTTCAACTTCCTTTCCCATCTCAAACATTAAAAAATTCAGTGCCCCTTTCTCCTGATCTCCATCAAATTGGGTTTAGGAGTGGGGAAGACAACATATGTGGAACCACTTAACAAAAGTTAAAGAAATCCACAACCATCCCTTCCTGAAAAGTGAATACCTGTTATATCTCTCTTTAACCTGTCTTAACTTTTGAGTAAATTTTTGTATCGTGAGAGAAATTCAGAAAGTGGATTTTTAACAATATTGAGGATAAATTCATGTTATTCTTCAGGTACTAGGTTTAGTTTATTTCTTTGGACAGATATATAATATAAATATAAAGGAATCAATATAAAATTTTAAAATGTGCTAGCAATTGGTACACAAGGACAGAAATAATTGTCTAAGCCTTCATTTTATCTCATATTGGAAGGACATACAACCTTGTGTATGACAGATACTCACCCCTCAATTCTTCTTCCCCCTTACCTGGGGTGTGCCTTAAAGAGAATAGCTAGTAGAAACAAAAAAATTTAATGCCCTCTGGAATTCTTGTCTTTTGATGTTCTTGTGTTTTGTTTTTAGTGAATAATGGTTCATTTTGTAATTTGCCTCACCCCAGATAGCGCTTTCCTTTCTCTTCTTTCTTCTTGGCCACTTGAAAAGGCCACAAAAAAGTTATACCCTCACACCCTTGGTTTGAGTCACAGAAAGATTAGTTTGAATACCAGTTAGAGAAAATAATGTCTTTAGGTATTTATCAAGGACTGTGGAAGATGAATTCCCAGAATGTCAGATTCATTTTTGGATAAAAGTGGTTGTTTATCCCTGTAACTACTTTGCATTAGGGCTTTGTGCTTTATAACTTTGGAATTATGTGAGATCCTAATGTCTTACCTTGTATATTGGGAAGTCTCTCCTTTGAATATATTTTATCTTCCTTTGGACTTCTGTGTTTCATATGTTGATCAATCTGGATGTGAGGTTGTATTATAAAAAATGCATTCTGAATTAAAATATAAATTACTTTGGGGGCATTGATAAAAATATTCCCTGAAATCTGTAGAATAATGAGTAGCTTATATTATTTTAAATATGGCTGTGGCAAAAGAGTGTAGATTATCAGATAAACTTCAAACCTTTTGATAAAAATCTAATTGAGAAAAGACACAGATGTGATTTTTTTGTGCAGTTTCATTAGCCCTGGGCCTAATGTTTTCTAGGTATTATCTTTAGTCATCTTCAAGTTCAGTTTATAAAATGAGAATTTGTTGAGCTTGTTTAGTCATTGCCCACTCTATGCTAGACATTATACAAAAGAGAAGAAATGGTACTATATAGTTCACAGTTCCACTTGCTCCCTTGATCACAATAATAAATTGATAATTGCCCAAAATTATGCCTTACTGTTTCTTGTGACTGTAAATGTTTTTTTTACATGATTCTAATGCTATTCAGAGATATTTCTTGGTCTCTTGGCCTCTTTCATTTCTTGATACTGAACTATATTTTCCAGTATAATTTTTGCTGTGTTCCCTTATGTGAACCATCACAATTAGATTATTAAATATATGGTGACTTCATTAGGATATTGCCAAATCTTAGACTTTTCATTTCTCTTATTCTGCAATAAATATTGGTACATAATTCTCTTTTAAAACTTTTAATTATCTTTAGAGTAGTTCACTTAAGATCACTGTGAACAAGATGAAATAACCAATCCCAGGGAAATGTTTCTTGTAGCCTTTGACCACATGATGATAAGGAGGAAGGTAACACACATTTTAACATTGTAAAATTTACGAAGTGCTTTTCTCACAATCTGTTAGATTATAGCAGTAATATTAGTGCCTTTTCACAGGTGAGAAAACTGAGGCCTACAGAAGTTAAATACTTACCCATGGTCATGTGACACATCTAAAAAGTGTCAGAGCTGGTTTGAATTCTGTTTCTTGACTGAAATTTCAGGGTTGTTTCCACTATACCACTGTACTTCTGAAGCCAAGTTATTGAACTTTTTTTCTCCCTCTGAGGACAACTTTTGGGTTGACCTGATTAATTGTACCAACTTTTTCTTCCACTTTCATTTATAGTGAGAATGTTAATGTGGATATAATTCTTCAAATAGTGGACGCACTTAATCATAGATTATGCATTAAGAGTACCAGTTTTTAAATTTTAAAAGAACTATTTGATTCTTTAAATCCTCTGATTATTTTTTCTTTATTTTACCAAGTAGGGGAGAGCTCCAGAGGATCTAGGGCTTTATGTCTGTTTCGTGGGGCCACATTTTAAATGAGAGTCCAGTCTTCTAATGATGAGATTTTTGACCTTGGACCATGTATAGTATATTTCTAGCCCCTTTCCCACCCTAGTTTATATGTTCTGCTGATAAAGCATTTGAAGACAAGACCTAGGCTCATCCCCAAGCTACAGTAAGGATTAAAAATAGGAGTTTTGTGGTGGTAGCTTGATAATCACATATTTGATTTCTACTAATTTCTAAGTTTCCTTTTGAGTAATTTTAAGTGAATAAGATAAAATGATAGCTAGAGGAACCTTAGAAATAACTCGACCAGACCTTCCTATCTCTTTTTATTCAGGAAGAATCTGAAACCACTTGCCCATGGTCAGTCAACCAGATGAATAGAAGATGTTACATTTAAAGCTGAGGTCCTCTGACTGCACAGCTAGTATTGTTTTCTATCATTCCCTACTATCTCTTTGGCAGCATGGTGCCCTTGAGCCAAACAATTGAATATGTCCTTGGAAATATCTTTGAAGAAGCTTCTTTTTAGAGATTTGTCATTTAACATCAAATGAACTGCTGAATTATATTAAACATAAACACATCAAATATGGAAGTACCAGCTAAAGTAATCACAGAGGAATCAAAGCTTCCAGATGAGTCCTGACAGTTTTAATATGTGGTAAAAGTTATATTTATCTGTTTTTTTTCAAAAGTGTTTATAGACATGTGGAATATAGGGTATGAGGCAGTAGAAGGCTGGTATATGATAGAACAAATCTAGAAAGATACTGGACTTGTGATTTCAGTAATATAAATAATTCCCAGGAGAGGAAACTCCATCTTCCAAAGCAAACTCCATCTTCCAAAGCAAATCTTTCTGGATCTTTGCTGTAATTTAAAGACTTTGAGAGTTGCCTAGAGCTCAAGTTAAGTAATTTGCTGAGGGAGGTTACCAGCAATTACGTGTTCAAGGGCAGGTCCTGGCTAGTTCTGTCCACTACATCATAACTTCTTTTAAGAACTGCACTTTAAAGGAAGGAAAATAGGAAAACATTAAGAGAGGAGCTGAACAATCAAAATATGACCTGACTTCTATGGAAGGCAGAAATAGCATAAGAGAAGCCATTTACTAGTCAGGAATGGAATGCATTCATAAAAGAAGAAAATTTAAATTTCATCCCTATTAAACAAAGCTTTGCTATTTGCAGATACTCAAAGTCTTTGAAGATTAATGAAACTAATAAACTGCAGCTTTATTGTAGTAGATAGGGCTTTGGCCTTGGAGTTTGAAAGACTTGTCACTTAATCTCTCTGAACCTCATCTTCATATGTGAAATGTGGATAATAATATCACTTGCCTTACAAGGTTGTTGTAAGATAATGTATCAAAAGTGCTTTGCAAACTTTAGCACACTATATAAATTTCAGCTATTATCATTAAGTTGTTGTAGCAGCAGCAGTAGCATACTGTGCTTCTCTTGTATTCCAAGAGGTTATGTACATTTTTTTTTCCTGCTGCAGTGTCACATTATTGACTTCTGTTGACCTTACACTCTTTCAAAAAAACAAACAAAAACAGAGGTCTTTTTCACTTAAATGGTCTAGCCAAGCACACCCAGTACCACACTTAGGAAGTTGGTACCTTGAGCTCAAGTATAAAACCTTACATTTGTATCTCTAGGTTGTGCTTCCCATTCTTAGCTGTTGAGATATTTTTGAATCCTGACTTTCTCATCTTGGATGTCTTTATCTCTCCCATTGTGTCATCTGCATATTTGATAATGCAAGTCCCGTTCACACAATAATTGATAAACAGTGTTATATGGAGTATAGATCTCTGAGGTCCTCTATCAAAAACATCCCTCCAAATTGACATTGACCAATCATTTATGATTGTTTTCATGGATCCAGCCTTTCACTAGTTCTGGTTTCACCTTATTATTTCATTTCCATGGCCAGATCTTTCCGTTATGTCCAAAAGGATACCACAAAAAAGCTAAGTGATCTGAAATTGTACTTTGTTTATGGAATTTCCCTACTTTACAGTCTGATATGTCTGTCAGAAAAGAAAATGAAACATTTTTGAGTATATTCGGATTAAAAAGCTTTTGCACAAATAAAATCCCACTAAGAGAAATGGTAGAGTAGGAAAAAATATTTGTATCAAATAGCACACAGCTAAGTCTAATATCCTGAATTAACAGGGAATTAACCCACATGTGTAACATCAAGATCCATTCCTCAATCAATGTGAACAAGTAGTTGTTGAAAAAAAAAACCTTTCACATTATAAAAGGCTAAATGAAAACATGATCTAAATCACTAACACAAATGCAAGATAAAGCTACCGGTTTCATCTCATACTCTGCAAATTTGGCAAAAGTTAGAAACAGTTTTCTAAAGCCTGAAGTAGGATAAGAGAAGCTATTTATTACTCAGGATTAGAGTGCATTAAGTAGAAGTTTTCAGTTCCATCTGGTGGAGGAGCTCTGAGAAGACAGAAGTACATTACACTCTGATGAATTGTTGTGGGTAGAGATGCAGATCTAGTCATTCTGAATTTCATTTGGAAATACGCAAGAAAAATGACTAAATTTACTCCTGGTGGTTCATCTACCAAAGCAAATCAGAACCAGTTTGTGATAAGTCATAGGGAGTTGCCAAGGCACATAAATGTTAAATGATTTGCCCAGGGTCTCTCTGCTTGTAAATGTCAAAAGACAGAATTTGAACTCGGGTCTCCCTGACTCCCAAGTCTAGCACTCTCTTCACTATGTCGTGTTGCCTATTTCTTTAATAAAATGCTATAAAATTTGATCTGGAAATCTATCTAAACTTGAACTAAGGAACTCTTATTTGATTAGCTTTTTTTAAAGTCCTGTCGGTTTCAGGGCCTCCATTTGGGAAATAATAAATTCCTTTGATGCTTTTGTGTTTATATTACAGTAATTTCTGGACATTTCCTAACTTTGGTTTAAACTCTTCTTTGAAACAAAGAGAATCAGTTAAGCAAAAACATCCCCTATAGTAACTCTATCTGTCCATTCATCCATCCATCCGTCTCACATTTTGTACACAGTAGTCCTTTACTTCTCTGCCATGAAGCAAGTGTTTATTTTTCATTATCTGCTCTCATCTTTGATTTTTCAGTTATTCAGAAAGTATAGTTTACTTTCACTTTTTTTTCACTACATTGTTGTAACAATTGTGTTTTATCTTTTTAAGAAATCTGCTTATTTTGCTCTTCATCAGTGATGCAGGCTAATATTTGTCTTTTCTTTTAGCACAGTTTTTTAGCCATTCTCCATTTGATAGCTATCCACTTTATTTTCATCTTTTTGCTACTACAAAGAGTATTACTATGAATATACACATACATATATATTGGCAGGTCACCATTAAGATGAAATAATATGCACTTAACAGTTTGGAGAGTTGATAGTTTTTTCTTTTGACCATAATTCCTTATTTTCCTTTTTCTTTTTTAATCAGCTGTTATTTTTCTCTTTCTCCTGACTTATGACTCTTTAAGAAGCTGAATGTAGTTATGATTGAATAGTAACATACTGATTTCCCTAGCTTGGTTTTCTTATTGTAAAGCCACAGTTGTCAGGGACCTTAGAACCCATCTAGTTGAATTTGTACGTAAGCAAAAAATCTCATCTATTTTATTGTAATAAGTGTTCATTTAGTCTTAGAACTACAATGATAGGAGGCCGATTAACTCTATTAAGTATCCTATTCCACTTTTATATAGCATTGTTTGGGAGTTCTTCCATAGGGAGATGAAATCTACTTCAACTTCAACCCATTGTTTCTAGTTTTGCTCTCTGAGGCCAAAGAAAACAAGCATAACCCTTCTTCTGTATGACAGTCATTCAGAAATCTTGAAGGTAGCTATATCATGTATCACTCTAAGACAAAGGTTCTTATCCATTATCCACCTATCTCCATATGAACAGATTTCATGGGGAGTTTGTGAACTTGGATAGAGAAAAAAATAGGGTGTTTTTAGATATTAGAAATTAGATACTAGATAAGAGGTCCATGACACACAAAAAGGATAAGGACCCTGCTCTAAGACTTCTTTACATTAAACATTCTCATCTTCTTCAGTTGACATGGTATAGTTTCAGATCTTCTCACCGTCCTGACCATCCTTCTCTGGATAAATTCTATCTTTTCAGCACCCTTCCTAAGATGTAGTACCCAGAGTTGAGCTAATCAGTAGAAATTACAGGAGGAATTTAACTTCTAATTTGGGCACTGTGTTTCTCTGTTAATGAATCCTAAAGATGATAATTGTATTTTTTGGCTGCCATGCTGCAGTATTGATTAGTATGGAAATAGAGTCTCTTAAAGGAATATATTTTCTGGGCAAATCTAATGAAAAGGGCTTTAAGCCAAAAAGCTCAGTAATGGAGAAGATTGGTTATGTCTCTGAAGTTAAATACTGTAGAGAGTAGTTTCATTGAGGAAAGAATAGCAATTGAGATACTGTTTGTTTGGAATTCTTTCTTATCTTCCTTCTCTTATTTTTTCTTGGAGTTGGAACCCTATCTTTATCTTCCATTTCACCCCTGAACTGAATAGAAAAGAAAAACAAAGCCCTCCTTCCAAGTATGCACATTCGAACAAAAGATATTCCTGCATTGGCAGTGTCCAAAAATATGTCTCATTGTGCATCTTGAATCCTCTCTGTCAGTATGTCGGGAACCTTCTTCATTACTGGCCCTCTGAATCTGTTATTGGTCACTGAATTGTTTGTCTTCACAGGGTCGTTGTTTCTGTATACATTTTTTCCGGGTTCTGTTCACTTCATTCTCCGTCAATTCATACAGAACCTCCTGAGTTTCTCTGAACTCTCTCTTTCCTCGTTTCTTATGACACAGCAATATTCTGTTACATTCATATAGCGAATTTAACCAGACTGTTAATTTGCGGTTCTTTGCCACTACAAAAAGTGACTGCTCTAAATATTTTTGTCGATATTGGTCCTTTTCTCCTTTCTTTGACTTCTTTAGGGTACAGTCCTAGTAGTATCATCAGTCAAAAGAGTGATTTGGAGGCTGTAGTTCTCAATTGCATTTAACAACTACGTATCGTTCCACACCTTTACCAGCAATGCATTATTGTGCCTTCTCTCACCACAGGCCCTTCAGCATTGATTTTTCCTTTTGGCAGCCTTGTTTGATTGGTTTTAACCGGAACCTCAGAGCTTCTTTAATTTGCATTTCTGTAATTATTATTAGTGTTTTGGTACATTTTTTTTTACATAGTTCTTGGTAGCTTGTTTTTATTTTTCTTTGAAAACTGCCTATATATACCCTTTAACCATTTCTGTATGAGGGAACGGTTCTTATTGTTATAAATTTGAATCAGTTCTCTATATATCTTAAAAATGAGACCTTTATCAGAAAAACATGGTGCAAGGATTTTTTCCCCCAATAAAATAGTATTTTTAACTATCGTTTTTATTTGTGTAAAGATAGAATTTTTATGCTGAGTTGTTCATTTTATATTCTGTCTTTCCCTTATTCTTCTATCCATAATTCTTAAAGGTAGTTTCTTCTTTGCTCATTTGATTGGTTTATGTTTGAGTCTTACCCTTTATGTCTAACTCATTTATTTGGAGTATATCTTGGTATATGATGTGAGATATTTTTCTATACCTAATTCCTGAAAGACTACTTTCCAAAAGTTTTTCAAGAAAATTTTGTTCAGTAATAAATTACTTCAGTTGCTGGCATCTTTTGAAGCCCCTTTTTTTACAGACCAGGAAATAAAAGCTTGGAGAGGTAAAGTCCCAAGTGTTAAGCCCCTGGGTTAAGAAAGTTTGAAGCCAGGGCTTCTGGCTTAGAACAGTGCCGCACAACCCTGTTCTATGGGCCTTGTTCATTCTACATAACCATATTCAAGATTTCTCTCTTGTCCTAAAGGATACCATTAATGGTTTAGTTTTTTACAATGTGTTGATGAAATTCTCATATACTACGTTCATAACATTCATCTGAATTATACTAGTCTAGAAACTTGGCAAAATTTTTAAAATTTGCATTGGCCCAAGTTGAAATTTGCTTATTTCTAAGCAAGTATAAAAACAGGAAGAAATTTTTCATCACCTCCATAAAGTATAAAATGTTTCTGTTTCTTCCTTGGTCATTGTTATTAAAGTACAGATGAATTTTTTCTGCTAGGTGAAAAGATAAAGGGACTTGATGAATGCTTTTCCACTTTATGAGTTATCAAGGAGAAATTAAATGTTCCTTTTTTTTTTTAAATGGGAGAAAGCCTATATTGTAAAGTAAAGAATGAAAAAAGATCTTGGATGGAAATGCTTGTGTGTGTCAGGAAGCTAGAAGGTAGATGAGTGAGACATAGGAGACAAAAGGAGTAAGGATCAGTGAACCCTTGGACCTAAATAACAGATATGAGGCCCTCTCTGAAGTGTAGGGAGATTAACCCTGGGATGAGGAAGCAGCTATTTATCCTTTGAGAAGTACATGTTAAATGAGTCAAACATGTACCTTCCCTTAGACCCTAGTAGAAACAATCCAGAACCCTATGCCCAATATCTCTGGGAAAAGCAAGATGCTCTCCCTCCACCTCTGATGGCCATTAACACTACTTTTTCCTCAGCCCTTGCAAGTGACCCTTGTGGAGGTGGGGCTTAACACCACTCAACTACTTACTATCACCAGTGGGAAGGTCAGCTCATGGTTGTACTCCTCTCCCCAGATTACACCTGTGCAAGGGGTGATCACTGTGCAAGGAATGAACAAACCCTTGGGGAAATTTGACCTGTCTACCATCTCTTCCATTGCCATAGCTTCTGTTTCCTTAGCAGCCAAAGTTGTTTGAAAACCGAGAAAAGACAGGTCTCACTTCCAGATTCCTTAACACTGTCAAATGGTGGAACATCAGAAATGAGTATTGTTTTCATTAATGGAATAATATTAATATTGTATTCATTAATGGAAATGAAACCAAAGAAAATATGTTACTCTCTGCTTTGCTGTTGCAGCCTAAACATCACTAGGCTTTTCCATCTATCTTTGTAGCTGAAAAATCATATAGCTGTTTCCCCCTATTAAAATGTGAGCTACTCAAGAGCAGAAACTTTTTTCTTTGTAACATTCCAGTCAGATGAGAGACCATCTGTCTTCCTGTTTATCTTGTATATAGCCCCTGTTTATCCTGTATATAGCTCGCTTTGTAAATACTTATCTACATGCTGTCTTCCTGATTAGACTATGAACTCCTTGAGGCAGGGCCTCTTTTCGTATCTCTGGCACTTTAGCATGGTGCTACAATTTCTGACATATAGTAGGCACTTAATAAATGTTGGTTATTGATTGATTCCTAAAGCAGGCCTCTAAGATGTGATGAAGAATCTTCAAGTATTGTCAAACCATATACTTGCTACCACATACTTTTGGGTGGTTCCCGTGAACAGAAAGGATAAAATCTGGAAAAAATCCTAAAGGGTCTGAATCCTTGCTGGTTGTTTAACCTCTTTGAATCTTAGTTTCTTTAGCTGTAAAATGGGGAAGTAATAGTTGTACGACTTAAATGAAATCATCTATGGGCTTAGAGAGCAAAGCAGATTTAATGTTGTTTTAGATGATGTTTCAGAAGATGGATGACTGGATTTCTGGACACTGGGCTGAACAATGACAGTCTGCCTGCCAGGGATGCCTTTTAACAATGTATTTTTATGGAACCTTGTAAGTCTATTCAAAAGAACTTAAAAGTAAATAGAGAGGAGGAGGAAGAAAACCCAGTGATAAATCTCTTGCTTGCTGAGCTAGATATCATGGTGGGGGGAAAGAGGGGGAGACAATCAAAAGCAAATTCACAGGAGACCTCATCCAAAAAAAAGCCAGCACTGTGACTCAGGCCCTCAAGTACTTTATATACACAAATGTATAAAAATGTGAGTAGCACCAATGTTGATTCGGGATTTTTATTTAAGGAGGTGTAGAGCAAGTTGGTATGGCATAGTGTATAGAGAATTGACCCCAGAATACTATAGATGGGTTCAAGTCTAGCCTCTGACACATACTGCCTATGTGATTGTGGGCTAATCACTTTATATTTCAGGGCAAAAACAATTCTATAAGAGAATGTAACTTGTGGAATGGTTGCAGAAATGCAGTGACAGTCAGTAAACATTTATTAAGTGCCTGCACTATGTGCCAAAACTGTGCTAATGCATTGGGAATATAAAGAAAGGCAGAAGACAATTCTTACTTTCAAGGAGCTCATAGTCTAATGGGCTAGATGATATGCAAATAATATACAGGATAAATTTGAGATAATCATATGGAATGCACTCTTGGGAAAGGCTTCATGTTAAAGAAGATTTTTGCTGGGACTTGAAGGAAGCCAGTAGTCCCCTTCTGGATAATGAGGGAGAGAATTCCAGGCACAGGGAGCAACCACTGAAAACACTTGGAGTCAGAAGATGAAGTATCTTTTTTGAGGAACAGCATGGGGGCCAGGGAAAGTTATGAAGGGCTGAAGGTAAGAGTGAGACACTGGAGTTTATTCATAGAGGGGGGTCTGTATGGGTGTTGGTGTTTTGGGGAGAGGAAGTGTAATATAACATTGTCAGAATTAAGCTTTAGGAAAATCACTTTGGCAATTAAATGGAGGATAGATTGAAATTAGAGATTTTTAGGAGAGATTTTTTGAAGCAGGAAGACTAATTCAAAGGTTACTGCAATACTGCAGGCATGAGGTGATTCAGGGACTGAATTAGGGTGATAGTGGTTGTATAAATGTAGAGAAAGGGTGGTGTGAAGGTAGAACATTTAAGTTTTGCCAAAGGGTTGGGTATATGGGATGAGTGAACGTTCAGTTTTAGATGATAGTGAGGTGACTGGAAGGATTGTAATGCTTTCCCATAGTGGGGAATTTCAGAAGAGGTTTGGGACGTAGTGAGGTGGAGAATCTTAAGGGACATGCATTTCAAGATGTCTAAGAAGTATTTGAAGATGGGTGACAACAGCTCAGTTAAGGCACGAGGGCTGGGCATGTAGATCTAGAAATCATCTGTGTAGAGATGATAATTGAACCCATGGGAGTTAATGATCTTGTAGAGTAAACAGAAGAAGAGGGCTCAGGGCAGCACCTTGGGGGACTCCACAATTGGGTATGACTTGGTTGAAGAAACTACACAGAAGTTGTTTGAAGGAAAACCCAAGAGAGTGGTGTTACAGAAAGCTAGAGAGAGTATCTCTGAAATGAGCTACAGTATCATGTGCCACAGAGTGGTCAAAAGGGATAACAGTTGTGGAAAAGGCCATTGGCCATGGCAGTAAAGAGATCATTGGAAAACTGGAGAAAGTTTTAGTGGAATGAGAGAAGAATAAAAGGAGAGGAAGATTGATTTTAGACAGATTTCTTATGGATTTTAGCTACAAAGGTGACTAGAGATAAGATGAGAATGATGGGAGTAGTAGGTGAAGGTTTTGTAAAGGTGGAGAAATGCAAGTGTATTTGTAGACAGCACCAATAGATAGGGAGAGATTAAAGACAGGAAAGAGTTGGGATGACAAGGCACTTTGTTGGAGATGGGAGGAGAGAGGATGAAAAGTGCAGGTAGAGGTTTTCCTTGATAAGGAGAATGGCCACTTCCTCATCTACAATAGTATTCAAAAAAGAGATAGAAGGGAAGATGCATCTGAGTGGTCTGAGATAAACACAGGAGGGTTGGTGGCAAAGGATTCAAGAGTGGGGGAGACTGTAGAGTTTAGCTGGTTCATCAGAGGCTCAAAATACATAGAAGGAGTGTATGGCCAGTGGAGGGGTGATAGCCTGGGAAGTATCTGGGTATAGAAAATACCTATTCCTTGGCCTTCAGAATCTGTTTCATGGTAAAATTCTAATCCTTTCCTCATTTTTAATTTGTTTCCTTGTCGAGTAACTGAAAATTTGGGGACATTTAAGAGAAAAACGTTACACAAGATTTAATTCTGTGGTGATAATAGTGGTTATTACCAAACTTTATGAAAGATGTGCAAACTGGTAAATTACTTAACTTCTTTGATTCAAATTTTTCATAAAATAATAACAAAATAAAGATCCTGATTTAGTTCTTAAGGTTTCTTTCAGCTCTAAGTACTTTGATCCTATGAAACCATACGAGATAGATAGATAAAAATGGTGATTTTCCCCAGTGTCTTATCTCTAGTTCTAACACTAATCTTTATCTTGGAATAATTCCTCATTATTTTCGTATTTAAGTTATAAATTGAAGCAATGAATGATGTCATTCTGGGACCTGTGGGAGGACAGAATAGTGAGATTGAAAGCTCATAGTAGAATATTCCATGAAGCCAGGAACTTTCTTTTTTGCCCCTTTTTTCCCCCCTCTGCACCTTCTGCATAGTACTTTATTTTGCAGTAGGCACTCACAAAATATTTGTTGAATTGAAACATTTTTTTTTCCTTCCTTCATAGATCCATAAATCCTGTCACATTCTTGCTTTGTTTCCATGCTGCTAAAATATAGACTTAAAATATATTGATTTCATACTTTAAAGAAATCAAATTGTTATGTAAAAATGTATTGAATATGAAAGTTTTAATTCATTTGAAATAAAACTTAAAATTTTTTTTTACTGTTTCTGCTTTGTCATTTTTGTTATTATTTTCTTCCAAATCTAATGTATCTTTATTACCATATATTCCCAATAGTGAGACTATATGCCCAAGTAAGGATTTAAACTACTTCAGTTTGTATTTATGTGTGGCCAATATTGAATTAATATTAATTCCTTATAAATTGTTAATTGAAATATTTAGTTAATCATCGCTTCAAGCTTTATTTCCCTATATCTTCCCCTCTCCTCTATTTGCCTTGGGACTTTTTGGGAGTCTTCTTCCTCGAGTCCCCGACACTCTGCTTCTGCTTAGATTTTTGAGTGCTTTGCGACCACTGTATCCTTTTTTTTTTTTTTTTTTTTAAATAAAGAGTAGACCTTGCAAGAATTGGATGTATGAAGACTTCTTTTGCCCAAAAGTTTAATTCTGGTTGACTCCAAGTTTTTATGAGGCTGATATAAACTTAGATCCTTAACCAAATATTTATCATATATTTGATGTTATTTCTTTTCCATTCCTATTCTTTGTCCCTTATGTCCTTAAGGGATAGTAGTATAGTTTATATTTTGATGACCTAAACTTATTTCAGCAACTGCTCATATAAACATTTTTGGATGGATAACTTTGAAATGAATTGTCTCCATTTTGAAAAAATGTTTATAGCTTTGGGTGATTTCTTAGATTTGATGGGTAGTGGCTCCCTCTTGTGGTACTTAACTTATGTTTATCTAATGTTCAGCTGTCTTCATGAGCTTAACTCAGAAAGTCCAAGGCTTCTCTTCTCACTGCATCCAGGGCCATCTCCACTTGTCCTGATCTCTGTTCTGCCACTGGACTCAGATGGCTCTGAAGGTGAGAGTGAGGCTGGTGACTTTGCACAGCCCTCCCTCACTTAAATCCATTTCACTTGAAAATCATGACATCTCCTTCCTGATGTCATGTTTCTTCTCCAGAATGAAGGACAAAGCAACCTCATAAGGTACTTTTTGAAAAATGACATATATACATTTTTTATTTGGTGCAGCAGACATCTTGCAACACAAATCCTCCTACAAAGTATATTTTCCCCCAGAGAGTTTATCAGTTATTGTTTCACCTGATAGAATTTAAGCTCTTTAATAACAAGAAATTGTTTGTCATTTGATTGTAAGGAGAGACTTGTGTATAACCACTCCTTTTATCTTTCTGTCTTTTGGCTATGCTTTGCATCACATCAGATCAGTCTAAACATGTTTCTCTGAAATCTTCATTTTTAGTTATTTGTAATATTTTCTTGCACTTGTACTATAGTTTGTTGAGCACTTCCCCAGTTCTTGAGTACATATTTTGTTTCCAGTTTTTTGGTATCACAGTTAATGCTTCTATGAACATTTCTGTACATGAGTCTTTTCTTTTAGTCAGTTTCTTCTTTGGATATGGTTGTATTTGTGGAATCTCTGGATCAAAACTGAAGACTTCTTTTTAGAAAGGATAACAAAACTGAACTATCAGTGGCCCTTGCTTGAGGGACAATAAAACCTTAATCTTGCAAAGTTTTCATTTATTAATTTGTTATAGCTATATCCTTAGAAGGTTTTAAGTTGATGATATAATTTAATAATTAGAGTTCTGTTGCATATATTCTGTATACTGCATTTCACTTAGATTTTTTTTTTTTTAGATATTTAAAAAAAAAGGTTGGTTAAGAAAGATACTGAAGTATTTGATCTTGAATTTAGTCTTTGGCCACTGTTGGTTATTTCCTCTTATTATGTTATTTACCTTTTAATGAAGATATGTTTTAGCAATAAAAGGAAAGGTAAAGGTATAGGAAACTACATAGTGATATTTAATTTCTCTTTTGTCAGACTATTATAGGTTCTCAGTAGCAAAACAAGAAGAGGAAGATAAAAAAAAACATGTATGCAAGCAGTTGTTGAACACTTTTACTATTTACTTTAAGCAATGGCTAGAGGGAAATTTTGTAATTACTATCATGGGTATTTGTGGAGAGGAGTATATGTTTATTTAGAAAAGCTATCTGATACTATCTCAAAAGTAAGGGAAGAGATAAATATATAGGAGAGTAATGTGAGTAGTGTCATTTTAAAGACAGAAACAAAAAATATAAAACTTAAAAACAAAACTCATGACTCAGAAGCACAGTGGACAGTGAAGTATTGCTAGATTTGACAGTAAGAGGACCTGTATTTAAATTTTGACTGTTATTTACTTCGTATATGACCTGGGTGACATTGGGCAGATCAATTCTCTGAATTTCATGTTCCTTTTCTATAAAATGAGGTGACTGAACTATAGGACTTACTGTAAAATTTCTCTTCCAGCTCTAAGTCTGTGAAATCTTCCTCATTTTAAGTAATGTAATGTTCACATCTGCTGAAATTTATGCAGGTAGTTTTCCTAAATATTAAGGAAACATTCCATACTATTATAAAGTTTAAGCTTTAAACTGTGTGTAATTGTGGAACATGATTAATTTTTGCTAGTTTCTACCACTGGGTTTATCTCTTTGTTTTTGTTTTATCTTGCAAAACTCAAATTTTAAGCATGCAGAAATATTTAGGAATTAAAATAATTAATGAAATATGGTTTAATAATGCATTTTTTTTATTGCATTTTGAGAGCCCAGAAGGTAATATGTGGCCAAGACAGAAACTACAATCAGCATTTTGTCTCTCGGAACAGTTAATTTTTCTGGATTCTGTACTGAAGAAATTGGAGTCAGTTGTGCATTTGACCCATAGAATAGTATCCCCTAAACTTACAGGATCTGGAGAATCCAGTGTCTTGTCCTAACTCTGTTTGTTCTTATAACTTTCAACAAGTGGAATGTTGTGTGGCTAATGCTGGTTAATGTCTAATAGCAAAATTTTCAGGCTTAGGCACAGTTTGCTAATCTTAATTTATCGTGTCATAAAGATACTAACCATTAGCAAAATCAGAAAAATTGGAAATATATCTGTCCAGACACCTAATAATCTCTTTATTAATATAAACTAAATGGGGCAATCCTGTGGTACTAAGCAGTGATCAAAGCTTTATTTGCTAAAATTTCTTCTTATCTTTCCATATCCTGACAGATTATACAGTAAAAAAAAAAACAATCCCAGAATTTCTTGTTAAGGTAGCAAAATCTAGGAGCAGGGCCAGTAAGATCAAGAGATGGCAGAATTGCTCAAAATAAAATAAGATAATTATCTTGGCCATATAATTAGAATTAATAAAAGCAGATTGAGATTGAGCTCAGATGTTCCAGTTTTAAGAATTCCTATCTCTGCTTTGGAAGTAATAGATAAGGTAGTGTGAGACAGCCATATTGTCAGAATTTCTTCTTTGTGTCGTGATTTAATGAAGCTATTCCTACCAAAAAAATTTTTTCCTACCAAATTTTTAAAAAATATTTGAGGCATTTCTTTATAACTCATAGTTCATTTGTAGGGAGGTGTGTGTGTGTGTGTGTGTGTGTGTGTGTGTGTGTGTGTATGTGTATGTGTATGTATATATATATAGGCTTTAGGACAGTGATTTTCCTTTATTTTTTAGGTTATTTTGCAGTTACTTGTACTAATTTTAAAATAAAGGAATACTTTAAAAAAGTTATTTAAGAATTGTATGACTTTCTGTAGTTACTTAACTTCTTTGTCATTCAGTATTTATTCATTGATATCAGAAGTCTTTTACTTGATATGGAGGCTATATTCCCTTCTGTTTTTAATATTTTACTTGTTGGTTTATCTGCTTTATGCATGTGTGTTTTTTTGATTTCTCTTCCTTCTAAGATCTTTGATGATTTCAGACTTTCCCCCTCTTTTCTTATTTTTCCCTTATATTTTCCTATTACTAACTTTCTTACTTCCTTCCAGTAGAAAATAAAAGTCATTCCACTAATGAAATAAAAGCATATCTGAGATTCAGCAAATATTTCATTCATTTTTAAAAGGAAAAATAGCAACTGCCTGACAAAAATATTAGCAAGATTACTTAAAATAGTATAATACTTAAGCATTCTCTCTTTCTGTGTGTGTGGTGTGTGTGTGTATGTGTGTGTGTGTGTATGAAATGCTTTACATTTTACGAAAAATGTAAAACTGATTTTTTTTTTTATTGGAGGGGGGAAAAACCCCAAATGATTACATTCAAGTTTTGGGGGGGTTTTTTGCCCCAACTTTTTTGGTGAAAAAATAGGATTTTGTTTTAATATATCATGTTGGAATAGTAAATTGACTTGGAATTACAAAATGTCTCAAAAACTTTTTTAGCTATCTGACTCAGTATTTTAAGTTTTTCATATTGACCCAACTGAAGTAGTTCCATGTAATATTTAAAACATATTACTAGAAATAGTTGTGACCTACACAGGCAGGTTTTATTAAAATATATTCAGTCAACAAGCATTTATTATGTATCTTATCATATACTGTGCTGGGTGTTGATAATACAAAGACAAAGAAAAACATCTCTCAATGAGCGTAATAGTGTATAGACATATATATGGACATACCTTGAAGATATTGTGGGTTTGCAATAAAGCAAATATTACAGTAAAATGAATCACATGAATTCTTAGTTTCCCATTACATAACTTTTATGTTATGTATACATTGGATTGAATACACCGTTGTTTCACAGAAAACACACAGGAGGCACTGGAGTTTTTAGACTCCAGCCTCTAAACAGGTTCGCTCTTGATCTGGTCAGACAGAAAGTGCACTTTGGAGGGGTTAATAATCTTATTTTATTCTAGTCCAGTCTTCTCAGAGGGTTGGTGATAAGGAGAGCACCAGCTCCTATAGCATTCCCTAATCACTGTTCTTGCAGGGGGCAGTGAGAAGGGGGAGGCAACTGCTCCTATGTTTCGATGGGGTCAATTGAGACAGCCATAGCTTGTGCAGTCCCCTAAATCCCCTCAAGCCTTGATGGGAACCATTCAAGGCATATGCGGATTCCTCTATGAGTTTCCCCTGGTTTCCCCACTCACTGACCAGTGCCCACTTGCTTTATAGGGCAACAGACAAAGAAAGGCATCTTGCCAACATTAAACTCACAGGTTAACTTTAGCAATATTGTCTTTCTGCTCAAGTGTAGTAAATATCAGTTATGTCATCCCTATATCTCACTGCGCAGTCTCAAATAGGACTGTCTGTCACTCTGATTCTGGGAATTACTATCTGGGATCCTTGAGATTATTCTAGGAATTATTATCTAATACCTAAATAGGACTGTCTGTCACTCTGATTCTGGGAATTACTATCTGGGATCCTTGAGATTATTCTAGGAATTATTATCTAATACCTGGAAACTAGACATTCTCATGGCCATGGATCCTGAGAAACTTCCTTACATACACTATGTTTACACTATACTATTAAGTGTACAGTGGTATTATATCTTAAACAAATGTATATAACCTTAATTTTAAAATACTTTATTGCTCAAAAATGCTAACCATCATCTGAATCTTCAGCACGTGATAATCTTTTTGCTTGTGGAGAGTCTTGCCTCTATGTTGGTGGCTGCTGACTGATCAGTTGGGTGCTTTCTCAAGGTTGGGGTGGCTGTGGCAATTTCTTTATAAAATAAGACAATGACATTTGCTGCATGGCTTGACTCTTTCCTGTAAAAACAGTTGGAGGCCATTGTAGGATTATTAATTAACCTAATTTTGATATTCTTGTGTCCCAGGAATAGGGAGAGACAGGGAAACAACTGGTCAGTGAAGCAGACAGAACACACAACATTTATTGAAATTCACGGTCTTTTATTTAAGTGTATTACAACAGTTACTTCAAAGATCACTGATCACAGATCACCATAACAGATAAAATAATAATAAAAAAGTTTGGAGTGTTCTGAGAATTACCGAAAGTGACATAAAGACATGATATGAGCACATGCTGTTGGAAAAATGTCACTGATAGACTTGCTCAATGCAATTGCTGTAAACCTCTAATTTATAAAATATGCAATATCTGTGATGCACCATAAGATGAGTTATGCCTGTATGTACATAAATGAAAAAGCTCAGTAGTGCAGTGGAGAGACTACAGGGCCTGGAGTAAGGAAAACTTATCTTCCTGAGTTCAAAGGTGACCTCAGACATTTACTAGCTGTGTGACCCTGGACAAGTCATTTAACTGTTTTCCTCAGTTTCCTCATCTGTAAAATGAGCTGGAGAAGGAAAAGGTAAATCATTCCATTATCTTTGTGAAGAAAACCCCAAATGGGGCCACAAAGAGTCTGACAAGACTGAAGAACAACTGAAATAAATAGAAAAAATATACTCAGTAAATAGAAGGAAATGGAAGGGGCAGTTAGCAATTATGGAGCTAGGAGAGGCTTCAGGTAAAAGGATGGCTCTTGAATTGAGTTTTGAAGCAAGGTAGGGATTAAAAGGTCAGGAGGTGAGGAAAAACTGTATTCTAAGTATGAGGGACAACCTTAAATATCCTACAATTGGAATATCTTATTTGCTGAATAGAAAGTAAACCAGTATGGTTAGACTGTAAAATGTGTGAAAGGGAACAATAAATAATGCCTGGAAAGGTAGATTGGAGTCAGATTGTAAAGGGTTTAAAATACAAAAGAGAAATTTGTGTTTAATCCTATAAGCAGAAATGTATCCCTGTGGAGGTCTGTTGTCATGATCTTTCTTGTGACTGGGTTCTGGGAATAGTGAGACTAGGCCCACAGCAAGGAGGTAGCATAATGAGACCTATGCCTTAGCAAATTCTTTGTGGCAACTGTGTGATATCTCCTCTGTCATATAGTGGGTACATACTGTAGGAGGACAGCCCTACTTCTCTACTGTTAACGAGTCCTATAAATAGCTGTCTCTGGATCTTTTAGCAGGAAGTCACCAGTCCCTACTATTGGACTGCTCTTCCTCTGACCTTAAGTGATCTCTCTCCTGATGTGGATTCACCTTAATATTTCTTGGAGTTGGAAAGCAGCTGCTTCCTCTTTAGAGGTGTTGTTTCCTCTCTCATTTCCCCATTCTTCTTTATGTGAAGAGCTTTGTTTTTGTGACTTAGTGCCTAGTGATTTGTGCTTACCCATTCTTTTGTGTGTCATTCTACCTTCAGAACCACCTGACAGGTTAAATGTCTCTTTTGGCTTTTGAGACTTTTGTTTTTACACAGAAACATTTCCTTCACTCTTAAGGAACACTTTATGTCTTTGATAACTTGGAGAGTGGTGAGGAATTCCTGAAGTTATTTTCTTTGTCTTTGAGGAGGAATACTAGCCTACATTTTATTAGATTTAGAGTTAGATGGAACTGTAGACTTCATTTAATCTAAATACCTCTTTTTATAGGAAACAAAAGCTGTTAATTTCTATATATCTTAATTTGATAAGCTATAATAGAGTATTAGAACTAGAAAAGACCTGGAAGGTCATCATTTTACAGATAGGGAAACCAAGGTCCAGAAAGATAAATTGGGCCAGTGCTTCTTCTATTATTTATCTTAGTAGCATGTGAGATAGTTTTTAAAAAGAGGTTTGGAAATCTGTAAGTGATGTGCAAATGGAAGTTGTTTATTTTTACTTACCTTACAATGTAAATGGGTTCTCTCAAATCTTAGAATTATTATCAGGCTATAGAACTGAGGCTGTAGAACTGTCTAGTAAATAATGAGAATCATAAAAAACAAGGTAATTCCTGTCTTAACAGTAGATTTATTCCTGAAAAGCTTGTGTGAAAAGCTTATAGACACATTTGATACATGAATCCTTTTTACTATAGTCTTAATTATAAAATCAGAAACATTCAGGCTTTTGGGGATATCCAAAATCTTAAGCCAGAAGAAGGTTTAATGTTATTTATACACAATTAAAATTAATAGGTAGAGATGTGCAGAATAGAAAAATCCAAGGACTCTTCATTTCTTTTGAACTGAATGGACAGTACATCGGGTGCAAGATGATGAGAAACCTCCAAATTCTTGGGGAGGGGTGTGCATTTGTTATCTTGGGGTGCACATTTATGACTATGTTAAATGAATTTATCACAGTTCAGTAAACCTTAAATTTATAATACTGATAGGCAGATTTTGGTTCAGAGGTAACTATAATACTGTGTTTTTGTCCCTCGTTGCCGAAGAAGACTATGCCATCAGAGGAATGATGACATGACTTGCATTTGACTTTATTTTGAGTGAGGGAGGGCTATGCAAGGTCACCAGCCTCACTTCTCCTCCAGAGCCATCTGAGTCCAGTGACCAGATATTCATCAGGATGACTGGAGATGACCCAGGATGAGGTACTTGGGGTTAAGTTGACTTGCCCAAGGTCACACAGCTAGTGAGTGTCAAGTGTCTGAGGTGAGATCTGGACTCAGGTCCTCCTGACTCCTGCACTGGTGTTCTATCCGCTGCAACACCTAGCTACCCACAGCTACACTATGTCAGAGTTAATTAACAATGTTTGCATTGGTATTGTAGTGGACAGAATTTGACCTGGAGTCAGGAAGAACTGAGTTCAAATTTTGCCTCAGACATTTTATGATCCTGGACAAGTCATTTAACCTCTTTCTGCCTTAGTTTTCTCATCTGTAAAATAGGAATAGCACCTACTTCCCATGATTGTTGTTAAGATTAAGTGAGTATTTGTAAAGTGCTTTTGCAGACTTTAGAGTGTGCTTGCTCTCTCATATAAGTGCTAACTATGCAAGTCTTAAATTGATTGTTATAGTTTGTGTTGTCTGAAACTCATAGTCTGAATCATAAAATCCTGCACTGAATTTTGCTGCTATATTGGCAGTTTACAACAAATGTTGATGGTTAATCAAGTGGAACCAGTGTAATCCCCACAACAAGGCAAGGCCAAGGCAGAGCAACAAATATTTATTAGCCAGCTGCTGTGCTAAGCATTAATGGCACAAATAGAAACAAAAGGCAGTCCTTGCCCTCAAGGATTTTGCGTTGTAATGGGGGTTAGACTATATATATAAAGGGGAGCTAACGGGTGGTGGAGGTGAGAAAATTCTGGAGATTCAAAAGCTCTGTCAAGGTCCACTATCAAAGTGGAGGCCCTTCAAAGGAACTTGTCTATGGGAGGAGGCCAGGGATGCAGAGGGGTATTTCAAGGCTAGAAGGGCAAAGAACTCAGGAAAGTTATATTGTGAGAAAGTGGCTTTATCCTGTTGGCAGATCCTAGAGATTGAGAAGCATTGAGGATGTACATTCAGAAGAATGCAGGATGATGGCTAAGTCTCCAACCCTCAAATGGTGTTCCTGGAAGGAACTCACCAATTGAAAAAAGAGGCAATTGTGTTAGTCTGTTTTGTAGATGGTTACTTGTTACTTTAAGAAAGGTACTATGCCTTGTTCACTTAGAGTATGTCTGCAGTTTGAACAGGGCTAGGTTCTTTTCCTTTAAAGAATGAAATATATTTGTGGAAATTCAGACACCTTATTTACTGACAGGGCACCACTCACTAAAATTGGTAGAAAGAAATGTTTAAAAGTATAAAGGAACTAAAATGGATCAGTATATTAATTGGGTTCCTGTTTACTTTTAAGGTTGCTCTCTATAAGGAATGCTCATTTTCAGGTATATAGGGCTTGTACTGAGGTCTTACTGTTACCAAACCATTAATACTACAAAAACTTTTCTTTTCCTTTTAGTTTTAATTTTCTCCAAAATATTTTCTAATATAAGCTAAGTAGCATAGTAGAGGAAATACCAGACCAGGAGTCAGGAGGATCTGAGTTCAGATCCAGCCTCAGATACCAGCTTTGTGACCCTGGATAAGTCTCTTAATCTCTCTTTGTGCCTCAGTTTCCTCATCTTTAAAGTGGGTATTATAATAATATCACCTACCTTCCAGGGTTATTGTGAGGTATCAAATGAGATATTATTTACAAAGCATTTAACAAAACACTAGCTAACTAGCTAGTGGTAATAGTAATGAAATATATTTTGGACTCTGTGTAGTATTACATGCTGTATTTCATAAGAGGGCAGAATTAATTATTAATGATAAAAAATACCATTTATTTCCCTTTGAGCATTAAGAAATAAGCATAAGATGATACTAACTCATACTCTTCCTTTTAGGTAAAAAGAACCTATTCCCATGGGACATATCGAGCTGGCCCAATGCGACAGATCAGCTTGGTAGGAGCAGTGGATGAGGAAGTGGGAGATTACTTTCCAGAGTTTCTTGACATGTTGGAAGATTCACCTTTTTTAAAAGTAAGGGAAATTGCAGAAATGTATGTATGTGTATGGTATAATTCTGTAAGAGTCATAGTGGAAGGAGCAGCAGACTTAGAGTCAGAGAACTAGGTTTAAGTCTAAGCTCTTAGATCTTACAGTTGTGTGACCATAGGAATTTCATTTAATCTTTTTCAGCCTCAGTATCCTTTTGTGGAAAATGGGGATAATACTGCTTTCATCACCTACCTTTAGGGGTAATTGTGAAGAAAATGTTTTGTGAATTGAAACATCATATGAGTGTAAATTATGATGGATGATGATGTGAGGGGTATGGTACATTTAGTATTAATGCATAACTCTGGAAGCTGACTTAAAAATTTTTATATTACTAAATATAATAATTTAAAGCTTCTACTTGGAGACAAGATTAAAAGTTATATTTGATGCTTCACATTTTAGTAGTGTTTAAATTAGAAGAAAATGGCAGAGCCCACAGAAATAAGCAAGTACTTTCTCCACTTTCCATTTCTAACAAGCTAATAACTATAACCAAGAACTTAAGTAGCACACCAGTAAGTTGTATTTATCAGTTCTTAATTAAGTAATCACTTTTCCTTTCAATTTTATTAACCCTATAAATATCAGGACTAAAAGAAAATAAAGATAGAGACAGAATGGGGAGGGTAAGGAAGCAGTTATGTTTGATGGAAAGGGAAATCAGGAAAACTTGGAGATGGGGTTTTACTATTGCCTAGCTGTATTAAGTCAGGCAAGGTCACAGAACTATATTAGGCCTCATTTTCTTCCAACTTAATGAGATGAAGTGGTTGGCTTAATGAGTATTCCAGTTTCTTCTTGTGCTGAAATTCATTGACCATTGCCTGTACATCCCAGAAAATAATTTTTTGCAATTTGTGGACCTGCTATAGTTATTTAATTATAAGTGGCTAGTCATTTCAAAAGTCAGTTGATTAACAAACCATGAAGTTAAAATGCTAAATTAACCCCGTAGCATTATGTAACATGAATTTCTCTCAGTTGTACTTACTGTGAATCACCTGAATTTTTCTGAAATGATTCTTTCTGTGCTTTCCTTCCTTTAATCTTTCTGTATTAGCTTATCTCTTCCTTCTTGTAAAGATGGTATCTCTGTGTTGTTCTTCTGTTTCCTTCTCCTAACACTCTTTTCCTTTCTCTTTTTGTGTTCCAGTCTCATTTTCCTCTTCTCTGCAACAACCTCCAATTCCCTTTCCATCTCCCACTTAACTGGGCATAATATGGCTTGTATTTTAAGTATTTTTTGTTAGATACTTATTATTTATTAAATAAAGTCGTTTCATTTTTACTGGAAAAATCAAACAAGTTAAATTTTTTAAAAGACACTTTAAGTTGCTTCTTTTATTTATGTAGCCCTTAATTGATCAACTCTTACCTTCACTCCAGTAAATAGTTCTTATTTTCCCACCAAAAATCATAATGTAAGAGATGACTTCTTCAGTTGAGAGCCAAGCAAAGGTAAACTTTAGTTTGGATTTGGCTTTCTTCTGTCATTATCAGTGAATGAAGCACATCTTAAGTGTTACTTTTCTTTTTGAACTGATACTTCTCTTTTCATTTTTACAGGCATCTACTAATGATCAGGAAATTCTTCCTTCTGATGTTTACTGATTGCTGTTGCTTTAGCTTATGTGATTTGGGGGAAAATAAATCACATACCTCCCTCCGCCATCCCAAAAAAACCCAAACAAAACACAAACTTTAAAACTCTTAGGCTATCTTCTTACATTTCTCCTCCCTTTCATAGTCAAACTTTTTGAAAAAATTGTATCTATACTTTTATTTTTTTCTTCTGTCATTCATTTGTAATCTGACTTTGGATGTCAGTCAGCTTGAAACCGTTCTTTCCAGAGCTTTCAGGGATCACTTAATTGTCAAATCCAGTGGCCTTTTCTCAGCCCTCATCTCTTTCCCTCTCTGCAGCATTCATCAGTATTGTCACTGTTCTCTACTAATGTTCTCTACTAATTTGTGCCTTGTAGGTTTTCCGGACATTGTTCTCTTTTGTTTCCTTTCCATTTCTGGCCAATTCTCCTCAGTCTCCTTTGCAGGATTATAACTCATGTTTTATACCTTATCTGTGGCTATTACCCTAAAGCTCTGTCAAGAGTTCTCTCTTTTATATATTCATATATACTTTATCTCAGTCATTTCCATTACCTCCCATGTCTTCAATTATCTCTATGCAGATGACTCTTAGGTTTCTTTAGCAAACCCTAGCCTCTTTCCTGAAATCCATTTCTGCTTTGCCAGCTGTCTCTTGACCACTTCCAAATGAATGTCTTTCAGGCACTACAAGCTCATCATATCCAGAATAGAATTCATTATCTTCCACCCAAAATTTTGAAAATACCACTACTTTTCCAGTCACTCAGATTTACAACCACAAGGCTACCCCCACGTTCTCATGCTGCCTCATCTCTTTTTTTCAATCAGTTGTCAAGTCTTGATTCTATTTCTACAACATCTCTCACATCTATCTCTGTATTTCCATTCCTGCTCTTATTAACTAACCATCACCCAGACTATCACAGTAGCCTGCTGTTTGGTTTCCCGAATTCCATTCTATTCCCTCACTCCTGCCAAAGTGACCTTTCTAACATTTATGTCTGACCATGTCACTTCCCTGCTCACAAAGCTCCAGTGGCTCCCTGTTGGTCAAATATAAACCTTTCTCACATTTAAAGTGCTTCACAAACTGGTTTCAGTCTACCTTTCCACACATTTTTCTTCTTCATGCTCTCTCTGGTTCAGCTAGATTGGGCTCCATGTTGTTCCATATCCCATGTCTGTGCCTTTGCACTGGATGTCCCCCAGTGCCTGAAATGTAATATTTTCTCATATCTTTTTCTTTAGAAGTCCTTAAAAACTGAGGACTGACACCACCAGAGAAATTTTTTCCTCATCCTGTGTCCCCCCCCTCTTCTGATAATATTACTTCCTCTCCCTCACATTTGCATTGTATTTATTTCCTTTTATTTACCTTGTACGCATTTTGTATCTAGTTATATGTGAATATGCTATTCACCCAGATAGCATGTCAGCTCCTTAAGGGCAGGAAATGTTTTGGTTTTGTCTTTATATCTCCCAATGCTTTGCAGAATTTCTGGGGGAGAAATCTATGTAGTAAGTCTTTAATAAATACTTGTGGATTGGTTGTTTGAAATGTATACTATCTCTCTGCCTTTCTATCTATTTACATGGTATGCATTTTGCAACTGCCCCGTCATTTAGAGTGTGTTTGAAAATGTACTTTGAAATCACTTTTAATATAAATATTTCTCTGTAGTGTACACTGCCATGGGGAACACTATCTAGTCTAAAATTAGAGAGTCGGAAAGATAGTGATGATGGTCCTATCATGTGGGTACGTCCAGGAGAACAAATGATCCCTGTGGCTGACATGCCAAAGTCACCTTTCAAAAGGAAAAGGTATGTTGAACCCTGGTTTTGTTGTCCACATGGTGTTTCCATGCTACATAAATTATATTTAGGAATCTATGCTAATAATAAAAATGTACCAATTTAATTTTTAAATTTGTAAAAAAACCAAGAAGATACCCTCAACTTTAAAAGATAATGTGAAAAGTGTCAGTGTAGTATATATGTGGAAAACATAGTAGATTTGATATCAAGATCTGGGTTCAAATTTTGACTATTATTTGCCATGTCACTTAATCACTCTTGGCCTTAGTTTTTTCACTTGAAAAGTGAAGCAGTTAGACTGGATAACTCTTTAAGTTCCCTTCCAGTTCTAAGTCTTTGAGCTGAGAACATATGTGGGTCCTAACTTATGAATGGGTCATTGGTTCTTAGAACCTTGAAAACATTTTTCCATAAAAATGATAATATAAGTGGAGTCCAGTTCCCAGACGTATCTAATAAATCTGACATATGATAAATTAGTATCCTATAAATGAATTAGTGCTCTATAAATAGTACCAATTGTATGATATTATTTCATCTGTATTCCACATTAGAGTTGAGAGGCATCATAATATAATGGACAGAAAGCTGACTTCAGAATTACGAAGATGTGCATTTAAGTTCTACCTTGTATATGATTCTGTGACTGGGAAAAATTACTTATCCCCACAGAGCCTCAGGCAACTCTCCAACTTTATATAAGTTATAGATTAGGTACTGCTCCACATTGGTAAAAATGAATTCCTTATTCCTCATGAATGCCTTCCACTAATAAAATCATAGGTCTATCAAAATTTAAAAATAGGTTATACTAAAGGCAGTATGGCCTAGGTTAGAGAGGGGCTAGCATTGGAATCAGGAAGCCCTGGTTCACTTCCTACATCTGTCACACCTTAGTTGTGTGGTGATAGGTAAGTTACATATTAATTTCTCAGTGCCTCAATAACTGTCTTAAGACTGATAGTTAGCTGAATTGCATCTTATACCAGGTGTTGCAGATTTTGATCGAAAACAGTACATTAAATAGATTTTTGTGGGTTACTCTGGAATCAAGGAACTATTTGCCTAACATTGTTTCTATGGGAAAATGGAACATTTACATATCTAGCCAACTGACTGCATGTAACACCATACCCTGACAACCTCTTGGTTCCTGGGAAAGTATCTTCCAGGGACTGCCAAGCATGGCAACTTAGGATATAATTTATTCTTTGGAGGGAAATGTAAAGGTAGTACTGCCTGTCAGAGACCAGCTTTTTTTACATGGGATGGTGTAAATTCAGCCTTCTAAAGTCAGAGAGCTGCCTGTATTGTGTTTAATCTTCAAATACTGGAAGAATACAAAGTAGTTTTTGAAATTTGCAGTTTGGCTAATGTAAGGACATTACTTACTTCATTTCTGTAAGGCCATTGGGTAATAGATTTAGAGGCCATCTCAGAGATCATGTAGTCTCCAAACTTATCATTTTACAGAGATGTATGGTAGAATATTTTTTAACCTTAGGACTTCTGTGGTAGTTGTTATAGTAGCGTTTCTGCTTCCCTAAAATCCCCTATTTAAGGGCACATAACATTTGTTTAGAATAGTATTGTCTGCTGAGCCATCACATAGTTCCTTGAAACATACTGACATTTTCTATTTTGTCAGCATCAATTTGGATCAGGCTAACGAAATCTATTTAGAAAATTGATACCTTGGGTGGCTGTGGCTATAGATAATATCATTGGTGGTCTTTCCTCCCAACCCCAAAACCATTCATTACTACACAACACTATTCATTAATAGACAACTAGTAAGTTGTGTTTTGTCATTGTATTATATCCAAATAAACCTATTTATAAAATATGCAGCTATAAGAACAGTGGAAGGTAATGGGATCATATTATGTCACACTTGGTAAGTTAGTCCAGTTTGATGACAAAATATAAAACTGTTCGTTCAGCTGTCTAGGAAATGAGTTCCATTGGAATAAAATATCACATGTTCATTGATAGTTCACTCTACCAACATCTGAAAGTAAGTCAAAACAATACCTTTCTATTTACTAGTACCATCAAGTTTATTACTTATGAAAAACATTCTTTCTTACGAAGGTGGTTTTTGCCCTTGCTCACTCCATGAGATAAATGATCAGAGAGTCACATTAGCATCTGGCATGTGAGATATTGGGGGGACTGGTCTCATATGTGTTGAGGTAAATATACCCAACCTGGAAAACTTGCAAACTATAGAGTCATTCAGGTAACAGTGTTTTTCTCTAATACCTTGCTTCTTCTAGGTTTACATATTTTACAATCCTTTGTTACCTCAGAAGAGAGGAATTTAGAGAGGGATTTAAAAAATTGTGGAGAGGGGCAAGAAGGCAGTGAGGAAAAGTTTGAGAAGAGGTGATTTTTAAAAATTTTAGGTTTGCATTTTGTAAATGATTATTAGTCATCTCTGTTATTGGTAAGACCCTTCTTAGTAGGCTTTAAATGTGTGTTCATTTGAACTCTCTCTTATAAAATGAAAGAACTCACTAAGCATTTGTGTGTTGTGTTTTGTTGGTTTAAAAAAAACCAGAACTACCAATGAAATAAAAAACCTGCAGTACCTACCTCGAACTAGTGAGCCCCGTGAAATGCTTTTTGAAGACAGGACACGAGCCCATGCAGATCACATAGGACAAGGCTTTGAGCGACAGACTACAGCTGCTGTTGGAGTGCTGAAGGCTGTGCACTGTGGGGAGTGGTAAGTAACTGATTTTGTTTTATTGGAAAGACTTTTCACAAACACTTGTTTCAGAAAGATTAGCAATCATTTATTTTTCCCCAGAAGATTTTTTGTTATAAATATTATGATTATCTTTTGATAACTGAAAAAAAAAAAGAGGCTGTATTTTCTTTCCTATTTGCCTACCTTAACACCTATGCAGACGGATAAAGTAGTACCTTTGTCTTGTCTTTGTGGGCATTTCTGATCTTTGTGGGATGAGGGAAGCCATGAAGACTATTCTACCCATTCATTTTAATGCCTCTGAAGCTATCTTGTCTGAATTTCTTACCTGCGGTGATAAAGTTAGCTGTTTGGTAGGAGATAACTAGATAACCATTTCAAAAGGCTCTTTTTGGAGACTTTCAGATAGCAAGATGTCTGACAGTATAAAAAGAAATGACTTCAATTTTTATCAAAAAGGTTTACTTGGTGAGACTTAAAATGAAGGACATGTATATATGTATGTAGATGTAAATATTACACATGTGACTAAAATGTATACACTTTCCAAGAGATCCAAAGAGAGGTTATCTTAAAGATTTAACTTTAGTCCCAGAAATTCAGTAAGACAGTAAGTCCACACTACCTGAAAGTAAAATATAAATAAAGCAAACAATAAAAAAATGTCTTATATGTTGAATTGGAGAATATAGGTGGAAAATTTTGAATTTCTACTCATGTTATCCAGTCTATTTTCTCTTCATATAATCCAATTCATCTCAAGAAAGAAGCCACCATTACAATGTTGAAGGATAAAGAGCATCATCCAAGAGGTGCTATTTAGTGTCAGACCTCTTAATAGGGGACAGTGAATGCTGCTGGCTTGGCAGTGGTGAATGAGTAAAGGGGGAAGAATCACCTTAACACACTCATTGTGTTTTTGTTCTAATCAACAAGAGTTGTATTTTTTTAATTAATAAATAAAATCAATTTAAAAATTAAATTAATAAAGGATTTTTTAAATTTTTTTTTAATGTTTTACAATCATTTCCTTAAAGTTAAGATTTTATCCCCCCCACCCTTTCCCCAATACCCCCCTCCCTCCCCATGACAGCATACAATTCTGTTTAGGTTCTACATATACTTTCCTATTGAGCACATTTTCACTATAGTCATGCTACGTAGTCGAATTAAAATAAATGGAAGAAATCATATAATAAATCAAAACATAATACACTGAAACCCACCCACACACAAACATGATCTGCTACATTCTGCAAATGACTTCCATATTTCTTTCTCTGAGTGTGGAAGGCATTTTGCCTTAGAAGACCGACATTAGGATTTTTTTTTTTTCTCAGTAAGTTCTTGTGTTATTACAAAGTTCCAAGTCTGCCAGAAAAAACTCTTGCACACTGTGGTCGTTGCTGTACACAAGGTTCTCCTGGTTCTGCTCCTTTCGCTGAGCATCAGATCATATAAGTCCTTCCAGGCCTCCCTGAAGTCTTCTTGTTCATCATTTCTTATGGCACAATAGTACTCCATTACATTCATATACCATAATTTATTCAGCCATTCCCCAATTGATGGGCATCCCCTTGACTTCCAGTTTTTGGCTACCACAAAGAGTGCTGCTATAAATATTTTTGTACACGTAGGACCCTTTCCCGTTTTTATAATCTCTTGGGGATACAGTCCTAGTAGCGATATTTCTGGGTCAAAGCGTATGCACATTTTTGTAGCCCTTTGGGCATAGTTCCAAACCGTTCTCCAGAAGGGTTGGATGATCTCACAGCTCCACCAACAATGAATTAGTGTTCCAACTCTCCCACATCCTCTCCAGCATTTATCATTTTCTTGTTCTGTCATGTTTGCCAATCTTACAGGTGTGATGTGGTACCTCAGAGTTGTTTTGATTTGCATCTCTCTAATCAATAGTGATTTAGAGCACTTTTTCATATGATTATAGATATCTTTGATTTCTTCCCCTGAAAATTGCTTGTTCATATCCTTTGACCATTTATCAATTGGGGAATGACTTGTATGGTTATATATTTGAGTCAGTTCTAGACTGACTCAAATATTCTAGAAATGAGGCCTTTATCCCCAAGTTTAGCTGTAAAAATTTTTTCCCAATTTACTACATTCCTCCGAATTTTGGTTGCATTGGGTTTGGTTGTGCAAAAACTTTTCAGTTTAAAGTAATCAAAATTATCCATCTTGCATTTCATAATGCTTTCTATCGTTTCTTTAGAAAAAAATTCTTCCCCTCTCCATAAATCTGATAAATACACTATACCTTGCTTCTCCAGTTAATAAAGGATTTTTTAAATGAATAGTAATTTGTTTTCTAATAACATAATAATGTTTTCTTCCATTTTTACCCCTTCCCTCAAACACCAAGGATGTTTCTCTATATTAAATTTTATAAAATAGATTTAGCATGGTTATATTAATATGCTGGGATGTCCAGTTTGATCAGATAGATTTTTTTAGTTTACTGAAATTTAAACAATTATTATTTGATTATTTATAGTGTAACATATCATGCCAGAATATTAGTCTGCTTAGAAAAATAGTAGAATTTGAAACTTAACTTTTTCTTTCTGGAATTAACTATAAAATTATTTTGATGAAATTGCTAACGTTTCTCTGATACTTGTCTTGAAAACACACTTCCAGGTAAGGAAAGTGAATGCTTTCATGTAACAAAGTGTGTGTTTGAAGGGCTTATGGGTGGAAATGTTTTGGAGGTGAAGAAAAGAAGTGCAAAAATATGAGACTCTTGTTGATGGCTATTTGGTCAATGGGCATAGCTCATTATTTCCAACATATAATTGGATGTTCAAAAACAATTGGCGGAGAATTGAATTAGGTAACAACAGTATTAGAATATCCTGTAATGAAGTAAGTTTGTGGACAAAATTGATTTTAAAAAAATGTCCATAGCCTTTGCAGAATACTTTTTGCTTTCAGATGTTTTTTGTACTCTTGATACTTCACTCTTTGTCATAGATCTATCTTTTTCATTCACTTTTGTTGTTGCTGAACTGATTTGATAGGAGGGTTGGAATATGGTTCAGAGATAGATTATTGTTCTGTAGTCCTGTAAATGTAATCTTGGTGAAACTTTTTTATTTGAGCTGATTGGCCCATTTCAAATTATTTCTAAACATCTTTATTATCCATTTTGTAGAGTTGTTGACTCAGTAGCTGTATAATAATAGTACATATAGGTAGAGATCTGTCAGCTCTAATTGGTGCTTATTTAGATAGCATCCCAGTAGGAGTTAACATAATATATTGCTAAACTTAAAAATTACCATCCTCTTTTTGACCTCCTTATTGCCCTTTGTCATGAAAACCTTTGGGTATTGGGAGTGGGAAAGCAGATAGAGGTGAGGAAAATACATTTTGAAATTGTTTTTTCCTGTAGTAGCTGTGTCTCTCCTGAAGTGACTACAAAATCGTTAATTTCCCCTTCCTGACTAATCTCCCTGCCTGTATTTCTGATCTTTTTCCTGATTTCCATTCTGTATCTCAAAATGCCTAATCATCTTCTCCACCTGGATATACTCACAGGCACCTGAAGTTTATCATGCTTAAAACACACCTTTCCCTCTAAACTCTTGTTTCTTTCAAAGTTCCTTATTTTTGTTGAGGGCACCCCTCTTCTACCAGTTGCTCTTGTTCACTTCATCACTTGACTTTTCTCTTTCCTTAATCTTTCAGCCTTCTCCTAACTCCCTTTGATTCTGTCTTCACAGCATTTCTTATATCTGAATTTTTCTGTTTCTCTCTTCACAGGGCCACTGCCTTATTTCACTCGCCTGTACTGTTGTACTAGCCTCCTTACTCCTCCCCCAGTCTCATTTAGACACATCTGCCAAAATCTTAACAGGGCTTAGGTCTGACCACATCACTCTAGTTCTTAGAAATCTTCAGGGGCTCCTTGTAACAAAAGATAGAAATTCAGTGTTTGTTCAAGGCCCTCCATCATGTGCCTCCAATCTATGTTTCTCCTTTATGTTCTATACAGACTGAACTATCAGCTCTTAGTCGTCCTTTCCCTCCTAGAATCTTATAAATTATTCTCATGGCTGGGATTATATTCTTTTGTCATCTTCACCTTTCATAATCCTTCTTTCAGGGCTTCTTTTCCTGTTACCAACATCCATCTCCCCCTATTTACTCCATCTCGCAACTGAAAATTACATCTTACTTCTAAAATTACCTTCTATTATACATAACTGTAAACATATTGTACCTTTCTAGTAATATATAGACTCCTTGTTTTTGGCTATTCTGTTCTCTTTGCATAGCAATGATTTTTAGGTAGCTGAACTGAATTTTAGAAAACCTATGTATTTAGACCTGTGAGGAAACTGAAAAATAGCATGATAAAATATTAGTTTAGATGCCCATTCTGCTACTTACTAAGTCATTTCCAGTCTTTTGGCTTTGGTTTCCTTATCTGTAAAATGAGAAAGTTTGTGAGAGATGATATCATCTAAGGTAAGGCTACTTCTGGTTCTAATTCCTTTAATTCAGCTGCAGGAAGCAGCTTTTACTTTTCTCAGATAGTTTCAGGCAGGACTGATTAGCTATGTTGTTGGGAGGCTGCTCCAAAATGACCTTAACACATTGCTACAAAATTGTAACAAAAATATGAGTTAGCAAGCATCTTTTTAAAGAAATGTAGATTATTTATAGGAAAGTTAAAGAACTACATACTGTAAGGTGAAATTGTTTACTTAGATTGCTTTTTTCCTTACATCTAGCCTGGTGGTTACCAAAATTTAAAAAATAAAATTTGGAACAGAGGGCATTTGTATTTTTCTTAAAGCATAAACAGAACAAAAAGAAGGTTAGTAGGAAATAGACGGATAGGACAATTTTGAAAATAGCATGCAGAATTTATTACGTAGTTTAAAAAAAAATTAAGTTCTACATTGTATCATTTCCTCTCTTCTACTTGGAAATGCTCACACGGTGTTTAAGTTCATAATAAAATGTTAAAATATGTAGTACTGGTTATGTGAGGCACTAAAAGATTAAGTGATTTGCTCAGTTACATGTGTCAGGACTTGGAGCCTGATACCTGCTCTGAACTCAAGCACTATTTATTTATAATATTTTTGCTTTGCAAAAATAAATTTGGATGTTGAAGCAACAGACTCACACATGAACTTTTTTTAGTAATACCCTCAGGAAATTAGGGAATGAGATAAGTAGTGAATTTTCCATACAACTGAGTTCTCCAATGCTGTTTCTGACTTAGGCACAAGTATGCATTATACCTGTGATTAAAGCTGTAAGGGCAGCACACCCAACAGCATTCTTATCTAAACTTGGTATTCCTCCAGACCTAGCATAATGAGACCCTTCCATACAGTGAGTGCTTAATAAGTGCTTGTTAAATGTGAATACATTCACTTTTTGAAGAATACAGAAGGATCAGTTATAAATGTCTCAAGAGATTATTTTCAAAGTATGGCCTGATGAAAATACTCTTTGTGCATCCCCTCATCCCATTATCCCTTTTCATTATAATTATTCATTATATTCTATTTTCATTTTCCTAACATGAAATACTATTAATTATTTTTCTTGATTAACAAAAAAAAATACACCCTTCTTCCTTCCCACAAAAAATTTTGGGATTTGAAAAAGTGATAAATGAATTTTTAGTAACAACTTATGGTAAATTAGCAGTTACCTTATGGTAGCTGAGGGGGCAGCTAGGTGGCGCAGTAGATAAGAGTACTGACCTTGGAATCAGGAACACTCATCCTTTTGAGTTCAAATTTGGCCTCAGACACCAACTTGTGTAAGTCATTTAACTGTTTGCCGCCGTTCCTCATCTGTAAAATGCGCTGGAGAAGGAAGTGGCAAACCCACTGCACTCTTTGAACAACATAAGCCCAGATGGGTCATGAAGGATCACATATCAAGGAAAAACAGCTGGGCAGTAGCACATGTGTTTGGAGTGAACATACATCCTGGATTTTCCAGGTTAGTATGAACTTCAAGAAGGTAAATTTTTTTTTTTTAAGTTTTGCAAAAAGAATATTCTTTTGAAACCATCTACTTTTTAGTTTGGAAAATACTGTCACTGCTTATATATTGTATCCTAGTTTAGGAGTTAACACTAAAGTATCGCAAATCCACATACTGTGAAACCTTTCTAATTTATGATTGGGGAGAAAGGCCAGAATGAGTTTGTCTGAAAGCTGGGATGAGATAGAACCTGTGTTAAATAGTAGTTTTGCTTTAATAAATGTTATCAATTCAGTGCTTTTTAAATAAACATTGGTACTCAGGTAGTTAAAAATATTTTTTACTCTTAAGTAGCATAAACATTGTTGTTATAAAATTGTTTACATATTAATTTGCTTACAGACCTTTACAATATTATGCAGTTACTCCCTTTGGAAATTTCTCTAAGTTTCTTGTCCTAATTAGTCAGGTTTTCTGGTATGAATTGGTGGCATGAGAATTTTACTGTTGCATTAGGTTTCTGGTTAGGACAGAACCTAAATCTGAGGCTACTCTGGAGCCGGTGACATTGGTGGGAGCCTGTAAGGGAGTGAGAGGAAATTACCTGCTGGGATGCCCCACTGGTTTCTGACCATGATCTGGTGCAGCAGCTTGCTTTAGATAGACACTGGGATTGTATATTCCCAGGTATGAGTTCTTTTTTACTGCAATAATTATGCCAATATGCTTCCCCCATAAATACCTCCCGTTCCCTTAGTTGTTGTGGGATTTTTGTTTTACTTTGATCTATTAGTCTGTTTCTTGGATCCTTTCTTATTTCTTGCTGTTCAAGATATGGTAGGGCTACTGACTTTATTTCTTTATTTCTTCAGTGATCTTATTTTTCCTTGAGAAAGAGGAGAAGCATAATTTTTGGTAGGATAGCACATAAATGTGTAAAAAGAATTTTTGCTTCATAATATTTTATTCTAAGGATTCTTAAAACCTTTGTTAAGACACACACACATGATTCCTGACTATTCTGAATTCTGTGATCTCTGGATGTATTAGTTTTATTTTTAATAACTGGTTAGTAGTAGTTGTAAGACTGATTAAGTTGAAATGGACCATTGGACCACCCTCCTTGTTTATTTCTTAAAAAGAAATCTCTTAAGAGGCATCTTGTGATAACATACATACTTCTTAGAAGATATTTTCTTTTGGCCCTAATTTGCTTTTATTTTGGTTAAAAGCTCTGAATTAGTTGGGAAGAGGGAGGGATGAGGAGTGAGGAGAAATGATGATGGGAATTCTTAACTCTAATTTTCTTTTCTAGGCCTGATCAGCCTCGTATTACCAAAGATGTAATTTGTTTTCATGCTGAAGATTTCTTAGAGGTGGTTCAACGAATGCAGTTAGATTTGCATGAACCTCCACTATCTCAGGTGTGTTATATATCATTCTACTCTTCTTAGCCTAGTTTCTTCATGGAACAGATTTCTTACTTTGTTCCCTTTTTCCTTTTCTCTAGTGTGTCCAGTGGGTTGATGATGCAAAACTTAATCAGCTTCGAAGAGAAGGCATTCGCTATGCCAGAATTCAGTTATATGATAATGATATCTACTTTATTCCACGGAATGTTGTACATCAGTTCAAGACTGTTTCAGCTGTATGCAGTTTAGCCTGGCATATTCGGCTGAAACTGTATCATTCAGAGGGTGATGCCTCTCAGAATGCAGATACTTTGGAAGTAGGCACTTCAGCAGATCACATGTCAGCAGTTCTTGGACTTCATACTGACAGCATAATTTGTACTGTAAGCAAAACCACCTCGGATTCCAATTTTTCAGACAAACTGCCTACTAAGTATGAATTTCAACAGATTAAACATGAACCTTTTTCATCTGTAAGAATTAAAGAGGAAGGCATGAAAATTAACATTCTTGAAAAAACTATGGCACCTAATAATTTGGACAGCCAGAATATTAAAGCAAAGTTGGATCATGTTGAATTTACAGAATTTAAAATTGATATGGACTCTAAATTTGAAAATAGTAGCAAAAATTTAAAAGAAAAATTGTGTCCTGAAAGTCACATAAGTTTAGATGACACAAGGCAGCATAGTTCAACACATCCAAGTTTGGATAGAAAAGATGATGACATTTTGTGCTAAATTTGTACATAGAGTTTTAAATTCTTTTTTTAAACTTAATGACATAATAATGTAAAGATTCATAAAATTCTGAAAGCAAGCCAATGCCTTGCTCTCGTATCTGTTACAGAAAATAGTCAATGTAGCTTTGTAACATTCCTCAGTGCCTGTCCATAACTGTGAAGTATCAAAGCACTTAGGGCCAGATGCACTGTAAACACTGCAGGTTTAACATAAAGAAGTCTTTAAATCATTTGAGTTGTAGGTTTTAGAGTAGAGCTGACATTAACATATATAAATATATATATATATATTTTTTTTTGTAAGATGAGCCAGAATTCTTTTTGACAATTCAAGGCTTTTCCATAGAGCTTATTTATACCAGTTTTTTTTTTTTTCCATTTTAATGTGTCAGCACTGTAGTGTAAATAGCTTTTTTTAAAAAATCTTTTTAGTGTGATTTTTACTGAAATGTGAGCCACTTAATAAAGGTTCATAATAACAAATTTGTTTTATTGCTGGGTTTGCAAAAAAGACTTATTGAAAATTCAGTTAAAATGTTTCATTGATCTATTATGTTTTTATTGCTGGTGTATCCATTTAGAAGTGGTAATGGAATGAAAATGTACTCATTCAAATCTAGTGAATATTTAAATTCCCCACTCTGGAAAAGCTTTTTTTTAATTCAATATTCAGTTATGAGAACATATTGTATGTGTGTACCATACTTTGCACATTTTTTAAAATTGCTGAGTAAGATGAGAATTTTGAAATGTTTAGCACTGCTATCTGGAACATACTTTTTCATATTTAACTTCAGCATTAAGAAAATTAATAGAATCTTAATGGTGGAAGATTGGGAAGGACAAGATCTGAAACAGTGTCATGTTACTATAACGGATGGAAGTCATGTGGCATGCCCACATAGTTTGTTGGTGCAAAGAATTACTTACAATCTGCAGTAGAAAAAATTTCTTACTGATAGGAATTTGTAGAGCACTAAGTCCTTTGTGAGTAAGAATATCCAATTACTTTAATTTTTATTGTAAGGTGCAATTAAAATCCCCATTTATATTTTTTCTGGGGGAGTAGGAGGAAAATATATTAAATGGTGGGAAAATATTAAAACCGTAATTAAACTTCTAGAACCAGGAATGGTCATTTTTACTTCTTCCCTTGTGGTGCCTCTTCCATTTCAGGGTCTTATTCCTGAGTCCTGGAAAGCAAGTGACTCAGATAACTGACTTGGCAAAGGGAAGCTCTAGGGAGTAACTGATTTGGAAAAATAGCTTGGGTCCCACATAACTAGAATGACATTTCAATAATCTGTTTTCAGTTAGAAATAAAGCTTAACTCAGAAGGATAGGCCCTTTGCCAGAATAACAGCTGTGTCATAATAAATAGCATTTGGCACTGCCACTGTTGAAAATCAATGTCCAACTTGTCAAATTTAATGAAAATTGTAATAGATTTCCACTGTATTTCATTACAGATTGTTTCCATAGCTCTTTACTTGGCTTTGGATGTGAAATATTACATTTGTTGAAGACAGACCTTCTGTCCTTTTATCCAAGTCTTATCTGTGATTAGTGCTTCCTGTTCCAGTGGCCACAACTCCCAGCTTCATATATCAAGATACCCTTTAAAACTGCTGACCCTTCTAGGAAAGAGATATGGCACTATGAATGACAGTTGACTGCAAAAATGGTTTCAGCTGGTGGTTAGGTTAATAGCTCCACAATAGGGAGCATAGGATTGGGAAAGACTGGAATTTTAGGAGAAATTAGTACCTTAACAAGACAAAAAGTTAAGTGAAACAGGGAAAGAGAGGTGGTGGTAAATTAATATATTGTCAATATAGGTTTTCCCTATATTTACAACTAAACCATTCTTTTCTCCATCCTTCCATTTTTCCCATCTCCTGCCCCAAACTAAACAAGTATTTTGATAACTTTTTCAGGGAACAAAAATTAACCCACCAAGATTGGAAGAGAGGAAGGAATAAAGTTAACATGTTCTCCTGTTAATTATTGTGGAGGAGTAATTGATACGTTTATCAAGATTTGATTCGGTTTTCTTTCTAATTTTCCAATAATGTAGAAATGGCTACATAGTTCTCATAGGTCTTTAAGTCTTAAGGATGTGTGTGTGTGTGTGTGTGTGTGTGTGTGTGTATGTATGTGTATATATGTGTATGTATGTATGTATGTATGTATGTACACACACATTGCAATAAAACGCCTTTAGATTCTATCTCCAAAATATATGAGCCTTAAAACTTTTCAATTTATAGGAAGGCACACCTAAAAGCAGCCCGTAATGGTTGTTTTTTAAAGATATCTTCCTGTATATGCTGTAGTTAAACCTCTCTATATTTTGATAATTTAATCTTTCTGTTAAATGCATACATCCCTATGGAGGTGAAATGCAAAGAATCACGGGGTGCAGAACTTCCTCTGTGGCCCTGTCACAGCCTTGTACCATGATCACTCCCCTTGTCTTGCTGGGGGTGGTAATAATGACAAAAACACCTTCTGAATGACAGTTTGAGAGCCTGTGGACTACATTTTGTGGCAAATAAATATTTTCACTTTTTAATGCTGTTAATATGGTCTCGCAGTTATAGTACATTCCGTTTCTCTAACCATCAGAGTGCATAATTTTCTTTGCATCCATTTGTCATTTCATCAGCCATGTGAAACATTCAAATCACTAGATATAAAAGATACTTCCTAAGTTGGTTATGTGCTCAACTTTAGGTGCAGCATTGTTAAATATTAAATTGATAAACAGACCTTAGAAAAAATCCCAAGGTACCTTAGTGGTATCATCTCCAATTCCTTTTCCTGATTTATACAAGTTATATGCCTGTATTTCATACTCAGGTTAGCTAACATAAGAATCAGACATTTGTGGTACTTAGTTGAAAGCTTTAATGAAGCCATATTCATATTCAACCCTCCCTCACCTTCCTCCCATCACTAAGGTTGTTTACCTCCTCAATAAAGAGAGATTAGGTTGGTCTAGCACAGCTTTGTGTGTGTTTGTGTTTTTTTATAAAGGTTCTGGTCTTCATTTACTCATTTTTTACATAGATTTTCTTTGTCTTGAATCATTTGTCTGATACGATGTAGTGTCACTAGATATTAAAGAGATAAACACGGAAGGGTTTAACAGGGCTATTAAAATTTCAGTTTTTCTTAAGTATAAAACTTTTTCTAGTATAGGGAAAATATATTTATTTTTAATGGAAAATTTCTTATTTATTCATGTTATCTAGGTATATTTCTGTTGTATTTGGGGGCAAATTTTTTCATGTAACATGAATACTTAAAAAACAATTTTGATTCCATTCGGGAAGGCACAAGACTTATCTTTGGATTTTGAGAGGACTTGCCTTTCAATAACTACTAAAATCTTGGTAACTAACCCTTTTTATATTTATGCTTCATAATTGTTTCCTACATCTTCAGTAACTTGTTTTTGCCTCATCTCTTTCTAATTCTTGTTAGCTGGCAGAATTTAAGCATTCTAGATAATGTACTTTCAATCAAGTCAAGATTATTTGTTGTGTTTTCCCATTGCTCTTAGAAAGTAAGCTAAATATTCTTCATTATTAATCTAATTACTCTCAGTATTTGATTATTGTGCTAATGGCAGGGAGCAATGTCCAGGATAATCCAAAATTGTTTATGACCACAATTTAAAGTATAAGTTATGGGGGAAGCACTGGGATTGTTTGATAGACCATGTTTCCTTCCCTCTAAAGCAGGTTACAGTCACTATTACTCACCCAGAAAAGATAAAAGCACTATCTTAGGATGCCCTGGAAATGCTAAAAAAAGGAGCATGATGATTTTTGCTCACTGTGTAGTAGACACTCTCGCACCCAACCCAGATGCCAGATGATATATGAAAAAGTTCATTTCCATTGCATTTTGTACTTGTATCAGAATAATTGTGGCTGATGTTTTAGATATTAACAACACTTGCAATAAAATTCATCCTTTGAGAGGACTTAACTGAGTTTTAAGTCTGTTCAACTTTACTCTTTTTTTTTTTTGTCTTTAAGAAGTCTCCTTATTTACCACTTGATACATAGACCAGAAGATGTGGCTCACAAAATAACAGAATTTTATTTGAAAAAGGAGGAACTCAGTACCACCTAATCCAACATATACCCCTAAAGGAATTGCTTGTATTGTATGCAGTTTACAAGATGTAATCCAACTTTGTTTAAGGACCTCCAGTAAAAGATAGTACTTTCTGAGGCAGCTCAGTCCACTTTTTGGTAGCTTTGGAAGTTTTTCTTGACAGCCATATCCCCCTTTGCACCTTCCACTCCTTTGCTTCTACTTATGCGCAAGACCTGGACAGCCCCTCAGATACTCGAGCACAGATGTGTCACCCTGAAATATTCATTTCTGCAGCTCTTCAAACCAATTACCAAAAGAGATAGACTGAAGTCCCTTCACTATTCTTGCCCTCTGTTCAATATTTTGTTTAAATTAATCAGTTTGTCCTAAATTGTGGTGCCCAGAAATGAACAGAATATTCCAAGTATTTTCTAACCAGGTGAACGTATAATCTTAATTCTCTATCTGCAGAAACTCTGCCTCTCATATACAGCCCAAAATATTCTCTCTTTTGATCACTACATCAGCCTGCTTGTAGACACCTGAAACTCCCTGATCTTTTTCCAACAAAAATCTGTGACTGTGCTTTTTACATCTTGTCATTGTGAAGTTGATTCCTTGAACCCAAGAATGAGACTTTTACATCTATTCCTATTAAATTTCATCCCTGGTGTCTGGAGATTGTAGCCTCAGACATTAACAGTTCCTACATGAAACTGTTCCAAAGGACCATTTTGCTGCTGGATGAGCCTTGCTTTAGCTACCACCGGGCTGGATTGTTTTATTTTTTTTTTACCAGCTCATTCCTTATTGTGACATTTAGTTTCCTTCACATTATTCTCATAGTATTGTGCCAGTTTTGTACTTGCTCTCTGTTATCTGCCCTTGCTTACATCTTCTGCACATACCTTCTAGAAAAGTCTAATATAAATTGGTATCCACATTGGTGAGATCTGGAAGGGAACTTAAAGGTCTTTAGAACACCTCATTTTACCTATTGGGAAACAGGCATAGAGAAATTAAGTGACTTGGTCCATGGGTCATACTGGGAGGCAGAATTTGAACCCAGGTCTTCCAGAAGTTAGAGGGTGGTCAGGAGAAAAGATAATGCATTCTTTTTGAAATATGATGCATCCAAGATTCCTCTAGGGTTTTCATGAGGAAGAATGCAGCAGGCAGCTGAGGATAAAGGACTGGAACTCGGGACAGATGAGGTTTATTCAGGTGACCTTTCACTTAGTGCCTTAAACTCTTCCCTGATGGGAGAATAGATCTTTTAAAAATCTGCTTGAGGAGAAAACAATTCGAAAGAGTGGCTGGCAGGAGGCCAACTGTCTCTGAGAGACATGGAAAAAAATCTCCTTTTAGCTCAATGGTGCTGAGGAGAATCCATGATAAGTTAGATTCATATGGATTCATCTTCCCTACTTACTGAGAATTATGTGGATATTTGTCAATAAATCTCTTTAGTTTGTTGAGCTACCAAAGAAATCCCAGCAATGTTGAAAAGAAATTCTCTTCTGCTCTCCTTAGAGAATCCTAAGCTCTTCTGACTACGCTGGAATAACTGAAATACACCAAGATGACTAATGCTTTAGTTTAACCATAGTTTTATCTTAAGACTGATTAGAATAAACTTTCAGAAAACAGATAGACTTTGGAATGGAAACTCATTCTTCCTGGAAGGAGAGACAAGAGAGATAGGAAGTTTCACCATTACCATTTTCTTTCCTTGGGAAGAAAAGTCTTTTTCTGCATTGGCCCCATTTGACTTTTGCATGGATAGCAGCCCAAAGATATTCCCCAAGTACTCAGTTCTCTCTAGGTTACACCCCACCAGAACTCTGTCCTCTTCTGAATACACTGCATACTTTTTGATTATTGTGAGATATCTGTGCTTTATCTCCTGGAGGATGAGGTGGTAGGGCAAGGAGGTGGGTCCTTTATCAAAGTAGTCACAGTCCTTGAGGTCCATTAGCCTGTGAGTTCCTCAAGGCACAGAGATTGTCTTCTTTGCATCTCCAGTGCTAGCACGTTGCCTGGCACATTGGTTCAGTCATTTTCAGTTATATCTGACTTGTTGTGACCCCATTTGGAGTTTTCTCGGTGAGGATACTGGAGGGGTTTGCCAGTTTCCTTCTCCAGCTCATTTTATAGATGAGGAAACAGTAAGTATTTGAAGCCAGATTTGAACTGAGGAAGATAAGGCTTCCTGACTCCAGTGCTTCCTGAGTCTGTGCACTATGGCACCACCTAGAGCCCCAACATGCACTTAATTAGTAAAGGCTTATTGACTGGCTGGTTCTTTGATCTTAGATATTGATGATTTCTCATCCATTCTTCAGGCTTCTAATTTTGATCCCGTTACAGTCTAGATAGCCAGGTAGCTAGGTGGGCCTAGTCAGGAAGACTTGAGTTCAAATTTGACTTAAGACTTAAGCTGTGTGACCCTGGGCAAATCACTTAACCCTGTTTTTCTCAATTTCCTCATCTGTTTTTCACAAGTGAAACAACTAAACAACAGTCTAGTTCCTTGGATAAAAGGGGAGCTAGTTTTATATGAATATTTTAAGTTATTAATGTTTTGGTGGGAAAGGCATGAGACCTGAAATCAGAAGACCTAGTTTTGAATCTCTGCTCTTCAACATACTGGCCTGTATGACCTTAAAAGAAACATTTCATCACTCTGGGCCTTCCTTTCATAATAAGACAGTACATACAATAGCACTTGTACTATCTACCCCACATTGGCTTTGTGAGAAAAGCACTTTGTAAACTGAAATACGTTTATTTGAAAATACTTGCATTTTGGGAGATAAAAAGGCAAAATCAAGATTAGGAACAATGTATAATGCAATCCAGCAAACAACTAAGTGTTTCCTAAGTGCTAGGCAACGTGCTAAGTCCAGGGGATGCAAGAAAAGGTTCCTGGCCTCAAGGATCTTACAGTTGGGGGCGGGGAGGAGTGGGCACACATACAAAGAGGCAGCAAAGTAGGGTGGGGGTGCAGGACACCGTGGAGTATCTTGCTCTGCGGAACTGAAACCCAGCAGAGCAGCAGATGCAAAGCGGAGTGGGCTACGAGCCTACTTTCTGCCAAGGAAGGAAGGCTTTGGTACTCCACCCTCCTGCCTGCCAGTCAGAGGGGAGAGGAGGCTGAGGGAGGCAGTGTTAATCAAGGCTTGAGTTAACTGCCTGATGAGATTGAAAGTGATGAATTTAAATTGGCAGGGGCATATCAGTTCCAATTAAGTTGAACCTACGTAGAGCAGCAGGTACAAATAGAGGATAAGTTTGAATTCTCAGTCATGGCTGGTTTGATCGTATTTTAAAAGGCCTTTTATTGACATCTGTGTGTGAACCTTCAGAAAATTTTACAGAATGACAGAATAGGAAGAGACCTTGGAAGGCACCGAGTTTAATTCTAAGTGAACAATAATCTTCTCTCCAACATTCCTGGGTAATCTGGCCTTTGCTTGAAGACTTCTGAAAGAAAACAGCTAAATTCCTTGATAGCCCATTTCACTTTGGGATGGTTTTGTTCTAAGTATTAAGAAATTTTTCCTTATGTTGAGCTCAGAAGTGTGCATCTTTGCAATCTCTACCTTTTTCTCATTTTTGCCCTCTGAGACCAAACAGAACTTGTCCAATAAATTGTAGAATTTTTCAGGCTAGGTGCCTTGAGAATCTTGAGAATAGGGAGAATTCTTCGGGAATGGGGACTCACCCACCAGGAGGTCCTCTGCTTTGACTGGAGTTCAAAATAAAGTAAACTATCAAAGTAAAAGGAAAATTTATCAGCTGCTGAGGACAACTGCTTGCTGGGAGCAGAGTCAGCTTTCCAGGGTACAAATTTGGCTTATATATCTTTTCCCAGGGCTGTTCAGAGTATGCAGCCATTCATGAGCATGTGACATCTGATTAGACCAAAGAGATACTGTCTAATTTCGTATGAAATAAACTCAATGCCCTTCACCATCCAGGCTGCATCAATTCAAAGGACTACTGTTGAGGACCCAGCGGGCCACATGTTTCCCCAATCCTGCCCTAGAGAGAAAGGCCCTGGGAAGAAGCTAAGACTAAGAGAAGCTGGCTCTTAGAGAATCTGATATGGCAAATGCTACAAGTCTGGGGTGGACTTAATGCTTTGTTGAATGTCTGGATTTACTGAAGTGATGGAAAAACATTTAATAGCGTGTCCTTTAGGGGCACTGGCAAATGGTCAAGCTACCCTATTATACTAGTGTAAAGGAAATTCAACGTAGAGGGTTATCTTAGATTGGTTTAAACCTTTTAAGGTAAAATGTTTTTGGAACAATCCACCACAACCTTCTGCTGATTTTACTAGATGCTGCCAGCTTAATGTACACTAAAATTAGCTTGGTTAGTGAAGAATTGAGAAGACTTATCAAGGCGCCCCATCAGCTCCAGTTCTTAAATGTTTACCTGGCAGTTTTCTAAAAAGGAAGAATTGGTTAAAGTTGAGTGATTTGATGAAACATAGTCAATATGTAAGAAAGTAGCTTGATAAAACAATCATTAATTCAACAGAAATTTACATCACCTGTTGTATGCTAGGTACTGTGGAAGGGTTGTGAACAAAAGACAGGTAAGAAAAATGGTCCTTATCCAGAAAGATCTATTCAGTTTGAAGAGAAAAAGAACACTCAACTGGGAAGGGAAGGAATCAGGAAATTTCCTATGGGCAAACACGGAAAGAAACTACAAATTCTAAGTAATGAAAATGAAAGAGTATGTTCCTTCTGGCCGGGAACACTGCCAGAACAAAGGCACTGAAACAGGAGTGGTTATGTTAAAGCCTGGGAACTACAAGTAGGCCTTTTGGCTGGAATGGAGAGTATGTGCAGAAGAGGAATCTTAAATAAGCCGGTGTACTCTAAATGACAAGCTAAGGAATTTTTATTTTTATTTTATAGGCAATAGGGAGCCACTGAAGATTCTTAAGAAGAATAATAACATGTTTAGACTAGTCATTCAGGATTATTTTGATAGCTCCATAGCAGAAAGATTAAAGAAGGGAGAGTCTGGAAGGACCTGAACATTATAGGATCATATTTAGAATTTGTATATAAAGGGTGGTCAGGAGCTTAGACCAGCATGAAGATGAAGAGTTTGTTGAAGATGTCTCCCTATACAGTGTGTAAACCTACAATTGACACCATATTTGGGACTTTGATATTTCCTTTAACAATAACAACAGCATTTATGTAACACTTTAAACTTTGCAAAGTGCTTTAAAAAAGATCTCCTTCAATCCTCATCAATTTTTGGAAGTAGGTGTCATTCTTCCCATTTTATAGAGGGGGAAATGAGGCAGAGAGATGAAATGGCTTACTGAGACTGTTAAGTGACAGCTAGTAATTGGTTGAGCTCAAATTTGTACTCAGGTCTTCTTGACTTCAAATCCGTCCTCTATCCACTGCTCCACCTACCTGTCACATTTAGAGGGTGTGGAAACGGGCAAGAGTTTTCACATAGTGATTTCTGAATCATAGGATGTAGAAGAGGTGGGAATTTGCTAGTCATAGGATGGGGATGTCATAGGGTTTGTCATAGGATTTGGCTAGTTCTCCCACCCTCAAAGGAGGTATTATTTTTTTCTCTCTCATGCACCAGGGAACAAGGAAGAGATTGAATCAGGTATCTGGGTCAATAGATATCTGGTGATTAAGTCCCCAGGGGCCTGACTGAACTCACCCTTCTTGACAGTTCTTAGACTCATTAAGGTAACAGGTGATGAATAGTCTAAAGGTACTCCAAGATGGGGAATGTGTACTTGGCTCTGGATTAGGCCTAATATCTGAATTCTGCCCTACTTCTAGATGAGGTTCATAGCAGGAGCCTACTTGCTGAAACATGATTATAGAAGGTGGAAGCATTGTTGCTTATCTCCTATGGTTGGAAAGAAGTAGGGGAGAGTAAGTAGTGTCTTTTGCCCCGTCCCTGGGCTCTTGGTGGATAACTGTTTTGGTGATACATGGCAGAAAAGATGTAGAGTCCATATAGCTTGGGAAGCAGACAGCTTTCAAATCTATTTTTTGAGAGATCTAGAAGGTATAGTCTCATTTTCCTAAGACCACAGTGCTTTGCATGGAGGACAGAGTGCCTGGCTTGGAGTCAGGAAGACTCCTTTTCCTAAGTTCAAATCTGGTCTTGGACGCTTACTAGCTGTATGACTCTGAGCAAGTCATTTAACCTTGTCTTAGTTTCCCCAATTATAAAATAAGCTGGAGAAAGGAAATATCAAACCACTCTAGTATCTTTGCCAAGAAAACCCCAAATAGGGTCACAGGTTAGACAGGACTGAAATAACTGAATAACCAAAGTGATAGTGAAGGGAGTACTGGGGCAGGTACCTTGGTGTTAATAGACACCCTTGTACCATATTTTATAAATGAGGGGACTAAGGGTCAGAAAGGTTAAATATCTCTAATGTCACATATCTAGTAAAGCTAAGACTAGAATTTAGGTGTTCTCATTTCTACCCTAGGGCCCTTTCCACTACATGTATCATGGTGCTTCTTAGAACATTTCATTCCTTATGTGAGAAAGTTTTTTGAACAGAGATTTATTTCCCTTTTTGTCTTTTCTCTAATTCCTGACACTGCCTGTTCACATAGGTACTCAGTAGTAACAGGTTAACTGATTCCTTGATGATGCTGGATTTTCTAGATCAGTGATGTCAAACTCAAATGGAAATGGGGCCACTATACTGTACAAAAGGATCCCTGAGGATGCATGTTGACGTAAAAAAACATTTATTAACATTATATTTTATTGTGTCTTCATTTTGTTAAATATTTGAGTTACATTTTAATCTAATTTGGGCAGCACTTGGGACTGTCGGACCAAGCCTGTGTTTGACACTTCCGTTCTAAATAACCACAACTTCCCAATTGAAGATTCTTTAGTCAGGGGACCTGGGTTCAAATCCCTGTTATGATTGAAGACAAGTCACTTAACATTGCAAAGTAGGTATGACCTTATTTTACTAATGAGTTGGAAACTGAGCCGAGAGGTTATATTTCTTTTTTTAGGGTCACAATTTATTTTCTATTTTAAGGGCCTCTATTTCCTCATCCATAAAATAAGAGGACTGATTGGATGGTGTTTCAGCTTTCCTAAGCACAGACCTTTTTAAAAACCATTTTTGATTGTAGTCTTTCTAAAATATACACTTTCCTATATTAACTACAGAATACTGCATATGAGAGGAGCCATGGATATAGATCTGATCTTGAAGTCAGGAAGACCTGGGTTCACATATACCACACTGTTTAGATTCTTGAAATATATTATTTGTTTAAGCTTATGTATGCAAACTTATGTATTGAAATACACTTTAAAATAAATCCAAGATGCTTTTCCTTTGTTGTAATTGGATTACTCACACGGAAATATAGTAAACTGTTGAGTCTCTAAGGTACCCATCTTAACAAAAAAGTTGGTGGTCTTTTATACATTGTAATATGTACATGAGGTTTTTTAATGAGTGAATTAGCATTTTCAGTATTTTTGGCTCAACAGGGTCAATACAACTAATAAGCGTCTCAAGATGGACTTGAATCGGTGCTCTATGTGCTGCACCACTTAGCTACCTCATAATAATAGCTAACACTTTTTATTATTATTATTGTTAGTCATAAAAATCCAGAGAGGAAAGCCTCCAGGAAGCAGAACAGGGGCAACAGTGGCACGTTCTGTGGAGAAGTCGAGAAGTATGAGAACTGTGAAAAAACTATCATATTTGGAAATTAAGGGCAAGAGTAATCAACCTTTTAAGAAATTTTCTTACTTGAAAAATATTTCTTTGCAATATGTGGGATTTCTTGTGAAATATACTTCCTGTCTTTTTAGCCCTTTCTCTTCTAGCAGAGCTTCCCACCCCCCACCACAATGTTCAAATTTATTTGAACAAAAAATAAGGACTGCCTGACTTTGGTTAAGTCACTTAACCTCTAAGTACTTTAACAATTGTCTAAGAATAAATCTCAGTTTCACAACCTGCACTGATACGAGTTTCTTCATCTGGGACCATGTTTCTGTGAAATCACAGGTCTTGTATAGTTCCCTACTGGTAAAATCATAGCCCCAGATCCTTTCCCTATAGTGAACATAATTTAATTACTCATGTTCATACTGAGGTATGCTTGTCTCAATCTTAAGTGAGCTAGGTCCCTGATGCTTCTTCTGTGTCTTCTTGAAAGAACCAACAGCAGTTTTCCTATTACAGTATTAATGTGTCCTGGGAAGACCAGAAAGGGAAACTAGATAATCAGGATTCAAAAGGTGATCAGATAACTTTCACACATAATTCACATAACCCACAACCCATAATTCATATTTTGAATATACTTTGCTCTGGGGTAACTTCATTACTCTACTTAGAATAGTAAAGTATAAGGATTTTGTGATAATCTTAGAAATTCTTTCATGTCTGGGTCCCAGACAGTGGGAGCTGACTAATCTCTGAAACAGCAAGGCATATGATTTGGTGAATTTCATGAATCATTAGGAAATACTTCTATTTAGTGACTTTCGTGTTTGAAAAATCCTACAAAATTGTTTTAGACAGAACTAAATTTTGACAGTTTTTTGATGACAAAGGAGATACCCAGGCTAACTGATCTGCTTGTGTTGACATGGAAATTTAATGACTGCCTTTGGAATCTAGGCTTTGTGTTACAGATTGTTCCTCAATCACTTTATGGTTCCTAAATATCTAATATCAAACAAAGGAAGTATGCCGCATTAAAAAAGTAAAACAAAAAGTCTGCAAACTATCAGTATATGTCTGATTAGAAAAAATGGTTACTTTTTCATAAGAAAAAAATATTCTAGAGATTACAATTTTAGATCCTTTTGGGACCTTAGGTTTGCAAAAGGAGGGAGATTTCTATCATGCTTTTACAAGCCAGGAAACTCAGGCCCAAGGAGATTGGGTCAGTCACTCAAGGTCACACAGCAACTAAAGTAGCAGGGACAGAATTTGAACCCTAGATTCGCAATTCCAAATCAAATTCTCTTCCCAGTGTGGCAGAGCTTATGTTGTGAACTCCCTTGGCAGTCTGGAGAAGGGGATGGACCTATAGTCGGAATAATTTTTTTTAAATGAATAAAATATAGGATTACAAGGGAAACTAACCATGTTGAATTGTTATTTTTTTTTAAGTTCACAGACTCCACTTAAAGCTTATTCAGACCACAGAGCAACAATAATCAGGTCTCTCTTTGGCCAAGGATTCCTATAATGATTCTCTCTCTTACTTTAAAAATATATGTTCCAGTGACTGAGAAATTCCCATTAATAACAACTGGAACCATGTGATTTCAAATGTTTATTAAATGGCTCATGTACAATCATCTGCATGCTGTTAGAAAGCCTTTGTTTCAAAATCACTGCAGGGATTTTTAGAAATTCTTAATTCTCCAAAATGCCTTTATATTTATAATGTGACTTATTTTAAAGAGGCAGAGCAGTGTGCTGCTTCTTTCACAAGAGATCTCGCCCTTTTATACAGTCCTGGTTGGTTCTGGCTGGGTGAAATAATAATAAAAACAATGAAACATTTTGTCTACAAAGTACTTTACAAACAGTATCTCATCTGAGCCTCAATGAGCCCAAGGTGCTATTATTATCCTCATTTTACAGGTGAAGAAACTGAAGCAAACAGATCAAGTAAGTGTCTGAGGCCAGATTTTAACTCGTCTTCCTAACTCACGGTTCAACAGTCTAACAACTCTGCCACCTAAGCTGTAGAACTTTCCCTCTTTACTTAGGGATTTTTTGCAGAAACTCTGCCTTTTTTTTTCTTCTGGTTCTGTTTTTGGTTGAGCTGAATGAATCTTAGTTAACTTGAGTATTAGGTAACTTGAATATAGTTAATACATATGTTCAAGGAGGTAAGTCTGGGTTAAGAGAGATACTTTTTCTTACTGGAAAATATGACTGCATTTCAAAGTCTGATTTATTTTATTTAGCTGAAGCTCTTATTACCTTTTGTTGAGGTATGTAAGACTGGCTTGGATTGCTTTAATCATTTAAGCAGGTTTATTTGGGTTTATCTGCTCAGGTTTAGAACATAGTCTGTAAGCTAAACTTACTGCTATACTTAATTTCATCCCCAAATATGAAGGCAATTAATTGGATTCAAACAGCAAATCATTTAACTCCAGTTCTGTTTCAGCATTATATTAAACAACTCAAAAGTTTAGGTCTAGGTTGGTTCTTTAGATCTGAAATCTTAGTCAATTCAATTTAAACAAACATTTATTAAACATTTACCATATACAAGGCACTGAGGATGCAAAAGACACAATCCCTGTTCTCAAGGTGTTTTACATTCTAAGGAAGTCAGGGTACAATAACAGTGTAAACAGAGAAGCAAATACAATGCAATTTGAGGAAGGAAAAACCACTAACATCTGGCATAGGTCGAATAGTGTTTCACAGAAGTGGCACCTGAGCTGAATCTTCAAGGAAGAGAAGGATTCTGAGAGGCACAGACGAGAAAGAGAAGTGCATTCCCAGCATATGGGATAGTTTGGCTGAATACATGGGGACAGTGATCACTGAAATCACAGACTTTATGGTGGAATAGAAGTTGAGAGTTCTAGCTGCTGGGATCCTCTTACTTTACAGATGAGGAAACTGAGGCCCAGAAAAGTTCAGTTATTTGCCAGGTTACACCAGCTGGGCTTGAACCTAGTCCACTGACTCTAAATTCTTTTCTTTTTGCCAGGATGCTGAAGGTAATGCTGTCACATAATGTTGTAAATATCTATTTGTCCAACACCCTTCCTTCTCTCACGGTGAAGAATAGCCATTAGAAATGTTTTGCTGGACTGTGGAGGGTGTGAAGGGATGTAATAGGAAGTACGGCTCAAAAGGGAGGTTGAACTCAAGATTGTGGAGGACCTTACAAGTCAGACTAAGGAGCCTGCATTTTACCCTTGAGGCAACAGAGAGCCACTCAAAAATTTTGAGCAGAGGATTGTTGTATCAGATTGTACCTTAGGAAGATTATTTCAAAACTCCATGGAGGGCTGGCTGGAGAAAAAGGGTAGTGACTATGTAAGTAAAGAGGTGACTGGTGTGACAGCTTACTCTTCTATAAAAACCCCATACAAAGTTTTCAACATTCTGGTAAGTTGCAAAATATAGTAATTACAATAAAGATATTACTGGAATCATTTTAAGCACTTCTTTACCATATTTTTTAGAAGCTACCTCAACAAGCCTAGAATGTAATTATCAATTCATGGTACTGGGAAAAAAACTGCATTGTACATGTCTGAACAAAGACAAGATACAACACTGTACTTAATTAATTCTACTTAAATATAAAAATTTTGAGATGTTTTCATTGTCTACTAAGAATTTAATAAATCCATGATGTATGTACGGTAAGGGGCATCAAAGCTGCTTTCCCCCCCTTTCTCCAAGAGGGCCGACTTTCTGTTGGGAATGACTGGAAGGGAATCCCTTTCTTCCTGTTATACCACTTCTAGTAAGAAAGCTAAATTTTAATTTCACTTGTGTTAAAAGTTTTAAGTGGTAACCGGCATGATTTTGCCTAGATTAATGAAAACATGAAAGCATACTGACTACTTACCTAAGAATTTTCTCCATTATTCAGCAAAGAAAATGCCATGTGTTTTAAGCAAGCTTTGTTGTTTGTAATGAGAATGTAACATATTTGATGCCTACTCATACACAAATCATTGCTCCACTTTTTCAACAATTTTAAAGTCTTATTAAGCTTGGATTGGTTCATAAGTGTTAATCAATATGAGATTTACATTTGTGATTATTAAATCTTTGAAGATTATATCTTTGAAATGTATCAGAATTTTTTAAAGAAGTCATTTAAAAATATGTGGTTCAAAACAAAGTTTTATTTTTACAAGTATAGGAAGGGATAAGGAGACTAATAATTCAAATGAAGAATAAACACTTTTCATGCTGTCTTCAAGTCCTTAAATAACTTACTTGATTTAACACTAAGCAAAACAGTATAAAACTGCATTTGGCATGGTTTTCAGTTTCTTGGTAGCCTTGAAGTTTGTAAATCTCCAGAATACTTTTTTTTTTTTGCTGTTCTGCAAGCTATATTGAAAAGTCTTAGTTAAAAGTCAGTCTCTCCGAGCAAAAAAGACATTATAGCCAAGTTCTGTCATAGCCCCAACCAGTAAGGCCCATAAAGGAATAAAAACATATGACAGATTCATGTTAGTAAACTGTTCCAGTTTAGCACAGAGTGCAAGACAGAATGCCAACTTAAGTAACATTGCTATCAAGTACCAGACCTTTCTTTTCATATGTCGTGGTCCATTTCGATGGTTGTAACCAGATTTACATCGTCCAGCCATCTTCACAATCAGCATTACAAGGAGAATAGTATCGAATATCCAGACTGGTATGAATATAAGGAACCAGTTCCATGGTGCTTTCTCATCCAGTTTCAACACCAACATGATCAAGAAGAGTAATGTAAAAAGCCAAGTGAGCAGTACTCTCTGAGCCAGGGACATTCTCATTTAAACAGTTTAGAGAGATGGCTGCAGACAGTTGAAAAAAATTAAGTATACCCTACAGGGGAGAAAAAATAATTATTATTCAATTTTTTTCATGATGCAGTAAGATACGATTAGACACTTCTACTGGAGATGTCTGATTCATCTTATACTACAAGGACAAAACTCATCTATTCCTTAAAGATCTGGCTCCCCTTTCCAGTTTTTTATTTATCTTCAGCACATCACTATTTTCAATGTTACTCAAGCTTAAAACTATGGAGTCATTTTTGACACTTCCTTCTCTATTACATTCTAAAACCATGCAATAAGTCACTATGTTTTACTGATTTTTCTTTCAAGTCAAGAAATACGTGAGCAGAAGACAAAACAGCTGCTGGCCGAACTTCAAAGAAAAATGTAAAATGGTCACAAGGAAGAGCTTGAAAGGACTTTACAAATCAAATAAGAGAGATTAAGGAAAAATTTTGGAAAAGAGATAAGCAATATGAAAAGAAAGTCAATCAATTGGAAAAAGATCCAAAAACTTGCTGAAGAAAATACCTCCTTAAAATTTAGAATTGGGCAAAGGAAAGGTAACGACTTCCTAAGACACCAAGAAATAATAAAATAAAAAGAATGAAAAATAGAAGAGAATGTGAATCATCATTAGAAAAAATTACCTGGAAAAGAGACTGAGAAAAGATAATATGAGAATTGATAAAAAAAAGTCTTAGAATACTTCAAGAAATTATTGAGGAAAAATGCCCTTAAGTTCTAGAAGCCTAGAGGGTAAACTAGAAATGGAAAAAAATCTACTGATTACTGCCTGAAAAAGACCCCAAAATGAAAACTCACAGGAACATTATACCTAAGTTTCAAAGCTCCCAGGTAAAGGAGAAAATACTGTAAGTGTATTGACTAGAAAGAAAATTTAAATACTGTGGAATTACAGTTAGGTTAATACAAGATTTAGCAGCTTCTACATTAAAAGACCAAAGGGTGTAGGATATAATATTTCAGGAGGCAAAGGAACTGGGTTTACAACCAAGAATAACCTATCCAACAAAGCTCACTGTAATCCTGCAAGAAAAAAAAAAGGATATTTCATAAACTAAAGGACTTCCAGGTAAATTTGAGGAAAAGACCAGAACTAAACAAAAAAATCTGACTTACAAGAAATCAGAAGAAATATAAGAAGGTAAAAAAGAAATTACAAGAGCTTAATAAGGTTAAACTGTTAGCAATCAAAAGTGGTGTGAATAAATTGTTACAGTGCAGGAGAGGATGGGGTAGAGGGCAGGTAATATGGGAACCTTATTCTCATTGGAACTAGGTTAAATTTAGAAGAATATAAAATTTCTAACTTACAGAGGAATAGGAGGGCAAGAGGATAGTCTGGGTAAGGGAGGGACTCTTAGAAAGGGATGTGGATTAAGAAAGAGGAAGGCAAGGGGACAGGATAAAGAGACTTCTAGAAAGGTGTGCAAATTAGGGAGTCAGTGGTCAGAAGTGAATTACACTTCTGAGGAGTGAAAGGGTAAAAAGAGAGGGAGAAGGATAAACAGTGGGGAAAAACAGGATGGAGGGAAATTTTCATTTTGCATGTGAATGGGATGAACTCATTCATCAAACAGAAATGGATAGCAGATAAAAAACTAGAACACAAAAATATGTTGTTTACAAGAAAACACATTAAAAAAGGAGAGACATTCATAAAGTTAAAAATAGAGAGTTTGAGTAGAATATATTATGCGTCAGCTGATGTAAAACAAGTAGGGGTAACAATTATGATCTCAGACAAAGTTAAAGTTAAAATAGATTTAATTAAAAGATAATCAGGGAAACTACACTGTGTTCAAAGTACCATAGATAATGAAGTAATATCAATACTAAACATACATGTACCAAATGCAATAGCATTCAAATTTGAAAAGATATACTAATTACAGGTGGAAAGAGATAGCAAAACTGTAATACTGGGTGATTTCAACTTTTCTTTCTCAGAACTAGATGAATCTAATTAAAAATATAAATAAGAAAGAAGTCAAGGAGAGAAACACAATCTTAGGGTAAGCTAGATATGACAGTTATCTGTAGAGAACTGAATGGAAAAGAAAGGAATATTCCTTTTTCTCAGCAATACATGGAACCTTTAAAAAAAAACCTGACCATATATTAGACCATAAAAAAAACTTGCAGCTAAGGGCAGAAAAGCAGAAATATTAAATGTATCCTTTTCAGATAATAATTCAATAAAAATTACATTTAACCAAGGACCATGGAAAACACAGATTAAAAATTAATTGGAGCCTCAATAACCAATCTTAAAGAATGAGTGGGGGTTAAAGAACAAGTCACAGAAACAATAAATAATTTTGTTAAAGAGAATGATAACAATGGGACAACAACTTACTGGATGTAGCAAGAGTAGTAATAGTAATCATAGGAAAATTTATGTCTTTACATGCTTATAGAGGTAGAGAGCATTGTGAAATATAAAATGAATAATTTTGATTACATTAAAATAAAAAGGGTTTGTACAAATAAAACCAATGTAGTCAAGATTAGAGGGAAAGCAGAAAATTGGGGGAAAATTTTTAGAGACTTCCACAGAAAAAGACCTCACTTCTTTAATTACCATGTTTAACATATTACTCCCCTTCTTAAAAACCTTCAATGGCTCTGAAGTGCCTACAGTGGAAAGCATGGTAAACTCCTACAGAGGAATCTGAGCACAGCCCAAATTCCAGCTCCGTTCATTAATCTCTGGGTCCTTGGTCTAGTTACTTAAACCTTATAGGCCTGTTTCTTCATCTTAAGAGGGTTATACCTATAAGGTCTCTTCTGGATCTAAATCTATGATTTGAAGTCCAAACTCATGTCAGCCTTATACAATTTGGACCCACCCTATATAGTGATCAATCACTTCCCTTTTCCCAAATCTGAATCTTCCTGTCTATTTAATTCACTAAGCACTTACTGAATTGGATAGATAGGAAAATTCAGATTTGGGAAAAGAGGGGCATGTCTGACATACAAGGTGTTTTAAAAAATCTTAGTATAGTTGCTTAAAAGTACAATAAGATTTTTGGCACATTATAATATATAGGTGTATATTAATACATGTATGTATATATATGGATACATATACACATATATGTGCATAAATATATGTATATAAATCTGTCTGTCTACAACTGGGATCAATCAGAATAGGGATGCCATAGTGAGTGAGCTGAATTTGAAAGAAGCTAAAGATTCTAAGCAGCAGAGGTGAGGAGGGCACATTTCAGGCACATGTAACAGCCTATCCAAAGGCATGAAAATAGGAAAGAGAATGTCACAAACAGGGAACAGTACCCAGGAGGGTCTGGTTGTCAGGCAGTGTATGAAGAAGAGTAGTTCTGCAGTAAGTTAAGAGTCACAGTGTGGCAGGGCAGGACTTTGTACTTTCCCTTAGAGGCAGAGGTCATTGAGAATCCTTCGAGCTTCCTGGACACAGAAGTAACATAGTCCAAAGCAGTACTTTAGGAATATCAATTTGGCAGCTGTGTGGAGAATGGATTAGGAAGTATGTCAGAAGAAATGTGACAGGTATTTTTGAAGAAAGGAAGACTAATAAGGAGGCTTCTGAAGTAGGGTAAGTGATGAGACATCAGAGTTCTGTGATTCGAGAGAAGGGGACTGACAGAAGATTATATTGTCAAAGTAGAATCTGCAAGACTTAGCAACTGACTGATGGTCATGGAGAGGGAAAAAGATGACTTTTAGAGTTGTAAATCTGGATGACTAGATGGTCACTGTGTCATAAACATTCTATGTAATTCTCACTTTTTCTCAAGCAAATTCTCCCTCCTATCTAGAATGCCCTCTTCCTTATTCTCAAATATTTTGAAATCTATCTTTAAGGCTATGGTTCCAAACTTTATTTCTACCACAGTTTTCCCTCACTACTGGAGCTCAATGAGTTCTGTCTTAAAGCACTTATTCTCTCTCAGATTGTATCTAAGTCACCAAAATAAATTCCACATGTGCTTTTTTTCCCCAAACAAGATTGATGATAGTAAATAATTTCTAAATTACCAATCACTAACAAAGTACTCCCTTCACAACAATCCTTTGAGTTAAGTCGTATGAATCTTGTTATACACATAGAAACTGAATGAAACTTAAGATCACTTAAGTGACACAATCTATAGCTAGTATGTGATGGATCCAACACATACACAAAATGATTTGATTCTAGGACCAAGTAGTTTTCCATTATCCTATGCTGCTTTCCTGTAAGTTTAGGGACCAAGTGCCTTTTTAATACTTCTCTTGATATATATCTCTCCCAGCATTTAAACATAGGTGTACAAATAATACTTGTTTGAATACAAGTATTTTGATTTGGATATTGTAAATGTACTTGCAAATAAAGTGCAAGGCTTGTATTTAAGCCCTGTATTTCGTATTATTTCGTATGATATACATCTATGAGCCTATGCATCACACATCCCTGACAATTGATCATCTAATTTCTAATTAAAGACCTCTAGTGGGAGGAACCCATTATCTCAAGAAGCAACCTATTCTACTTTGGACAGTCTTAATTTTTAGGAAATTAAAAAAAAATTAAATTGAAATTTTTCTATGTAGCTTTTCTGTTCATGTCCTCTAGGTTCAAACAGACTGAGTCTAGCCTGTCTTCCACATAACAGCCTTACAAAAATGTAAAAACAGCTATTATACTTTCCCTTCCAAGTGTCTTTTCATAAGAATAAACATTTCCAGTTCCTTCAAATCATCCTGGCCCCCCATGGTTCCAGTCACCATTCCTGATTACCCTCCTCTGCATATGCAATCTAATTTTCCTATGTCCTGACTAAAATATGTTAACGTAGTCTGGCCAAGATACTATCTTTATCTGCAGGACTTTTCTTACTACCTCATGAGGCAGGTACTAATGCTTTTTGATAGTGATGACAGTAATTTGAAAAACTCTGCAGGCAGAGATAGAGACCTTAGGAACTGGAGTTAGTAAGACTAGAGTTTGAATACTGCCTTCAACACGTACTGGCTTTGAGTCACTTAACCTTTCCATTTCCAATCAATACTTTAGGAATTCCTCATCTGTAAAAAGAGGAAACTGAACCCAATGGCTTCCAGCTCCTATGCAGTCAAACAATTTATTCTCTTTGACAAACTATCTGCTTCAGGAATGTCTAACAATTTTCTCCAAAAACATAAACGGGTTTTCCTATGAACTTAAAATTTGTGATATAATTTTAAAATAACTTACAAGTACAATATTATTTTCAGATTACCCTCTCTCTTATATTCCAAGGGAGAGAAGGTTTGGCTTGTTTTGACTATTTGTCCTGATTTCACAGACATATGTATACATAGAAACAAGAGAAAATAGGGGAGACTATCTCCTCTGTACCACTCTCTTCTCATTGCTCCTTGAAAACGGAATGGCAATATAGCCTTCTGTTTCCAGAACACATGACTGGAAGTCAGAAGACCTGAGCAGTGGTTTTGGCTCTGCTCAAGCCTGTCACTCATTTGGCCTTTTCAGTCTTCAGTTTCCTCATCTACAAAATGAGACTGTACACCATTTATGGTCTCATACCTCTAAAAGACTTAATTTTAACTGCCTTGATTTTACATGTAAAGATCAAACTGACCATAAAGAATAACGACTTTCTCAAGAACACACAGCTAGTTCGTAGCAGAACTAAAACCTGAATCCACACCTCTCAACTTGTGATACAATGTAGTTCATTCTACTAGCATGGATGCCATTTCACCAATAACTTTTACTCTGTATTTTTTCTATTGTTTTCAGATGTGGAGATTGGACTGTAGATTACCTAGGAATTCTAAATGTTATGTCCTAAGAGCTTTTATGATAGCCAGGGAGTTAAGCTAACGAGTAAAGCAGGAATTAGTAAGAATCAGCTAAAGTTCAAGCACACAAATCTGATAACTTATCTCATGATTTCATAGTAGTGGTGAAAGTTGGTTTTTTTATTTAAATGACTTTTTTCAGTAGGTGATGAGGCCACATTCTAATGACTGATGATCTGGGAAATGGGCCAGTCTAGAACAGAGAAGGATTTATACCTTCTGCAAAAAGATAAATGGCAATGAGACTTAAATGTGTACCCCAGCGGGGGAGTGAAAAGGGAAAAGAGACAGAGTCTATGCTGATGGCCACTAGCGGGGTAAAAAACAGTTAAGGAGGTGCGCTAGAAACAGAGGTCTCAATGTGGTTTATTGAATAATAACTGATATATCTGATTTTTTTACTTTGCAAAATACTTTATAAACATGATCTCATTTGACACTCACAGAAACTCTGGGGGATAGGAAGTAATATTTCCATTTTGCATATGCTGAAAATATCAATCAGTATGTGAAGCCTTAGACTTGGAGACACTAAATGACTTGTTCATATCACAGAACATTTACTATATATGATGTGAATTCTTGCTTTTCTAATCTCAGCCCAGCACTCCAGGTACTATACCATGCTGTCTTTCTATCTTTTGTTCACATGCTAAATTGGAATCAACCTGTCCTATATTAAAGCATTCAGAACTAATTGTCCTCATTACTTGCTAGAGCTTTTAAAAAAAAAAAGCATAAAAATGTTCAATATATGCAGGATACTCAGAAACTCTGGCTGGCTATCTGCAGTATGTGATGGTACAGAACGAGACACCATGACAAGAAAGAGTACCAGAGCAAGGATTGAGACAAAAATGAACTTTTCTATTTCATTTCTATTATCCACTCTTTCAGAGAAACTCTGAGAAACACAGATTTAAGAGAGTTATCAGAGTCCAACCACCTCATTTTATAGATGAAGAGACTGAGACTTGGAGGAGTGAATAGACTTGCCCAAGGCCACCCAGGGACTCAAGTGAGTCTGGATTTGAAGCCAGGTTCTCTTTCCTCAAAATCACATATTCTTTCTACAGAATCATGTTCCTGCAAGATAAAAATGAACAGGGAAATTTCTGGCAGGCAGGAACATCTAAGGACATCTCAACAAGGCCATACCTAATATAGGACTAAAGATCCTCTCTACTGCTAACAGCCAATCAGCAGTTAAGCTTTTTCTTAAATTTTCTTGCACAGGATATAATTGATGTTTCTTGCACAGGATATAATTGATGTTTCAGCACAGGATATAATTAAAAATGGAATCTTACTTTTAAGGTCACAAATGAAATAGATCACACAAAGTTAATACGCTTAATGACTTCTCTTTAAATTTTCTCTGTGGCTAATTTTGATAAATGTTGGGACCCAACTTCCAAATGATAAAAGTATAATTAAATAGTTTAAGAAAGGCACATGGTTTAACTGGGCAAAACTCTGTACGTGTAGCACTTGTAACTACGACTAGGTGAGTGAACCAGGTAACTTACATGGAGACTAGAATAAGAGAACTTTTAATGCTAGAAGGAGGTGTTAGATGATGGGTTCTTAAACTTCTCTGGGTCATGGACTTAATATGGGAGGTTAATGAAGCCTATGATCTTCCTCTCCAAAGTTTTTAAATGTATAAAATACATAGAATTACAAAAGAAACCAACCATATTGAAATAAAGATGTAATATTTTTCTATCCAAGCTCCTGAAACCCCTGAAATCTATCCCTAAGTTAAGAGTCCTTGCCTAGTTCTACATTAATTTCACTGAAGCACATATAACATGCCCAATGTCATAATAAATAGTAAAGTGCAAAGATGAGATTGGAATGCAGGTCACCTGATTCAGTATTCTTTCCACAAACAATACTGCTGCCTCATCTAATAAAGTAGGCTACTTGTATTGGCTAAGGGAAAAGTTGGTGTTCTGATTTGATCCCATGGCTACTCAGTGAAAGTTAGAGGGTACTAAATTGTGCATGCAGTGTTTGTACATTCTGGGAAGCTTTTCCCATAGGACTTCTCTCTTAGGCCAAAAAATTCTATTTCAAGGTCCTAGGACTATAGTAATGCTGGCCAGGAAGGGAGTTTAACCTATTTCTGGCAGGAAGGCCATTGTTATCCACAGATGGCTAATGAACAGCCTATGCTCAAGGAACAAAAACTGCAGTTTATCCTAAAAGGGTTATAACTTCATTTTTTCTGTACAGTATCTCAAAGGCTTTCGTGTGTTGCCTCGGTTCCTTGACTGTGAATAGGATCAAACACCAAATTTTTAAAGTCAGGAGACCTGGCCTCAGATCCTCCTCCTCCCCAGATTCTCTAGACTACATGACCTTTAGCCTTAAAATCCTATGATCCTGCATAGATGGATTTGTTGCAATTCATCTGACTAGACAGAATCTTTCTGCTTCTCAGAAAAGCAAGTTACATAAACAGTAACTTGTCATAGGAAGGCCAGAGATGCCTCTAGATGATGTAAACTGTGGTAAGACCATGCCCTTTAGATCCTTATTATGGGATTCTGGCTTTAAATGAATTTAAAACATTTTATAGAACCATATGCACTTAAATGTTAACAGAAGAGCCCATTTTGCAAAAGAGTCATTTACTGTGCTGGAAGACCTAGGATAATGCAGGACATCAAGTGATAAAAGATAGCATGGAAAACTAGAGTAATTATCCATTTCTGAGTTCACAGCTTCATTTGTGGAAAGGGGAGGTCGTGGTGGTAGTGTCATAATTTCAAGTACGACTGAGTGCAAATGAACAGCCCCCTTTGCCATGGTTATTACAAATCTTTGGAAAATGCTAGGTGTATATTTTATTCCTTAATTTATACTTTTACACAGGTCAGTTCTCTCCTCCCTTCCCCACACTTTTATGCTAGTGAACTACCTTACTGTACTCTTCACCAAGTTATTTACTTTCCTTCTCTAACCCCATTTTTTTCCTTGCCCCAAACCTCATAGCCTCATTCCACTTGGACTCCCCTCCCCCCTAAGGAAAGGATCCCCTAAACTGTTCCAACCCCAAATTTCTCCAAACTCAATTAAAATTCACTCTAAGTAGATCTTTGCGGATCACCTCTACTGACGGTAGCCCTGCCTTTGCACAAAAGCCTTTGAGGACAAGTCACCTGCCCGAGGCCTATTTGTACCTGGAGCATCTTAAGCATCAGTCCGCACTCGTCCTCATCTGCAAAGCTACCCGAGGGGGCGCGTTCTGACCCCACAGCCCTAGTTGGGTCCAGCACGTTCCGGACACTGGATAAATGCGTACTTGTTACAGTATCGAAGTATCCCCGGTACTTTAGCTTCTCCATCCCCTACAGGGCAGCTTCTTTAAGCGTTGGGAACAAACGACAGCGGGAGGGGGGGTGGGGGGCTGGCTGGTGGGGGAGGGTGCGGACGATGATGGGGGGCGGGGAGCTAACGTTCTCTCCCTCGGCACCGAGGCAGGGGGAGGGGCGGAAGCTCTCCGGGCGTTCGGCGCGTCCGTCCGAACTCCGGACTCACCTGGGTACTGCAGCCGACCGTAAGGCAGAGGGGAAATGAAGATGGGGGATTCGTCAGGTTATATCCCCGGAAACTTCACGCACGTTTTCCCCCATTAAATCCAGAATTCGTCACCTTAAGGGGGGAAAAAAGAGGTCTGCACCATTCAGTTCCGGATCCTAGAGAAGCAGCCAAATTAGAGCCTCACTCAAGCCTCAGTCCGAGCTCCCCCAACATCCGGGGCGGAGTCTAAGCGGCTCTCTGACTACGCTAATAGGTAGAGGAAAAGCCAAGCAAAGGCTTTGCCACGCCTCCTTTCCGAGGTGATTGGTCGACTGGAATGTCAATCCGATTCAACGGACCCTTCTTTTTCACTCCGGTTTGATAATACAGGCATCAATTAAATCTTATTCAGGCCCTTGGGCTCGCCTCCCCAGCTGCTATTGGCTAGAGGAAAAACCAATCCAAGCGAGCTTGAGAAACGCTAGCCCCGCTCTTCTTCTTTCCCATTGTAGGAGGCAGGTGTCAATTAAAGCGGACCCTCCTCCGGCTCCTCCCATCCACGGTGTCCTCGGCTCCTCCCCCTCGCCCTTCCTCCCTTCCTCCCCCTTTTCAGGACTTGGGAGGCTGTAGCCGTAGAGGGAGAGGGAGAGACGGAGAAGGAGGGAGAGAGAGGAAGAGGGAGGGAGTGGGAGGGAGAGAGAGGGAGGCCTGGGGGAAGGGGGCGGGGCGAGGCTGGGCGACTCGACTCCTCGGGCGGCTAGCGCGGGAGCCCGCAGCCTCGTCGTGGTCAGTCTGGCACCCGGCGGCGGCGGCGGCGGCGTTACCCGCTTCTCGGGTGCCTCCAGCGCTTCTCCCCCACCCCGGCCCGCCAGCGAGCGGCGCCGGCGGCCACGGTAAGGGCTGCTTGGGCTGCGGGCGCTGCGGAGAATCCTGGGGATGCTGCGGAGCGAGGCCGGAGGGGCGGGCGAGCCAGCCCGAGGTGGGGAGGCTTGGGGAGAGGCGAGCGCTGGGGGATGCTGGGCGGGGGGGCGTGCATCCGGGGACCCGCACCCCACTGGGAGGCTGCTCGCTCCCGGTCTGCGGCCGCTGACAGCTGGGCTTCTTTACTGCTGCTCCCCCCTCTCCTCGTGCCTCGACGCTTCTCGCCTCCCGGCCGCCCCCGTCTTGGATAAGTCTGCGGGCCGTCGCCCCTCGAGTCCTTCCCGGCTTCACGGGGGCGGGGGGGCAGAGGAAACGGAGGGGGGCGTCGCCGGCGGAGGGGTGGGGGCAGGCGTGTGTGTGTGTCCGTCTGCCTCTGATGCGTCCGTGCCTGTGTGATGCGCCCTGCCGGACTCGGGAACCCACACACGGAGAGGCACCTCGGAGGTCATCTAGTCCAGCCCACTGGTTCTGCGGAAGAAAAGAAGGGGGTCGCTGTTGGATAGGCTTAACGGAGCGCGGGGCAGCCCAGCCCACCCCCTCCCCTGTGGATGCCCGGGCCAAGGAGGCAACAGTTTGGTGTTCTCATGCCAGCAGGCACCCAGGGGGAGCGGGCGGCGAGGTCTGGCGCAGGGAGCCCTCATTTCCCGTCGAGACGGTGCCCCTGGGATCCCTCTGCTGCTTCGACCTTCCAAGATTTTTTTCCTTTCTTCCTAATGGTTGACGGTCGCCAAGGGTTGCTGTGCTCTTAGACCTTGCAGACTCAGGCTTTCTGCATTTAACATCCTTCGAAGATAACTTTTTGGCTTGTACTTTTCATCACTTATCTTCCTTCCTTCCTTCCTTCCTTCCTTCCTTCCTTCCTTCCTTCCTTCCTTCCTGCCTTCCTGCCTTCCTGCCTTCCTGCCTTCTTTCTTTTTCTTTCTTTCTTTTTTTCCTTTTCCTTCCTTCCTTCCTTCCTTCCTTCCTTCCTTCCTTCCTTCCTTCCTTCCTTCCTCTTTCCTTCCTTCCTTCCTTACTCCCTTTCCTTCCTTTCCTTCCTTCCTTCCTTCCTTCCTTCCTTCCGAATGTCTTAGTGCAGCTTTTTTAAGCCTCAGAAAATAGGTTTCAAAAAAAAGCTATGAAGTTTAAAACAGCACTAAGACTTTTGGAACACCTTGTACAATGTAGTCACTTACTTTTAAAGCTATTAAAGCCTAAAATTGCACTAAGACTTTTGCAACACCCTCTATGTACTATTAAGAGATACATGGGTTGTGAAAAAAAGTCCATTTCAGAATTCTGTCAAATCATGGAATAATTATTTAATATGTTTCATCTTTGAAGAAACATAGTGAGGAAGCCAGAAAGGCCTGAATTCCTTTTCTGGACACATCCTAGCTGTATGATTCTGGGCAGGTCATCTAATCTCTAGCTGCCTCTCTAAGAGATAAATTGTAGAGGTGTGAACCTTCATGGTTGAAGGAATAAAATCTGTGGGTTCACTGTTTCAGTGAAATCATTCGTCTAATCCCTAAGCTCTGTTTAAATTTTTATAACCTATAGTTATCATAGTTTGTAAATGCTTTACTGTTTGTTCACTCTACCTTACCTCATAATATTTGTGGCTTTCAAATGTCTTCTGGCCCTCGCATTAGAAGTACATTTACCAGCAAGCTTTTAGTAACTTTTGGAGCTACATTTTGTACTTCAGATTTTAGGGATGCCATATTTTTCAATAGCTTCTTTCAGGAGCTTAAATACTGAAAGAAAAATTAGCCAAGTGTTTGGAAACCACTCACATCTGCCCAATAATTGATTAAATGGCATAATTATCTAATTCTAAATTCATAAAATAAAGATAGTTAAAGTGACAAGAAGGAAATTCTTACATTTTGTTGAGTATGTTGCAGGTGAACTGACTTTTCTGGTCTCTAGTCCTAGCTTTTCCACTGGTGAGTTGGGTGATCTTGGGCAAGTCATAGACTTATAAATTTAGAGATGTGAGAGACTTTTATTTGAGGTCATCTACTCAAAGCACATTATTTTGCAGGTGAAGAAACTGAGGTCCAGAATGATTAAGTGATATAGTCAAGATCACTGCTATGTAATTACTTAACCGTACAACATGCTGTTTTGCAGGTCAGTGATTCCTGGAACACTTTTTTTGAACTCTGTGCAAGGCAGCAGTTTGTATTTTTAAGACACAGGTTTGGTTTTTCTAAGATGGGGAGTAGCTACATGTTAGTTTTTACAATTTTCTGGAAAAGTTTGAGAGTGTGGATTGAAGACCAAATTATATCTTAAGATTTCATAGTAGAATGTAGGTAAGAACTTGTGCAATCAGAAATATGGGTCTTACTACCACCCCCAACTTCATTTATGTCTTTTTTTTCTTTCCATTTTGTGACAGTTTCTCATTTGGAAATAGTAGTATATTGCACTTTGTAATTCCATAGACTATTTATACATGTAATAAAAATTTTAAAGTATAAATGTCATTGCTCCATTGGTTTTTATAATCAGTGGGGATAAATGCAACACATCCACTTGTTTATTGTATAATTGATTATCATTTTTACAGTGAAAGAAGCTTTACTTCAGAGGAACTTAGGCAGAACATAGAGAGGCTAGAGACTATAAAATAAAGATGCATTTCTCTTAAAAACACAGTGCCTAGTGCATAGTTACACTTAATGAATGCTTGTTGTCTTGACTTACTGTTTTAACCAAAATAACAAAAATTCTGACACCAAATTTTTTTTAAACTGACAAAAGTTTTTTAACTAAAATTTTTGGGAAAGTGAATAAAGCAGTTTCTACACACACACACACACACACACACACACACACACACACACACACACACGAGAATTTGGTGTGGATATTCCAATTTTTAGAGGTATAGCAGTATAACATTACCTGTACCAAAGCAGACAGTCATCCCTCCATGCCTTCACCTCCCTTATAGTTCTTGTGTTCTTCCATATAACTCCAGAGAGCCCCATGACTGTTCGGGAGACCTTCCTTTGGTTCTCTTAACATCTCTGGTCCTCTCCCTGTCCAAAGCCAGGCTACCACACACTTCCTGGCCGTTTCCAAACCCCTTTATGTCTTCCCCAATTAAAAGATAAGCTTCTTGAAGGCAGTGACTGTTTTCCTTGTTTTTGTGTCCCTAATACTTAACACAGGGCAGGCACATTTTAAGTGCTTTTAATAAGTACTTTTTTATTCTGTTATTGAAGGTAAAAAAAATAGTATTTGGATTGTTTCTTTTCCTTTTCCATTTTCTCTTCCTCTCCCATTTTCTTTTTTCTTTTCTATTTTTGAGTCTAGTCTTCCTATTTTACCCAGGCTGGAATTAGGGAGGCCACATGTGGCCTCTATATCTACTGGATAGGTTCCAAAGCTTGTGGCCACTATATCTACCGGATAGGTTCCAAAGCTTTCATCTGCTCAGTTTCTAATGAGGATTTATTGCCCCCTCAGGCACATTGGTACCCCTTTACCCTAGATTTAGGGGAGACATCCTATCAGTTTTTATCCCTGCCCGGAAGTCTCAACCTCACATGATCCACCAATCATGCCTTCCCTCCCCAGTAGCAAACATTATAGTCCTCCACCAATATGCAAAACTTTATCTTTCATTCTTATCACATGACCTTCTCACTTGCTTTCCCTTTTAAAATATCCTTCATGTCTATAGAATTTAGAGCTGGAAGACCAGATCTAAAGGATCTTCTGATCTAGGGAATCACCCATGCTTCTTATTTTAAAGATAGGGAAACCAAGAACCAGAGAGATTAAGTGAACTGGCCAAAGTCACACAAGTATAGTAAAAAGCAGAGCCGAGATTTGAACCTAAATACTATACTCTGATCCCCAAATTCAGTGTTATTTCTACTCCACATAGATTTGTTAAAGCCAGTCATGTGCAGAATATGGTGTTCTTGCCTGTAAGAGATGAAAGATAAGTGATACACACTGTAGACACTGGTACTCACATAAACTGATCTCTGTTCTTGGAATGGGCTTCTTCCTCATCTCCATCTCTCACAATCCTTTCTTCATGGCTCAGGTGGAGTTCTAACTTTTCAATCAAACGGTCCTTCCTTCCTCAAATATATTCCTACAGGAACTTTGACTCCTTCTTTGCCTCCCTTTGCTCACTTCTAATTGTTATACTTATTTGTATATACCTTATATCCTTTCAGTAGAATATAAGTTCCTTAAAAGCGAGACTATTTCAGTTTTTTGTCCTTGTGTCTTCAGTGCATAGCAATGGCTTGTACATGGTAAACATTCAGTAAATGTTTATTGCACTGTTGAATTGAAGCTTACAGTCTGGTAGGCAACATAAAGTACTTGTGTAGTGTAGCAGGAGTAGGGAACCTACTGCCTCTAGGCCGCATGTGGCCCTTTGACTGAATCCAGACTTCATAGAACAAATCCTCTTAATAAAAGTATTTTCTCTGTAAAACTTGGACTCAGTCATTAGGCTGCACCTAAGGACCTAGAAGGCCCTGCTGCAGGTTCCCCAGCCCTGGCTCAGTGGGAAGAAAAAAAAGCTACTCTGAGAATCAAGATAAATGTGGATTGTAGTCTGTCTTGAGAATCTGGATACATGTGGATGATTATCAGCCCGACTTAATTAGCTTTGAGAAAGAATTTTTTCTAAGCATGGCAAAGACAGTTGTAAAAGCAACACACAGCTCTTTGTTACTGGTTGTCCTTTCTTGAGTCCATAGCTGACATTCTTATCTGGTACAAGGGTATCTCAATCCTTGAAGCTGCTTCCTATCTCAAATGGCTATTTTTCTGTATCCATCTATGCTCAGGTTTGTCAGTTTTCAGTGCCTTCTCTGGCTATATTGTCTGCTGCTGGTCTAGTCTGCTACATAGTCAATAGAAGGGCAGTATGACACTTGGTATAGATATACACCTCTCCCCAACTTGCTTCCCTCTGCTATAGGCACAGGGCGAGCTTTTATAAAGGCCCTCCTGAACCTGGAATCCTTCACTGGTATAAAAGCTAAGAGTTCAAGTCTTGCCTTTTATATGGGATCTGTATGTCCCCAGCCATCTTAGTGCCTTCAGGCAACTCACTAAGACTTCAAGTTTCAGGGAGTTTTTGGATGAAATACAACTGCGTAGATAAAATCACGATTGTGAACCAGATACAAAACAAAATTCCAGGTGCATGAATGAGAGACAAATTTCTATATAGATCTGAAAGAAGGATATTTAGGTAATTTTTTCCTTTAAAAATTTTATTTATATCTTTTGTTTTTATACCTTCATTTCCCAATATATCCTTCCTTCCTTCGCCCCTCCTTATAACAAAGCATTAAAAAAGAAAAGAAAAACCCAGTTCAATAAAACCAACACGTATCCACTGAATATAAGTAAATTCCATATGAACAGTTCACTTCTGCAAATTGAAGGCTCTGTGCTCTCTTCATTGGTATAATTGAGTCAGGTTGGTGACACAATGAACAGAATGTTGAACCTGGAGTCAGATTTAAGTTCAAATCTGACCTCAGACACTTAGTAGCTGTGTGACCCTAGGCAAGTCACTTTACCCTGTTTGCCTCAGTTTCCTTATCTATAAAATAAGCTAGAGAAGGAAATGGCAAACCACTGTAGTATCTTTGCCAAGGAAACCCCAAGAGGAGTCATGAAGAGTTGAACGTGATTGAATAAGAAGGCGGCACTTAATAAATGAGCTATCTTGTCCTCTTGTCTTTTTTTCTTTCCTACCATTGTCCTAGTAGGGTAAGGGAAATTAGATGGAAAGATACTTTAAATTAGATGAAAAGGTTAGACTGTACTTACTTATCTGGAATGAGTTGAATTGGAGAAAACTGAAGTTTGGATTCTTCCTAATATCTTGGTCATTAGCAGCAGTAATATCTTATGCATTAGCAGTAGTGTTCAGCAGGTCCAGTGCCCTAGCCAAAAGGTAAAGCAGACAATACTTGGGTTTTTTTTGTTGTTTTTTTGGGGGTTTTTTGCAATAGATTTTTATTAAGACTTTATTAAAAGAGTTATTGCTTTGGTATTGTTTTGGGAAAGAGCTATGGGTTGGTACAATGAACCTCAAATATACACAATCAAATTCAAAACTGCAGTGACTGTCTGATCAGAATCATTAGAGTGAATTGATACTGCTACTAGAAAAACTGAAAAATCAGATGATGTTAGGTTGTATGGTTATCTGCCCATTAGAAAAATGAGACAAGATATGGGTATCAGGTTTTTGGAATAGACAAATTATTATTTCCTAGAACAGGCAACCTTAGAACCCATAAACAGCGAAAATATACCAGACGATTCTGGATAGCAAACAGGAAGTGGCACAGGAAATCTATGATTGAGTCACTATCTGGTAATGATAACAATATGATTAAGTTTAACATAGTGTCAGGAGAAGGAAAAGAAAACCAAAATTTTGTCATGTAGTTAATGAGTTTTAGAAATGGAATTGAAAATAATGTGAACAATATTGGTAAAAAAACAAATTATAGAATACCTGGAGGCTGAGTATAGGAGAAATTATGCTACAAACGAAAAAGAAAACTTGTGGGAAAACACTAAAAGGCTAAATAAAAGAGGCCATCATCCTTTTTAAAAAAATGGAGATTCCTCAATCCCCAAACGTACAGGGAAGTTAACTGATTATAAACTAGATCTTAAGCAAAGAGCCTAGGGAAAGACTTTACCAGGAACTGTCAAACTATGACCTGGGCTTGACAAATCTTGGGAGGCAGATTGCTTGTTGCATCTAGCAGTTTTACTGTGATGTCTAAGTATTTTCTTACAACCTCAAGCTGAAACTTAGAGAAATGCACTCAGTGCTTAGTTTTACTATTAAAAAAACCAACCTAATAATTTAAAAGATGTCCATTACACTTGATATTGTTCCTTAGAGTTGGCAATATTGTGACACTTCTTGGTTTGCCACTGTAGTTTGAAATTATGGGGGCAGCTAGGTGGTGCAGTGGATAGAGTACCAGTGCAGGAGTGAGGAGGACCTGAGTTCAAATCTCACCTCAGACACTTGACACTCACTAGCTGTGTGACCTTGGGCAAGTCACTTAATCCCAATTGCCTCATCCTGGGTCATCTCCAGTCATTCTGATGAATATCTGGTCACTGGCTTCAGGTGGCCCTGGAGGAGAAGTGAGGCTGGTGACCTACACAGCCCTCCCTCACTCAAAACAGTCAAGTGCAAGTCATGTCATTGTTTCTCTGATGGCCTGGTCTTCTTTGGCAACAATGGATGAACACAGTTTGAAACTGTAGATTGAAATGTGAAATGATGACATCATCTAGCTCAGAGGTATCAAAAACATGGTTAGTGGCTGCTTGTGATCCACAATACTCCCCATTGTGATCTGAACCAGATTAAAATGTTATTGCAAAATATTTAACAGAATAAATAAAAATACAATAGAACATAGATAATATACATGAAAGCTAAGTCAGTATGGGGTCTGCAGGGATCCTTACATGTGCTTTAGTGGCTCCCATTTGTTTCTATTTGGGTTTGACATGACTGCTCTAGTACAACCTCCTCATTTTACAGACGAGGAAACTCAGAACCAGAGAGGTTAAATGATTTGCCCAAGGTCAGACAGGTAGCAAGAAGCTGATCCAGGGTTAAACGTAGGTCCTAGTGGCTACAGACCTATTAGTCCAGGCATGGGGAACCTGCGGCCTTAAGGCCACATGTGGCCCTGTAAGTCCTCAAGTTTGGCCCTTTGACTGAATCAAAACCTTTCAGAACAAAGAGGATTCTCAGACCCTTCTCTTAGCCTTTCTACCACACCACATTTTGTCTCTGCTATTGGGGCCTGTATGAATTTAGGGGAAAAGAGAATGACATGGATAGGGCTTGGCAAGTATTTGCTGTCTCATCTGTATGGATGGGAAAATACCTTAGACCCAGGGATATTCCAAAGGTTCCTTCCAGACCATCCTGTTGACCCTGGTGTGAGTTTCAACCTAAGACTGGGAGCCAATACTCTTTAAGACAACATACTGTATTTTCCTTGCTGCTCCCCTTTCGTTTATCTTTCTTTAAAATCTGAATAATTAGTCCTGCCCTGAATTTTATGGCTGTTTACAAAATAAATTTGTGAAGCTCAGTTAAATCCATGTGAGACAGAAAGCTGCATAAAGAATTACAGTGGTCTAATTATAGATAACATAGGAAAGTAGTAACAAAGATTTTGGTTCTTTTCTGGAATAAAGAGTCACATTTTGTTTTTACATTTATCATTTACTCATGAATCTACTCCAACATTGGTTGGTTGGTTGTTGTCCTTTGTTCCCGAAGAGGATCAAAATGACATCACTGTGCTAGAGTCAAGTTTCAGTGTGTCTGACTGTTCCTGATGAGACCAAAATGAGCTCAGAATGCTCCACCACAGGTCGGGCACAGATAGTCGATGTGAACATCTGAGGTGGGTACTCTAAATTTGCACCTCCTGTGTTTCCTTTGAGTTGTTTCAACTCTGTTTTATTCATAGAGCACAGCACCTTCTCTGATATGGGCATGCCATGCTGAGCGGTCCTGTGCCAGCATCTCCCATGTCACACAATCAGTTAATTCTTAAGTGAGACCTTGAGAGGTCTTTGTATCATTGCTTGTGACCACCATGTGATCACCTGTCCCATGTGAGTTCTCCATAAAAATATTTTTGGTAATTGTCTTAGACTGGATTTGAACTCAGTTCTTCCCGACTCTAGACCCTGTACTCTTATCTACTGTGCCACCTACTTGCCTTTTCAAATTGTACTGATGCCCATGTAGTTCGGATTTTACTACAAGAATAGCACGAGAGATTATGTTACACACTTGGTTAAAATGTAGGTAAACTATATTGACAGTGTTCCCCTGACCTGCCAGTTTGGGTACCTTATGGAAAAAAATAATTGAGGTTAGTCTGGTATTACCTGTTCTTGATGAAGTCATGCTGGCTCTTTGTGTTCACTGTTTCCTTTTCTAGATGTTGATCAGTCATATTTTTAAGTTTTTATTATGTATATCCATTGGGATGTCTCATAAACATCTCAAACTCAGCATTTCCCCCAGCATTTCATTTTTGATGAAGACACCACCATCCTCCTCATCAGTCAGGGTTGCAATCTTTGAGTTATTTTTGACTCTTCTCTTTACTTTAACTCCCATTTCTGATCAGTTACTATGTGTTATCATTTCTCCCTTCACATTATTTTTGGTATCTATTTCAGGATGAATGAATGACTTAATGAATGAAAAAGTATTTAAGAGCTTATTATGTGTTAAGCTCCCTCCTCTCAAGGAACTCACATTCTAATGGAGAAAAAAACATATATAGAAGGGTTCAGCCTAGAGTCACATGGTAAGGTCCCATTATCCTTAGGGCATAGCAGCAAAGCATATGGTATTGTATCTTCTCTAGTGTTATTTTCTGATAAATAAGACTGAACTGGTTTTTGTTGTTGAATCATTTGACTTTAATGATAAGACCTTTCTCTTCTAAGTCATCAGTAGCTACAGTGACTACTGTAGTTGGTAGGCTGTATCTCCCCAGAGGTTTATTTCTGAGGTAATTGCTTTAAGGGCTTGGCTGAAAGTAGGACTGGTGGGGGTGCTGACACTATCAGGATACCTAGGCTTACCTGCCTGTCAGTGGCAGTTGATCAGTAGAGTGTTAGGTAGTAATGACAAAGTTGGGCCCCTTCTCTGCAGCAATTGTTCCTCTCATTAATGACTTCGAGTTCAGGCTGGAAAAAGGACTAGGGATCTGTGGGGCACTGCTGTTCCTGAACCCATGTCTTCTTGGACTTTCTTCTTCATTGAGGCCCAAGGGGAAGTAGTAGTAGTAGAGATGGTGTTGGTTGTTTGATTTACATGGCATAATAGTTGCTAGCAATGGATATTGTGCTGGGCTTGAAATTAATGGAAATTAAGCCCCAGATACTATGTGTCTGCTAAATCACTTAACCTCCGTCTGTAGTTTGTTCAGCTGTAAAATGGGGATAATAATAGCAGCCACCTCTCAGGGTTGTTGTGATAATGTTTATGAAGTGCTTAGAACACTGCCTGGTATTTAGTAGATGCTTAATAAATTATTTCCTTCTTTCCTCCTTCTTAACCCAGTAAAATCTGTTTTCTATAATAATTGCATGTAGTAGATACTTAATAAATGTTTTAATCGATTAGTGGAATGATTTTTTTGGACTCATTTAAAGCATTTAAGCTTGCCTTAAAATGTCTTTTGGAGCTTTCTAAAATCCCTTAAATGGGATAGAATTATTTCTTCTTGAGTTACATATAAGGCTTGAAATTAAAATAAACATTGGGGATGCAATACTGACTTAAATTCGCTTAAATGATATAGATGAATTCTACTGGTTGCTTGAGGGTGGGAAGGAAAGGACAGAAGAAGATGTCATGGAATCTCGATAAATATGGGTTAGGGAGCACCTTTGTTCAAATCCAGCCTCGGACCATTTATTAGCTGTGTGACTGAGCAAGTCAAGTCATTTAATCTCTGTTTACCTCAATTGCTTAAGTGTAAAATGGAGTAATAATAACAACTTTCTCCTAGAGTTGTGGTAGGACTTTAGAAGCCTAAGATTGACTGGTTAGTGTCTATTTAAGACTTAAAGCTTGGGAAAAGCCATTAGTTATGCTATATAACTATGCCAGGGGACTAGTAGATTGTCAAAGGAACTTGTACAAGAAAGGAGCTATGGGGAATAAAGATTGTTCAGTTTTACTTCTGAGCAAGGTAGAATTAATAATCTGTTGTAATTTAGGGCTGCAAGTACCTCATTTGCAGAATTTTAGATCTGAAAGGGAACTAGTCAGTTTTCCTTATAACACATGAAGATTATTGAGCCCTTATGAGGTTCTGACTTTGTTCAGGTTTGGGTTTATTGCTAAAGGTCTTATGTTTTATCATTTGGTTGACAGGTGACATAGCAAAGTCCCAATTCAGAAGCAGTTACTTTTTTAAAAATCATAGAATAAATACCATTATAATGAAAAATGATTTTATGTGTATAGATTCATATTTTGTCTTAACTTTCATTCTAGCTCTGGTTACCTTAGTATTGCTTTCCAGAAAGAAGATATATTTGATAGATTTCATAATGTCAATAAGGAATAGCATGTTGATTTCACATAACTATATTTTCTATAGCTTAATTATCATTTTACACTTTCATTGAAAAATATCACTTTTATTTTCCCTAGAGGCAAACAGTTGATTCCTTAAGTCTTTGAAATATGATCACCTCGGACTATGCACAAATTCTGAATTATCATATTTTAAATAGCACATTATAGTCATCATAGTAATACTGAACTATTAGTGGCAGCTAAGTGGTGGGGTGGATAGAGAACCAGTGCAGGAGTGAGGAGGACCTGAGTTCAAATCTCACCTCAGACATTTGACACTCATTAGCTGTGTGACCTTGGGCAAGTCATTTAACCCCAATTGCTTAATCCTGGGTCATCTCCAGTCATCCTGATGAATATCTGGTCACTGGCTTGAGATGGCTCTGGAGGAGAAGTGAGGCTGGTGACCTGCACAGCCTTCCCTCAATCAAAACAAAGTCAGGTCATCATTTCTCTGATGGCATAGTGTTCTTTGGCAACAAAGGACAAACACACATTTGGGTTAATGTTAGGACTACTATCTGGATCTTCTGAATTAGCAATCTGACATTCTTTCTATTCTGCCATTTTCTGTCTATAGACTTACTTTGTATTCAAAGTACTTACTTTGTCTCTAGGTATTAAGTGCATCATAGGCATTTGGTAATTATTTTTGATTGGAGAGGCAGCATGCCATTAATGAGATCAGATCTGGTTTTGAATCCTGCCTCTAACACTTACTACCTTTTTTTACTACGCTCTAATTAGGTAACTTGAGCACTACAAAAGTACGTCAGTGCGGTCCCCTCAACATTGACTATTCCTACTTTTTGTTGTCTTTGCCAGTTTTAGGGATGTGAAGTAAAACCTCATGATTGCTTCTGTTTACTTTACTCTTATGAAAAATTGGGAGTAATTTTATTTTGAGAACTAGTCATTGATCTTTTAACACTTGTCCTTTGGGAAATGGCTTTTGGTGTTGTATATTTGTATTAGTTCCCTATATATCTTGGGTACCTGACAAAGGCCTTATTTTAACAGTGAGTGAAAATGTAACCAGTATTTTGGGGATGATATGATATGGGCTGAACATTTTGAGAAGTAGATGTCTAGCCAATGTTTCAGTTGTTACATGATTTTGTTGCTGAAAATGATCAGTCACCTATAAAAACTTTTATCTGTTCTTTTAGTTTATTTGGAAACAGAATTTTCTAATCTTTTAGAATTGTCCACATAGCTTTTGATCTCATTTGTTAAAAATATAAAAATGCAACACCTACTAGTTGAATTTCAGTAAAAACTTTTGTGTAATTGGAAGATGGGATTGACAAATAATTATCTTGATTTTTATAAGCATAACTAGCAATGTACTTTTTCCATTTGAAGCTGCATATCTTTATGTGATGTCTTATTCTGCTGTTAAAGTCATTAAAGTCAAATTTAGAAAGAAACTGAACTTGGAATCATGTTTCTATCTTGTTGTTGTTCAGCAAGGTGGCACAGTGGGTAGAGCATTGGACTGTCAATCAGGAAGACTCATCTTGAGTTTATATCTAGCTTCAGATGCTTACTAGCTAGTGTGACCTGGGCAAGTCACTTAACTCTGTTTGCCTCATTTCTTCATCTGTGAAATAAGCTAGAGAGGAAATGGCAAACCATTCCAGTATTTTTGCTAGTAAAACCCCAAATGGGATCACAAAGAGTCAGATGTGATTGAAAAATTACTGTGATATATACATATATATACACACACATATATATGTATACACACATATAAGTACACACACCTGCACGTACATAAATGTATATAATGTATAAATATATATGTATCTTGGATCTGTGTAATCTAAATCTTTACTTACTGCAATGTATGATCAAAAAGGTATAGAGAAGACTTTTCTAGAGGAATAAAATAAAGCTCTCTCTTTGCCTTGATTCTATTGGACATTTAAAAGTTTATTGACAGATTTAAAATTATTTTTTATCTTTTGTTTTGTAATCATCTATTTTTTCAATATATACTTTTCCCCCTACTTTTCCAGAGAACTATCCCTTATAATAATCAAAAAAAAAAAGAAAAGAAAACAAATTAACAAAACTAACACTTTTCTGTTGGACATTTTTATCAATGATGGGATAAATATGTTTGTCAAATTTGACATGAAACTAGGAAGGATAACTAGTGTACAGGGTGTCCCCAAAGTTAATGCTGCTTTAAGCTGTAGTAGATTAAAGATGCACTAATACTTTGGGGACACCTCCTGTTTGATGGTAGAGTTGGGATCTCAGAAAGATTTCAGTAGGCTAGAGTGGTGAGTTAACCCTAATAAGATAAAATTTAATAGAGAAATATATGGAGTACTTAGGTTAAAAAAATTGCATATAGGCACAGGATGTGGCTACAAAGCAGTTGATGTGGAAAAAAAACAAAACACTGCTGTGGTTTTAGTAGACTTCAAGATTGTGAGCAGTCTAATTTGGTAACCAGAAAAGCTAATATAATCTTAGTATGGCATTAATTTTAGAATCTCAAAGTTTAAAGACACTCTGTAGTCCAAACCTACACCTGAACAAGAATTCCTTTTACAGTGTCCCTGACAAGTGGTATCCTGCCTGAGAGGCAGCCCTATCACCTGCAGAGGACAGCCCATTCTACATCTGGATAGCACTGTTAGGAAGTTTGTCTTTACATCTAGCCAAAATCTTCCTCTTTGCAACTTCCACCCATTGTTTCTACCTCTGTCCTCCAGGGCCAAGCAGAACAAATCATCTTTATGACAGTCCTTCAGATCCTTGACCACAGATTCTCTTTTCCCTCCTACTTCTACCTTCTCCCAGCATTCTCAAGATCTTGAGATAGTTACATTAATATGGAGACTTTCTGTCTTACAAATGGTATTCCTAAAATGTGTCCAGGGCAGAATAGTGTAGAACTATTTCTTCCGTCATTCTTGACTTAAATTTTTGGCTGCAATATCATACTGTTGACTTTTATTGAGCTTGTAACCTACTAAAATGGTCAAATCTTTTTCAGACAGATTATTAGCTTAGTAAATCTCCACCATCTTGTACCTATGAAGATTTTTTTTTTTAACTTTGTAACTCACTGTTTCCAGGGGAAAAGAGATAATCGTTTAGACCACTTCAGTAGTGCACCATATTTTAGAAAGGATCTTTGTAAACTGGAGTATGTCCAGAACCAAAGCAAGGACTTAAAACAGTATCAAAGAAAGATTATTAAAGGAATTGGTTATTTTTAGTCTAGAGAAGAGAAGACCATGGGATGGTGGTAAAGGTGGTACGGGTATTCAACTATTTAAAGGGTTGTCGTGTATTAGAGTTTGTGCCTGGTCTACTTGGCCTTGGAGAGTGTTAATAAGAAAATCAGAATAATTAGGTTATTCTATTTTTGGATAACTTTTTATCAGGCATTGGTGAGTTCCTTACCACTGAAAATGTTGAAGCAGATGACGTGATTGCTTGAAAAAGATATTATTTTTGAGAGTCTTCTGGAGCATCTCAAGGTTAAATGACTTGCCCAGAGTAACGCTGCCTTTAAGATGGTCTCTCTATTATATCACACTGGCTATAATTATGGGTACATTTAAACTAACACAAAGAAAAGCATAAAACCTAACTTAGATAGTTAGTGGCATGGAGGGCAGCTAAGGGAAGAGAAATTCAAGATAAATGATAGATTCAGATCACAGTCACAGGAGAGATGTATATGACTAAGGCATGTTCACCAGAAGGGATGAGATATATCTACAGGCATGACCCTAATTCAGGCCCTCACTACTTCTCACTTGGATTATTGCATTAGTCTCTTAATTGCTCTCCATCCCTAGTCTTTTGTCTCACCAATCTATCCTCCACATAGCTGCCAAAGCTGTATTCCTCAGGTGCGGGCCTGACCATGCCCTTCCCCTACTAGTAAATTCCAGTAACTCCCTATTGTCATTAGGATCAAATATATGCTTCTTGGTTTAGCTTTTAAAACATTTTACAACCTGATTCTAATCTATCATTACAACCATTACTTTTTCCACACATAACACCCCATTTCCTGTCACTGTGCTCCATGAGTATTGGCTCATCTCCCCTGCCCATGACTAGAATGTATTCCTTCCTCAACTCTTGCCTCTGAGTCTCTTTTTTCTTTCATAACTCTTCTCAAATGATACCTTGGGTATCTTTTCTTGATACCCTTAGCTACTAGTCCTCCTTCCTCTCCTTCCCCTCCCCCTTTTACTTTGTATATGTTTTATGCTTACTTATATACCTCCTGTCTCCCTTGATAGAAAAAGGTCTTTGAGAGGAAGGGCCGTTGACTTTTTGGCTTGGTGGTCTCAAAACCAAATGACTTCATCACTTCTTAGGTGTTATGATCCTAGAAGGATCACAGCAGGAGAAGAAGAGGGTCAGTGATGCTCCAAGTGATGTGCTATTCCAACCTGGTTGCCAGAGTTACTCTAAGGTCCTGTTACTCCTAGTTAATCATGTACAGTACTTCTGATTTTGATCTTCAGGCATTAGGAGACTGAAGCAATGTAGATAACTGAGTTTTTTTTAGGGAGGGGGGGGGCTTGGATTAGGTATTCAAAATGTCATTTACAGTCAGATACCAATTTTTAGCGTGAAAGTTTTTGGTATAGAAGGTGAGCTAGGCATTAAAAAATACCAGAAAACAGGAGGTGGTGCCAGGCATATGTAAAGTAGGAACTGCCTCCCACGAGAAAGCATAGGTCTTTCAAAGCAGAAATTTTCTTGACGACTGCATTTTGTGGAGAGTTTTGTATATGTAACCTCAAAGTACTGGTCTATTGTCATTTTGCTATCTAACCCCCTGAGATAGAACTTTAGACCTCACTTTCCATTTCATTTAACTAAGGTAAACATATGCCCAGAGACAGAAATGTTGAGTTTAGTTACAAATTCTTTAACTGAAAGCCTGTTTCGTGTTTATGTATAGTTCCTCTGCATTTAATAGTGATATCTAAACTAAAGCATATCTACATGTCATATATTAGTACGGTATTTCTGATTTACATCAGTGAATCTTGTCTTGCGTTTTCAGAAGTTGAAGGAAAACTACATGTATTTTTGTTTGAGGATCTTCCTAGTCAAGTTTGAGATTACAGTTATGTCAATTTTTTGGCCATATTAACTCAAAGAACAATTAGACCTTTGAAAGAGGTTGTGATCTGTTTCAGTGGAAGGGTCCTTGAAGTATTTAAGTGAATAAAGAAAATATGTTCAGCAATAATTGACCCCCCCCACCCCACAGTGAGCTAAAAATAATCTTTTATTCTTTAAGAGTAATGGAGAATTGGGCTGCCAAATTGAACAACATGTAGTTGTTAGGTATTCAGTGGTATTGAAATGGAGTCGCCCAGGGAGACCTTTGTAAAGGTACTTTAGTATGTTCAATTCTATATTTTCCCTTTTGGTTGAATTTCTATTAGATGTGTTCAGAACTGAGAGAGGGACATTAAAGTCTCCTCCCACTATTACATTACTATTTATGTCTTCTGTAATTCAGTTAATTTTTTCTTATAAATTTAGATACTAAAGCATTTGGAACATATTAGTTTAATATTAATTTAGTTTATTTGTTTATAGTTTCTTTCTGCATTTTCCAGTTTCCTTGTTTATCTCCTTTTATGTTGTAAATTTTTGTTTTTGCTTCATTTGATAGTGTGATAGCAACTTCTGTTTGTTTTTTAATTCAAAGTATGGTAAATTTTGTTCTGGACTTTCATTTTTGTTCATTGAGTTGTCTTTGCTTTTTAAGTATGTTTTCTTGTAAACAACAGATTTTGAGATTTTCTTTCCTTATTTAAGATTACTGTTTTTTTGTTTTATTAGGGAGGGTGTCACTTTTTTTTTTGTTTTATTAGGTTGTCACTTTTTAAAAACAGAGTTTTTAGTTAAGTGACTAAAAAGTTAAGTGACTTGCCAAAGTTCTCACAGCTTATAAGTGTCTGATGCTGGATTTGAACTCAGGTGCCCCTGACTTCAGGTGTCTATCCACTTCCCCAGTTCATTCATTTTTAAAGTTATGCTTTCCTCTATTTGTCTCTAATTTTTGTTTTGTTTTGTTTTTGTTTTTCTTCCTCTATAAAGATAGCATTTTATCTCTTTTATTATTTTTACCTTAGCTACTTTAAGGCAACTCTGTTCTGACTGGCTTTTTTCCCCTCACCTTAAAGACTACTCCATTTTTTCTCCCCTTCCCCTAGTTTTGCTTATCTTATTTTTTTCTTTCTTTCATTTTATTTTCATTCATTTCTTTCTTTAATTCATTCATTAATTTTTTATTTTTTATTTTCATTAATTTACTATTCATTAATTGCTTTCTTCATTTTATCTAGTTACCTCCTCTTTTCCCCTTTTAGTCAAGTAAAATACCCCTTCCTATTATATCCTCCAACTTGTTAGGTTTTTCATTTTCTGTAGTTTTTTGTCTTAAAATGATTTCTCCCCCTTATTCTCTTCATTATTTCTTTTTCCTTTCTGTCTATTCCACATTTTTATTCCTTGATTTATGGCCATTATATGCATTTATTCCTTTTTTATTATCCATATTCATCATCGAATTAAAGCTTTTAAGATACCTTTTTTTGAGTTTCTCTTTCCATAAAGTTTCTTTGTTATTGTGTTGTGGATCTTGCCCCCTCCTTCCTTTTTTTCTGCTATGCCTCCTTTTTAAAGATACAGATTTCTGAAGGACAGTGAGAAATTAGAAGTATTGCTTTTGTGGTAGAAACTTTATTGTGTCCCTGATTGTGCAGTTCATTATTAATCGCTGCCCTTTCCATTACCATCTTTTTCCATTTGCCATGAAATCTCTCTTGAGTCCACGTTTTCTCATCCTTCTGGATGCTGATTGCCCTTAGTAGTTAAGATTTCTTTTCTCCTGAGGAAGGGTGCTGCTGTCCATGGATGCCCCAAACTCCCTCAGAGAAGTCTTTCAAAAGTAACAAATCCTTGCATATCTCACCCTTTGTAAGGTCCCCATCTCCCATTATAGAATATATGTCTCACGGAAACATGCTTTAATAGGATCCCCTTTCCCACCTCTGAATCTAGATTCTCTTCTATTCTTCCTCCTGCTTCAGTAAACTCCCTCCCCCTTTACCACATTATCCATATTCTCTTTTGCTGAGAGATAACAATTATTTACTTATTAATTTTGTTAGGTTGCCTATTCTTTGTCCACACTAATCCATTTTATGAACCCTCTCATTTTCTAGTCTTTGGGGGGAAAACCCTCCCCAACAAAAACCCATTGATTCATATGTAAGGGCAGGGGGATGTTATGAGATTTAATCCATAATATTTCAGGCGTATTCCTTCACCATTACTTCTTTATTTAAGTTCTTTCACTCTTTTTGTGTATTTTTAGGAAGAAATACTGTAATAGTCTCTCTTAAGTTGTAGTTGTTGGAACCCCGTGGATGTCTTTCTTTTTCTAGTCTTCCCCTCAAGGGTTTTTGTTGTTAACTCTACCAGACTTTGTTGCTATATTTATTTACTTTAATATGTATCTATATATCTATATCTATATCTGTTTGGATGTTTGCAAAGCAAAAATCTATTTAGGTCTGCTTTTGTTGTTGTTGTAGGAATTCTTTTAATGCCTCTCTTTTATTGAACATTCATCTTTTTTTCATCAGTGATTAGACTTAAGAGTTACAGGGTATATTACCTTGAGTTACATCTTAAGATCCTTTGCTCTTCAAAAACACATTATTCATTCCCTTTTGTGGTTTTTGTTTGATGCAGAATAGACTTGTATTACTTTCTTTCCTTTGTATTTGAAGATCTTACTCTTGGTCAGTTGTAGAATTTATTGTTTGTCATCATTGAATTACTACATATCTTGGAGTTTGCAGCATTTTTTTTCCTCTGTGAGAATGATCTATGGATTCTTTTGATATTTTGCTTTCTGTGTTCAAAAATTTGGGACATTTTTCTTTGTTAATACTTGCATCACAGTGTTCAGGGTTTTTGACTTGTTGCATTTTTCTGGGGGACCTATGATATTTAAGTATCCCACTGTATCCTGTCTTCAAGATCAGTGTTTTGTTTATAATCATGTCTAGTGTTCTTTTTATGTTTACTGCTTTTTGCTGCTCTTTCAGTTTCACCTTATGTATTTGCATTCCCAATCAGTTGTTCTTTGTTTCTTTAATGAGTCTTACCACTATGAATTCAAGTTTTTCTCTTCTACCAATTATTTCTGCTGTGCAGGCTATCCTGCTTTCACAATTTATATTTCTCTGTTAAATCATTTGGGAACGTAGAATTTTCAGAATTTCCAGGATCCTTTGCCTCATTGGGTAATTAATGTTCCTTTTTCTTGCAACATTTATTCTGAGATACTTGGAATCATTTAGATGTCTTGGAGGCCTTCTTCCTTTCTCTCATAAATATCTTACTTGTTGGGAGAATAGTTTCTAAAATAACAACAATATTTTAAAGACAACTTTGGAAGTCTTAGAAACTTAAATCAACCCAATGACCAAATGTAGTTTTACAGAGGACTCATGTTGAACCATACTGCTTATCCTGATAGGTGATGGACTTAGAGGGTATCACCTCTTTATTACAATAGGTAGCATGACTATGCATGTTTATAAAATGTGTTTTAGTTTTCTTGTTTTCTCATGGTGGCAGTAGGAAGAGGGGAGAGAAAGAGAAGGTAGATCTTTGTGAAGATAAAATTTAATTTAAAAAAAGATGCTGAAAAAACAAATAATAAAAATATTTTGCTGGCAGATTTTTGTTTGTGCTTAAAGTTTTAAACAGAATTTTCTTCTTCCTGAGATCTTTGTTAATTTTTTATCCTTATACAACCCTGTCAATCATTTTTTTGACTCCTTCCCCTTTCGTGGTGCTTTTCCACAGGGCTGGACCTCAAAATTGTCTTAGCCACTTCTCTTGCTGGGGAAGTAACTTTTTGCTGCCCTACGTCTCTGCCCCAAATGATTTTGGGTGTTGGGGGAACAGAAGTGGCCCCACATAGATGCATCATCCCTTCGTTGTTTGTTCTGTACCCTCATTCCACCAGTCCCACACCATTCTACTGTGAACATGTTTCTGCTTTCCTGTACCTCTACTTCCACAAGGGTGTAAGGGATGGAGTGGAGAGTATCTGTGTGTGTGTGTTTGGCTTGCTAATTGTCAAAAAGGAAAATCACAAAAACACTAACATTGATCAGTATTGCTATCTAAACCTCCATCCTTTCTCCTTTCCTCTCATTATATTGAATAACTCGTAATTTGATTGACATACACTAAATAAATGAATTAATTTAGGTAGATTGTTATTTTTATTAAGTTGTCCCATCCCAATTATTTATTTGCTTTTATTTATGTAAAAATGTTTCTTAGTCCTCTTAATCTAGTTCCTGTGTGTGGGCACCCCAAATTCTTTACATATTCTATAGTTATATTGAATGGAATTTCTTTTTCTATCTAGTTCTCCTGGGTTTCATTGGTAATAAACAGAAAGGCTGATGGTTTTGTGCATTTATTTTATATTGAGGTATATTTTTTGAAGTTACTAGTTTTTTTCAGTTACTTTTTGGTTGAATCATTAGCATTCTTTAAGCTATCATCATCAAAAAACACTAATTTTATTTCTTCTTTGTGCCTATTCCTTTCATTTCTTTCTCTTGTTTCATTGCTATACCATTTCAAAAATTTCTAAAAAGCAGTGACAGATCTTATTGGAAAGGTCTCTCGTCTTTCTAAAAGGACATTTTGCTAGCTATCAGTTTCAGCTGGATAATATTTTCTATACTAAGGAAATATCCATTTTCCTTTGCTTTTAAATGTTTTAAGCAGCACATGCTGTATTTTTCATAGCCTTTTCCTAAATATATTGATATAATGTATTTTTCAATGTTTTTGTTATTAATGAGTTGTATTTATAGTTTCCTTAACATTTCAACCTTGCGTTACTGGTTTAAATTCATCTTGGTTATAGTGTATGATCTTTATAATTTGTATAATTGTAGCCTCTTTGCTAAAATTTTATTCAATAGTTTTGTATCTACATTTACTAAAGATTTAGTTCTATGGTTTTCTTTGACCTATCTCTAGCTCTGTTTCTTAGAATGAATTTGTTAGAATCCCTTCTTTCCATATTTTTGTAGTATTAGAATTAATTGTTCAGTGAATGTTTTAAACAATTCACTTGTAAATCCATTTAGTTCTGATTTTATTGGGGAGCGGTTAATTAACTACTGATTCAATTTATTTTCTTGGATTGGCATCTGAAATTTTTCTGTTACATGTTTCTTTGGATGTTTTATATTATTTCTTTTCATTAATTTAAATGATCCTTTTTTGTTAAATAATTGTGTAAAAATTTTTTTGGCAAATAGTTGGATAAAATATATTGATATTTATTCACTTCATGTAAATTACCTTTACTAATTGAGTAAAATAATTTCTAATCTTTTAAATTTTCTCTTAATTTGTTATGAACTCTTCCCCATTTTTCTTGATATTTCTTCTCTTTATTTTTGCATCTGGTTGGTTAACAGTTTATTTTATTTTATTTTTTAATGGCTCATGGTTTATCAGTTCCTTTGAAAAATTACCTCACTCCTGACTTTCAGAATTTCTGTTTGCTTTATTTGGTATCACTTGATTTTTTGCTTTTCTAGCTTGCTTTTTTTGGTGTTATTGTTTTGCATCCCCAATTCAATTAGGTGTTCTTCCCCTCTCCTTTTCTTTGGATCAAGTCAGCCAGTAAATATTTATTAATGCCTGTTATGTGGTTGGAAATATTAAAATTTCCCCTAAGGTCTGTTTTATATCTTTTAAATTTTGTTTTATTTCTTTTGTTTTGTTGCAATTTTTTCTGATTAGACTATCATTTTGGTCATCTTTAGCCCACCAGTCATTTAGTACTAAATAATTTAATCTTCATTTAAGTTTGAATCTTTTCTTCAAATATCCTTTATTGATGATAATGTTTATTGTGGTATGATTAGTAGAGGATATGTTTACTTTTTTTACTTTTCTGAATTTGTTTCTTAGGCTTTTATGCCCTATCATTTGCTTAGTTTTTGTAAAGATGTCATGCACAGCTGAAAGACATATGCCTCCTTTCTGTTCTCATTCACTTATTGCCAATGATCTATTAAACTGAATAATTCTTTTCAGTTCCATAATATCTTTTGTTAAAATCCCCACAATCTGTTGTTTCATTGCTTTCCTAACTTGGGATCATATTTTCCATTGTACTTTTCACTTCCTCTGTGATTATTGGTAAATCTCCAGTTCCTAATAGTTCACTCTTCCATCTCATCCTCTGGAACAGATGTTGGCACAGGAACCGAAAATATCTTCCTTAATGTCTTGATTATGGTTATAGCATGAGTACTTTTAGGTAAAAATAATCATTTCCCATAAATTATTTATTGTTTTGGGGAACAAATGTCAACTCCTTTATCCACCTCTCCATGAAGAATCTGGGACCCTTCCAGGTCTATTTTGATATCTTATTCTGGCAGGGAGGTGAGCCCAGGGTTTTCTGACTTTGTCCGTGTAATGCAGCCTCTAATGCTTCTATCAGAGTGAAGGATACAGGCAGGCCTTCATAGATAATCTTTGACAGATTTATAGTTACAATTGACTGAAAAATATAGAGAATAAAAGCTGTCATTATATTGTTTGTAAAAAAAAAAGAAAAAAACCTTTTTATTTGGCTGAGTAAAACACTATCTAAAAGACTTTCCCATGCAAATATAGAAATCATGAAAGATTCCTTCGAAGATGTAATAATGGAGAGCTTTTTTATAATTCTCTGATTATTAATATAAAGTGAGTCATAAAATAGGAAGCTTTATGCTTGCCAAAGATGTTTTTTTATTGTTGTGGAGGAGATCTAAGACAGAATCTAAATGTTAAAAGGATTCTCTATAGATGGTTCAGAAAAATCATCTGGGAACTAATACAAAGTGAAGTGGACAAAATTAGGAGAACAATTCATACAATGTGAACTCTCTCTGTGCATCTATGTATATATATATATGTGTATATGTATGTATATATGATATGGCCAATGTGAATATTTGTTTGGCTTGACTGCACATTTGTAACAGGGTTTGTTTTTATTCTATTCTCAATTGGGAAGAGGAAGGAGAGAGATAGAATGTAGATTTTTGCTGACTGAGAAAAAAAATTTTGTTAAAAGTGGGGGATGACATTGTGCTAATTAGCAACAACAACCTTGTACATCATCCTACATGAGATCTGTAAGCACACAAAATAATTCATCCCATCTAGGCCCACCATCATGGGTTCCCAAAGTGGGCGCTACTGCCCTGGGGCAGCCTGGAATGATAGGAGGGCAGCAGTAGCCTTGGGTATAATTGGGGAAAATTGAATCAAAATAAGGGCTGGTAGAAGCATAAGGAAAGAAGAGAAGAAAATTTTGAAAAAGTGTTAGTATGTTACATCTGTTGTGTAACAGAGTTGAAGTCATAGTGATTATATTACTTTCCAAATAAACACACAAAATCTAAATTATAACCAATCAGTGGTCAAGTTCACGAACAAGTCTTAAGCAAGTGTTGGTAAGCGAGCATGTTACACATTGTCCAGATAAGTCCAGCATGCATTGGCAGGGATATGTGCATGCAATGGCTTGTTTATAATATGATACTATATGATTACATGATGCAGTATTGTGTTATAAAAATTTCAATGTAGGAAAAAACCTACAAATTTAGGATAAATTATTAAATTTAAGATGCATCATTTAAAAAAATTACATATTTTTTGAAATGACACATAAAAAAACATTAAAGGGTTTTAACCTTTTAAACTTTTCTTTAGAAAGTAGATTTGCAGGGGGGCACTGAATAATTTTTTGTTGCTGTTGTTTAAAGTTGGTGGTAGGTCAAATAAATTTGGAAACCGTGGTGTATATTGCTATGAAGACATTGATTGTGGACAGTGAACAGGGTCCAGAGTTGGGTAGGAGGTAAAAAGTGAGCTGAATTGTGTTTGGGCATTTGTAAAGTGTAATGACTTCAAACTTCTCCCTGAAACAAAGACTGATTTTTAGTGTGTGTGTACATGCACAAAATTTATTTTTAACTTTCATTTTTTAAAAAATTTGAGTTCTAAATTCTCTCTATTCCTTCTTTCCCTCCCTCACCCATTAAGAAGTCAAGAGATGTGATATCAGTTATATATGTGGAGTATTTTATGTTATTATTATTTTTAATATAATTTTAATTTAATATTTAATATAAACAATATATTTAATATAAATAATATAAACAAAATGCATATAAATATAAAATTTAATATAATTATTATATTAGCCATGTTGCCAAAATAGCAATAAAAGTAAACAAAGTGGAAAAAAAAATTATGTTTCAATCTATACTCAGATTCCATCAGTTCTTTTTCTGAAGTTGGATAGCATTTTTTATTATAAATCCTTTGGAATTGTCTTGGATCATTGTATTAATCGCATTATCTAGTCATTCACAATTGATCATCATACAATATTGCTGTTAATTTGTTTAGTGTTCTCCTGGTTCTGCTCACTTCACTTTTCATCAGTTTATATGTCTTTCCAGGGTTTTCCCGAAACTGTCCTGTGCATCATTTATTAAAACACAGATAAACTGGCCTTAGTATTTTCAAGTCCAGTACGGTTTGCAAAGTGACTGAAATGGAGTTCCATTGAACTGCCACAGAGGTACCACCACGACAGATTTTGGTGCTGAGCTCACATATACACATGGATGCTTTATTAGTGTGTTTAATGTTTGATTCTAGACCAATAAGAAGCCCATTTGTGTTACATGGTTGCTTTTGACCATTCTTTAAGTTTTCATTATTGGTTGAAGGCTTATCTTGTGTGCTAGACACACATGACAAAGTATACCTTGTTTTGTCTACTTGTCTATTGCCTTTTTTTTCTTCAGGGGTATGAAACCTCTTATATTACTTGAGAAAACATTTTTGGGGGTGTTATCTAGGAGATTCTTGGTCATATATCAAGTAGATAAGTTTGGTGGTCCCTTCCAGTGCTTCTTGGAATAATTGAGGCAAATACTTATCTAAGGTTCTCACAGGTGGAATTGATACAATTCTTTGCTTTACTGGCCCTTCCCTTGCCAGCTAAAGCAGGATGGAAATTAGGGAGACGTTAAAGAGGTGCTTATGGTTTAGGTTTCAGACAGAGTTAAGTGAAAGTTTTTATACCTGTTGCAAAATTTATCATCTATATCTTTGTTTCATTTTACTTTTCCTCCCAATTCCTCAGCAAAAGAGTTAAATTTTTTATTCTAAATCATGAAGGTTCTAGGAATTTTCAGGTAGGCTTCATGGCCAGGCTAGGTCTATCAAGAGAAAAGAATGGGAATTGAAGTGATCCTTTTGGATGGTGTTTTTCAGGATTCAGCTGTGAAAACTCTCCTGTACCATTAGGGGCATTGTTTTAAAAACTAGTTTTGCTATTTTATATTCAGTTGCACAGCCATGCTTTTAAAAAGTGACAATTGGAGTTTAAAACCAGGATCAGATAAGAGAGAGGACAGCTTTGTTTGACTGGGTCAATTTAAATCTGAAATCAAAGAATATTTCTGACATAAAGGAGTGCAGCACTAACATGACATTCACAGTGCCTTCTGCTCCTATGAATATGCTGACACAGTTCTGAATTGCAAAATACAACAGACTCTCCATAAGGAAGACTGAATCAAAATTATCTATGCAAATGCTAGAAAGCTAAATCCCAGCACCAGAAAACCAAATCCATAATAGTAACAAAGAGATCCATCCACAATAACAATGCAAGGGGCACTCCCATGCCAAGCCTTCCCTCTGTTAGGCTTCCCACAAACCAGCTCCCTTAACCAAATCACAAATAAGCCCTTCTACTCATGCTGATTGTTGCCCCAACTGCATGCTTTCTGTATCCTTCCAGCTCTGACTAGTCGGACTGACTTCCTCTCAGTTCTGCTCCAGTTCCACCTCTAACTGTTCCAGCCTTCCTGCTCCACCCCTTCCTTTTCCACCTGTTCATTCAGCAAGCTCTTCCCACTACAATCTTCATGTGACTTAAACACATGTGACTTAGACTTCCGTGTGATTTAAGCAGGTCACATGGGCCTATTGATGGATGGGAAAGATCTTTAAGCAAAAAAAAATACATTAACAATACAAGGAGTCCTTTAATTGTGTTACTGATAATTAATTGTCAACATTTGGTTTACTGAATGTATGATGTCAGACATATTTAATAGGGCAAGTCATTTAATCTGATAAAGGCTTCAGTTTCTTCCACTCTACTGGATTGAACAAAGATGATTCCTAAAGTCCTTTATTTAGGGAACAGAGTGAGGGAGTGCTGTGCAGGTCACCAGCCTCACTTCTCCTTCAGAGCCATCTGAATCCAGTGACTAGATATTCAGAAGGATGACTGGAGATGACCCAGGATGAGGCAAGTGGGGTTAAGTGACTTGCCCAAGGTCACACAGCTAGTGAGTGTCAAGTGTCTGAGGTAAAATTTGAACTCAGTACTCCCCCATGCATTTTAAAATGAAAATACACTGGCTTCCTTGCCTTTTGTCACACTCCTCACTTTTCTCTCCTGACTCTGCTTTTGTGCTGGCTCTCCCCATGCCAAAAATGCATTTCCTTTTCACCTCTACTTCTTAGTTTTCTTGGCTTCCTTCAAAACTTAGGTCTGATCCTACTTCCTGCTACTTTCTGTCTGAGGACTTTCCCAGTGTCTTCAGCTGCTAGTGTCTTTTCTAGGAGATTTCCTTCCATTTCCTCTGAATATATCTGTACATAATTATGAATACATTGCCTTGTACATCAAAATGTATTACTTGAGAGTAGAGATGGGTTTTTTTTTGCCGTTTTGTATCATTACCACTTAGCTCAGTACCAGTCACATTGTAATCAATACATGCTTGTTAGCTGACTAATGTTAAACCAATCACTGTTTTTCTGGCGAGCAATAATTTAAGAAGATCTTTCTATACCAGTCCTATGTGATGTGTATTTTTACTTCTTTGGACATTGCTACTAAAATTATTCTTCACAAGGATGGTATCCTCCTTGCCAAGTATTTTTTTAATAGTTAATCGAGAAAATTTTTTACATTGGCCATGTCCAGAAAAATATTTGCCTCTTTCTGCATTATGAATCCTTTACTTCTCCATCAGGGAGTGAATAGCATGTTTCATCTTTAGTCCTCTGGAATCCTGGCTGGTCATTAGAATGATAAGAGTTCAGTTCAATAATATTTCTTCACATTCATATGCTATATGAATGTGAACAAAGGTTCACTCATTCCCTAATTTATGGATACTCCTTCAGATTCCCATTCTTTTCCACCTCAGAAAGAGCTGTAAATATTTTTTTATGCATTCTTAGAATTTGTTTTGCTTAGGACTGATATTTTACTTACTCTGTCTTCCCTCAAATTTCATCTTCCATTGTTTCCTTTCCCTCCTATTTCATTGTTGAAGCAGTTAGGTGGTATATTGGATAGAGCACCAGTGCAGGAGTCAGGTGGGTCTGAGTCCAAATCTCACCTCAGACACTTGACACTCACTAGCTGTGTGACCTTGGGCAAGTCACTTAACCCCACTTGCCTCATCCTGGGTCATCTCCAGTCATCCTTCTGAATATCTGGTCACTGGATTCAGATGGCTCTGAAGGAGAAGTGAGGCTGGTGACCTGCACGGCCCTCCCTCACTCAAAACAAAGTCAAGTGCAAGTCATGTCATTATTTCTCTGATGACATGGTCTTTTTTGGCCACGAAGGACGAATACACACACATTTCATTGTTGAGTGAAATGTATTTCTGTACCTAGTTCTGTGTATGTCTGTGTATTCTTTCTTGTGAACAGTTCAGATGAGAGTGAAGTTCAGTGTCAATCACTCCCCTCTATCCCCTCCTCCTTGTTTGTGTAGATGTTTACTTGCACACCCTGATTTTGTGAGATAATTTTTCCTAACCTTGCTTTCCCTTGACCTCCCTGATTCATGTTCTCCATACTAAGATGGGCCCTGAACAATAGATATTCTGCTTCTCTATGGCATCTCTTTTCTTGTTTTTTAAAAGTAAGTTTTTATTGCTGTCTTCTCTTCCTTAAATTGTCATAATTATTCTCAGTATCGCTTCTCCTCCCCATCCCAGAGAGTCATCCCATATAATAAAATAGTATTTTATTAGAGAGGGAAAAAAGTCAGCACATTTGTTCAATTCAGTGAAAAAGTCTGATGTGTAATGTGGGACACTTGGGAACCTCACAGTTCCATAAAGAGATGTGGGTTAGGGGTTTGCTGTCAGATCTCTTAATTAAAGTCATGCTTAATCTTTAAAATTTTGTTACATTTGCTTTTTATTTTTCTGATGAGTAGTTCTTTTCATTTACAGTTTTAGTTATTGTGTATGTTGTTTTCTTGAATCTACTTACTTCATTCTGCATCAGTTCATATAGGTCATATTTTTCTGTATTCATCATATACATGATTTCTTATGGCATAGAAATAATTCCATTATATTCATAGACCATCATTTGTTAAGACATTCCCCAATTGATAGGCATCTATATTCCAATTCTTAGCTATCACGAAAAGTGCTGTTGTAAATGTTTTGGTGTATATAGGGATTGTTTCCCTACTGATGGCTTTCTTGGGGTACAAGCCCAGTAATGGAGTCTCTAATTCAAAGGGCATGCATATTTTAGTTACTTTATATTCATAATTCTAAATGGCTTTCCAAAATGGTTATACCATTTCAGTTCCACCAACAGTGTGTTAGTCTCTGTATTCCACAAACCTCTCTAACATTGACTATTACTATTTTTTTACCTTTTTGCCAGTTTTCAGGTGTGAGGCAAAACCTCATTTGTTTTGATATGTGTTTCTCTTAATATTAGTGATGTAGAGTATTCTTTCATGCAGTTGTGAATATCTTGCAAGTCTTATGGGAGCTGTTTGTTCATATCCTTTTACAACTTAACTATTGGAGAGATGTATATGTATATTGTTATGTGTGTGTATATATATATGTATATATATATGCATGTATACCCATGCATATATATAAATATACATATATATATAAAATACACATATACATATATACATAATGTCTACATGCTCACTATATATGTATATATTTGTGTGTATGTATGTTTAGTTTATATATCTTGGATATGAAATTCTTGTCAGAGAAATTTGATACAAATATTTTTTTCCTTCAACCACTTGCCTTCATATTCTAGATACATTAATTTTGTCGGTGCAGAAGCTTTTTCAGTTTCAAGTGATCTGTTTTATCTTTTGTAATTTCTTCAATATATTGTTCAGGCTTTTTTTAATATTTTTTTTTATTTTTGGAGGGAGGAAGTGAGGCAGTTGGAGTTAAGTGACTTGTCTAAGGTTGCACAGTTAGTAAGTGTCAAGTGTCTGAGGTCGAATTTGAACTCAGGTCCTCTTGGCTCCAGGGCTGGTGCTCTATTCGCTGTGACACCTACCTTCCCCTATTCAGTTTTTTTCCAGGCAATTTATTTTCTGTTATTCTCCCTTGTCTAGTCTGTTCCACTTAGAATCTCTCTATTTTTTAATCAATTCCAGTTTGGTTTGGATGATGGTTGCTTTATAATATAGTTTGAAATCTAGAATTGCTATTCCTCCTTCATCCCTCCTTCTTTCCATAATTTCCCTTGATCTTCTAGGTCTTTTATATTTCCAAATGAGTTTTGTATTTTCCTCAATGCCATTTCAGGTACTTATTATCCTTATTTTGCAGATAAGGAAATTTATGTATAGAAAGTTTGTGATCTCAAAAAATTTCAACTAGTAAATATCAGAACCGGAACTTGAATCAGTGGATGTTAGTGTTGGCCTGAGTAGCCAGAAAAAACTTCATGAATGAGGTGGGATTTTAGGTAATCATGGAAGAATAAATAGAATTTTTGAGCAGATTATAGAGTTTTTGAACATTCAACCTGGAAGGAGCATCCTAAACAAAGGTCCCACTGTAGGAATGATTGTTGGACTGTTGGTAGAAGAGAATTCATCTTTGAGAATGAGAAGACCTTGATATTGTTAGGCCTCACAAATTAAGTCTTCTCACTGAATATGATAGCTCTGTAGTGTGTGTGGGTTTGTCTTTCATTGCCCAAGAAGACCATACCATCAGAGAAATGATGACATGACTTGCACTTGACTTTGTTTTGAGTGAGGGAGGGCCGTGCAGGTCACCAGCCTCACTTCTTCTCCAGAGCCATGTGAATCCAGTGACCAGATATTCATCAGGATGACTGGAGATGACCCAGGATGAGGCAATTGGGGTTAAGTGACTTGCCTAAGGTCACACAGCTAGTGAGTGTCAGGTGCCTGAGGTGAGATTTGAACTCAGGTCCTCCTGACTCCTGCACTGGTGCTCTAGCCACTGCACCTCCTAGCTGCCCCAATAAAATATAATATGATATGATATAAGTATAATATAGTACAATATATAGCATATATTTATATAGTGTTTCCTATATGCTATGCAGTATGCTGAGCACTTTACAACTGTTATTCCATTCTATCCTTAACAACCCTGGGATGCAGATGTTATTAGGATCCTTGTTTTACAGATGAGGAAACTGAGGCAGATAGCAATGAAATGATTTGCCCAGAGTCACACAGTGCTTAGTGAAGTGCCTGGTGCATAGTAGGGACTTAATAAAAGTTTATTAAATTGAAGTGTCAGGGGCTGAATTTGAACTCAGGTCTTCCTGATTCCAGGTTCAGTGTTCTCTCTACTGCACCATTCATAGTCATCACTGTTAGCCATACAACCTTGATTAATCAAGTCACATCCCCTGTGTGGGCCTTAGTTAGTTCTGCTGTGTGTAGAATGAGGGGGCTGGCCAAGATGCTTTCCCAGGTCCCTTATAATTTCAGAGCCTCTGATTTGAGGACATTCCTGCCCTATGCACCTCAGATCTCATTTCTGTCTCAACCCTTGGGACTTAGGTGTTCACCCAGACATTTCATTCCTGAAAGACCCTGGCAGTGTGGTCTCCTTCTGTGCTGGTGTGAGCCTTGTTCTTTCACCAGAAGCTGTTCCCCCCGGGGGCAGGTAACTGATCGAATTCTCTTGCCATGCATGTGGAGGACTATGAGTTTGTAAGGAACAGAGGACAGGGCTAACTGCTCTCAGCCCAGAAGACCCCCTGGGAGCTGCCACTGGGATCGTGGAAATTTGACTTACTTTTTTTCTGAGAGAGTTCAGAATAAAAAAGCTACCTGACTAACTGATGGCCCTGATTTATCAAGATGTTGCTGCAGCTGCCTTGGTCTTTAAAAGATTAGGACTGATCTGATGTGTATTTTAGCTGTTACACTGGTGTACCAGAGTTTGGTTTGGTGTGGGGCCTCATTGGATTTCAAATACATTTCACAGATCCACTCACATAGATAGAGTCTTGCCACTCTGTTTAAAACCCTTCACCAGGGGGAAAGTCAAGCCTTATTAGCCTTGAATGCCAACACTTTCCTCCCTGTCTTTCCAAGCTTATTTCATACCACTCTGCTCCATTTATGCAATTCTCTGGCCAAACTGGGTCACCTGCCAGCCCTGCTACATATCCCTTGCTCTCCTCTCTTCAGGCTTTTCCTCCTGTTGGTTTCTGAATCAGGGAAGACTTCCTTGAAGAAGGGACTTTTGAACTGGGCCTTGGAGCAAAGGTATGTTTTCAAGAATTAGAGATGACAGGCAGCTAGGCAGTGTAGAGGATAGAATGCTGGCCTGGGAATTGGGAGGAGCTAAGTTCAAATTCGCCCTCAGACACTTATTAGCTTTGTGACCTTGGGCAAGTCATTTAACTTTGCATAAAAAAAAAAAAAACAGAGCTCTGTAGTACAGTGCATCTAAAGGGATGTTTTATTCCATAGAACTAAGATTCTCCAAAAGCAAACTTTAAAGTCATTTAATATCTTTCATTGGTACCAAAACCACACTTCATGTTATATATGGAGTATCACAAATTAAATTGCAGAAACAATAAAGAAAGAATGTAAGTTTCTTGAGAATCAGGGCTGTTTTGCTTTTTTTTTTTTTCCATTCCTAGTGCTAGCACATTGCCTGATATGTAGTAGGTAATTAATAAGTGCTGATTGATTGATTACATAATCTTTAGAGTAAAAAGAGGGAATAATACAAAATAGTCAATCTATTGATGCAGAGTTTAAGTACGACATTTGCAGGCATCTTTAGCATGAGATTACATCAAAACAACCATATCAAGTTAGTTGATCATGATCATTAATTCATAAAATAAGAGCTAATCCCAATGTAAATTTTTCAGAAGATTGACTTTAATATCATAACTTGTGATAGTAAGAAGTAGACTAATCATGAACATATACCAACCTAAATTTTGTGTTGTAGCTGATGAACTGCCAATAAAATTTAAAGATTGAAGGAAATTCTTAGCTGGAAAGGATTTTAGAGGTAATCTGTTCTGTTGAAATTAGATCTCCAAAAAGCCAGGTATCTCATGGTTAGTTGATTTGTTAGTGATTAGAGCACCAGCCCTTGTTAGTTGTACTTGTATGAAATTTTTGGTGTCACAGGGTTTGCTGTATTTGGTATCCAGTTTGGTAATATGCCTCTTCATGTTGCTTACCTGTTTTTAAAATAAGTATGAGGTTTCTCAGTGTCACTGACAGGCTATCGATGGAGTTTCAGGAAAACATCAAATGAATTTACAGGAAAAGCAAATAACTTTTGTCCAAGTTCACGTAATTTGCAAAACATGGGTTGTTTTCATGGATAAGAATAAATTTGATAAGAGGTAATGGATGTTTCATGATCTAAGCATACTATTACATTTGATTTTTTTTTTTTTTTTAGCAATAGGCACTACAGTGTAGCTTGGTAAAGCAAGTTATCTAAAAAACATTTTCTTTGAGATAACTTTCTTTTAGGATAATTAGTGACTTCTTCTGGATAAGAGATGGCATTAAATCTCTTTTTGACGTTTATTTTATAATACATTTAGTTTTGACCCTTTACTACTTACTGGAGTAGAGAAATAACTTTACATTGGATTTAGAAGAATGGGAAATCTTTTACAATTTGTCTAAGTAATGCATATGTAAATATTGTCACATTAATAAACATTTGCATGTTAATTCACATTATTTGAACTAACATGAAGAATATTTAGCTTGGATAATGTAAAATGGCATGTTTGATTAATGATTTCTTCATTGGATAACCATCAAATAAAAAGAAGCTGGCAACTGTAAGGCAATTGCCAAGGAAAGTTAGGAAGTACAAAAGTGACAAGTTCAGTTCCTTGCCTTTGGCTCCTTGATGCCTTTTTTCTTTATTTATTAAGTACCTATACTATCAGGCATTGATCTAGGTATTGGAGATACAAAGGGGAAAAAATGCAATTCAGTCTTATTGACAAAGAGCAACAAATATAATAGAGGAATGAGGATGATAGTAGGTAATGTATCAACAGAAGCATTGAGGTAAATATGGTTTGTAAGATGGTTACAGACCAGTGAATAGCAGTGATAGACAGTAGTAAATGGAGCAGTTCTAAAGTAGTAATTGAACACTCCAAAGTAGACTAGAAAGGTAGCTATAGTAGTAGTAGAGGAAATAGACCTCTGAGTCTGAAGATAATCCTTGAGCATGTATGTATTTGAGAGCTGACAAGTTTCAGTGATTAGGCGAGTATTTGTGTTTTGGATGTTAATTACAATTAATTACATATATTACTCCTTCCTCTTTCAAATTGTTTGCATGTTTTCAAAAAAGGATGGAAGAAAAACTTCCCAGTTCCTGTATGAGGGGTGCTATTAACCTAAAGGTGGCATAGTGGTTGTTATGGACTTGAACAAATGTGCTTTTTGGAATTTTATGCTTCTCATAGAATTACTGAGAATATAGAATAATGATAAAACTGTCCACAAAATGTTGAAGTTTGAAAGTCAGTTTTAAAAACTCCTTTATGTTTTGGAGACATGAACTTTTAAGTTCTACTTTTGGTGAGGTCTTTCAGTGGCTGATTAATACATTCATTTATTTCATCCTTTATATCTTCAAGAAGCTGCAACTATCATAGGCTGTTTGTATTTTCTGAATCAGAAGTTAGGAAGCATAGGCTAACAAAAGATCTTTTTCTGATTTGATAATTGATTTACATGAAGTCTTAACAGAAGTATCAAAGTTAAATAATATTTAGTTATACATTTAAAACATTGTTTTTATTGAAATGATTAGTCAGCAAGTATTTATTAAGTGCTTATTATATGTTAGGCACTGTGCTAAGCTCTAGAGATACATATTTAGACAGGTTAAAGAGATGCTGCTATGAAGCAGCGCACACTCTAATGGAATATTTATTACATATAATATACAATTTAACAAAAAAGTTAATATATTTCCATTTTTCATTTTTGTCATTCATTCATTATTCAGTCAGTCAAAAAGTATTTAACCATCTTGTATGTACCAGGAACTGTGATACTGAAGCTTTTATGAAGAGTTCAGATTGCTCAATAATTGTTTATTCTCCTTATCTTTTTCAAATGTATCTTGGCAAGTCTTTGAGTTGACTTATCAAGTTATTACTTATTCATTATTCTTGGATTATTAGACATTTTCTTCATTGTATCACCCAGTCTTTAGGACTCTCTTTTATTAGATGTGTTAAGTGAAGTGTCCTTCACCCCCAACCAACACTTAAAAAAAATCTCTTTAAGGTAAACTATACAAATGCCTGAGGCCTTATTTATTTACATTTTCCAGACTTGTGCTTTCTTAGGGCCTTGGTAGGTTAGATGTTTCACTCTTTCAAAATTCTTGGTCAATCAGCAGACATTTATTAAGTACCTACTATGTCAAGCATTGATCTAGGTATTGGAGATACAAAGGGGAAAATAACTGAATTATTCTTACCTTCAAGGAATTTAGATTATGTTAGGAGAAGCTATGTATATACTATGTAGAGAATAGTGCACATAGAGGAAATACATAACTACAGAATAAATCCAAAAATTAAAACGAGGTACTTAGGGAGGGAAGATGGGTGAGTGGTGTGTGTGTGTGTGTGTGTGTCTGTGTGTCTGTGTATGTGTGTGCTCATGCACTTGTGCATCTGTAATCAAGAAAGGCTTTATTTAAAAGTTGAAATTAAAGGATATTGTGAGGTAGAGATGAGGAGAGAATGCATTCTAAGCATGTAGGAAAGCTAGTGCAAAGGCCCAAAAGTAGAGCTGGAGTACCTTGTTTGAGTTAGAATAAGAAGGCCAGTTTAAGTGGACCGTAGATAGAGTTCAGGAAGATGAATAATGTCCAGTAATGTTGGGAATATATTTTATTTTAGAGGCAGTCTGGAGCCCCTGTAGTTTATTGAATTGGAGAGTGATGTGGTCAGAACTGTATTTTAAAGGAAATCATTCTAGCAGCTGTGTGTAGAGTGGTTTTGTGAGTAGAGGGAAGGGGTTGGGTGATTGAGATGAAGGTAGAAATAAGATTTGGCATCTCATTGATAATGTAGGTGAAAGGGAATGAGGAGTCAAGGATATTGTTGAAGTCACAAACCTGTGAGATATGAAGAATGGTTCCCCTGTTCTGTGAATTCTGCCTCTCCCTATCTACTCCAAGCGATCCTTAAAAGATTGTGGAGAATAGCAGAGGTACTATAAGAGAGGGGTGCATGTTTTGATTTTCATAAAAGAGAAATGATCTAAAGATTATAGGCCAATGAATGTGACTTGTATTTCTGGTAAAATCTAGGACATGTTATTGAAGGGATAGTTTGCAAACATTTAGGAAAGGAAACAGTGACACAAACAAGTAGTATATCTTCGTTGAGAATAGGTCATGTAAGACTAAGCTTTTTTCATTTTTTTAACAGAGGTATTAGCCGGGGTGACCTATAAAGTGACATAAATGTAATTTACCAAGATTTTGGCAGCCTCTCATATATTTAAAATTTTGCTGTGTTTTGTTTTATTTCACTTATTTCCCATTGTATTCTTTTCTCCACCCCTTCCCAGAGATTTCTTTTTTAAAACAAGGAAGGACAAAAAAAATTCAGCGAAACTGACAGTCTTGAAAAAATCTGACATTATATGTAGTGTTCCACATACATTTCATGATACATAAAAGTTGGAGAAATTTGGGTTAAGTGGATCTGGAAGTGGTTCAAAGAAAAATTATTAGTTGTTTAAAGTCAGCTTGAAAGGTCTTGGTGGCATGCTCTAGGGATCATTTACATTTGGTCCTGTACTATTTAATATTTTTTATCAGCAATTTCATGTAAAGATTTAGATTTAAAGTCATATAAAGCTGGAAAAGCTAGTTAGTTACTACATAGAATGTCAAAATTAGGATCCAAAAAGGTCTCAACAGTCTAGAATATTGGTCTGAATTTAATAAGATGGGAAGCCAGTGAAGTTTCTTAAGCAGAGAATCTGCATGGCTAAACCTGCACTTTGGCATTGTCAGTTTGACAGCTCTGTGGAATATAGATTTTAGAGGAATGAGCATTGCAGGGAGATTGATTATAGAAGGCTCTTGTAATAGTTTAGGGAAGAGGTCCAAAGGGGCCTGGGTTAGAGTGAACCTGGTGTGAGTGAAGTGATGCATGTGAGAGGTGTTGAGGAGGTGGAACTAACAAGAAAGAAGTTAAAGATGTTGAAAGAGGAGGAATTGATTTCCAAGGATGATAGCTTGTTCAAATATATGGAGGCAGGGAAACATTGAATTTCAGGAACAGCTATTATTCCAGTTCGGCTGAAACATATGGTATGTGAAAGAGGATAATATAAAAATATGACTGGAACTACTTTGTTAAAGTGCATCTATTGCTACTTTTTTTCTTTCAAAATTAAGCTAGTCAATGGCAAAGCTAAAAAGAGTGCTGATTTGTTAAGTGTTAAGGTAAAGATGTATCTGCATAGTATATTTTGTTCTGGGTGCCACACTTTGAGGAAATTGATAAATTAATATACAGAGGTGAGTGATCAGAGTATTAAGGAATCTGAAAACCATGCTATGTGGAAAAATGTTCATAGGCTCATAGTTTTAGATTCAGAAGGGATCTTAAAGATTATATAGACCAACTACCTTAATTTTATAGTTTAAGAAACCAAGGTCTAAGAGTTATTAAATGATTTGCTCAAGGTTACCCAAGTAAGTCTAGAATCAAGATTCAAACAGGGTTAATCTGGTTAAGTTTGAAGAAAAAAAGGGTAAGTTTGGGGGTGGGGAAGAGAAAGGAATGTTGGACATGATAGCTTTCTTTAAATAGATCAAGGGCTGTCATCTGGAAGAACTTAAGTCCTGTGCTGTTACGAAGGACAGAACTGGGATCAATGAAAAGAAACTATAGGGAGACAATTTTCTATTCAATAAAAAAAAATGTTTTAACATTCAATACTAACAATAGAATAGACTGCCTTGCAGGATAAAGAATTCCTCATCATTTGAAATATTCAAGCAGGACTTTTGAGGAGAATTTCTAAGAGAAAGTGGTATATTGGGCTTTATGATTTCTAAAGCATCTTTTAGCTCCATGATTCTAATAGTTCCATAATTCTAAGTAAAATGTCTTATTATTACAGTATTAATAATTTAATTGCTTTCACATTTTTAAATGTGAAGAAATAAATTTAAATATGGAAAATTTATAAATTATACTAAGAAACTCTATGGCCCTTCTTTATGAGTATATTATTATACCATGCAATGTATTTTGTAGAAAGCATCCTCTGTTATATTCAAGCGGAGCCCTCTGTTATTATGGCAACTGATTTTTGTTTACCAAGAAAGCCTGTTGCTAAAATAGTAATGAGGAAGGGTGTAATGTCAGTATAGTCATACACCCCTTGCTCTGCAAGTAACCAGGGTATTATATATGCTTGTTATTCAGACTATCCTTAGAACGTGGAAGTAAAGTTGTCTCTGTGTCTTTTCTTTCTTGCACAGCCTAAAATGACTAATGTGTGATCTCAGTGGAATAAATGGCGTCCAAAGTGACAGATGCTATAGTCTGGTATCAAAAGAAGGTAAGCTGATGGTTACTTTAAGTTTTACCTTTTAAAGCATTAAGTTCAGAGTTATATAAGTATGCATTTAAAGTAGTTTTCTAATTTTGTAAGTCTTTCTCTTGTCTCCTAGATTTATATAATTGGAAGATTACCTAAAATACTTTAAAAATTGATTTTTGAAATTTTATTTGTATTGAAACTCAACTTACACTAAAGATAGCATATAAAAAAACTTAAAAGAGAGATAAGATCTGAATAAGATCATCCTTTTTTTATGTTACTGAAAGTTCAGACAAGAGACTTGACTTTTAAAGTATTGATCACATTTTGAACTTTTGAGATTAAGTTGTTAGTATAGGAAGCTTTAAAATTTAGTGCAAAAATGTAAAATACTTTTCAAAATAAGTAGTGTTGCTCTGATAAAGGGACAGATAACTTAGTAATCAGATACTTTATTAGAAAAAAATATACTAAACTACATAGAACATTTGTCTACTGATTATATCTATGGTACATAATCTGATATTCAGAAGAAGGTTTGTAAGGCGACAAAGGATCGTTAAATATATAATCATTGAAATGTAAAACCTATAAAAATGTTTGTATTTTTTATCCAACTGGTGATCATTGTAAACACAGTATCAGAAAAATGTGTAACTTAGATTTCTTGATTGCACTTTTTTATCATTGACTTAATGAATTAAATTATTCCCCTTTAAAGTGGAGGATTTTCTTGTTCTATATTTAATGTACCAAGTAAAAATAATACTAAGCATTATTTAACTTGCCCCTTAAGCCAATGTTTAATATTTAATACTTAATATACATAATCTATAAATCAGCATCATATGAGGACTCAGTTTTATTTAGTGAAGGGAAATATCAAAATTATGGATCCACTGAAAAATCAATTTTGAAATTTCAAGAGAAAAGTTGTGAAGTATAATTTGAGATATTCTAGTCAAATTCAAAAGTAATTTTTTTAAAATTAAAATCCTCTTCAAAGATGATTAAAATAAGCAGCATTTTTCAATGTCACATCATCTGTAGTTACAGTAGTCTTTTACCTCACATTTCTGGAGATAATTCTAATTTCAGGGGAAAAAATATACTTTTCAGTAAGGGTTTAAAAAGTAAATTTCCTTTACCACAATTTGTCCAAATTTAGAGTTCAGTGTATACAAAAATTCCATAAGCTTAAATGTTCATCATGGTGACATGAATGAATTTGAGTCCTATATTGAAACAAGGCAGTTTTCAATTTCTAATCTTTTAAAAAACAAGAGGTACTATGGGAAGGAAACAGTATATTTTCTGATTAATGTTGTCATATTGAACAGCCATGGTAAAGCATCACATATTTATTTACTTTTAGTGTGAAAGAAAATGTTCTTATTCAGAGGAGGCGATAATATATCTTAAGGGGAGGCATCTTAGGAGATTTGGGGTTTTCATTGAAAATATGGCATAAGGGATTTATTGTAAAAAAGTGTGGGGGTTATTGTATGATAGTGAGGTTACACGTTAAAAATATCCTACTGCAGGAGAGGCAAGTAGGGGTAAAAAAGGAAATGGCTCTTAGTTGTCAAGTAAAGGGAGGTACATCAAAACAGGAAGTAGATGAGTGGGGGAGAAGGAGCTTGAGAACTTAGAAGCACTATTGGTCAGAGGATTTAGAGCTAGAAAGTCCAGTGAAGATTCCGTTTCAAACTCCACCTCTACCTCCCCTCCCCTCAACCTCCATGACTTTTCTAAGGTCATATAGACCTTAGCATGCATCAGAGCCAGATTTCACACCCAGATCTCCTGGTGCCAAAGTCTGTGTTCCTTCCAGTAGATCATGCTACCTCCTGGACGTTGTTTTAATTAAAAAAAAATTTTAATTACCAAAAACTCATCAGAATTTTGTATCTTCCATAGGTCACAGTAATAGAGCAGCAATAGGAGGAGCATAGAAATTGAAAGGTGGTGGATGCTGCCAATAAGTCAGAAAGCATTTATTAAGTGTTTACTCTGTGCCAGTTTCTGTTCTAAGCTCTGAGAATACAAATAAAAGCAGAAAGAAAGATTTTTTTTCTCTCAAGAAGCTTACTTTTTAATGGGGCGGGATAATGCAAAGGAAACTGAAAAGGGGAAGGGAGAAGAAGGTACCCAGTGCGAGGGGAGCTGGGAAGGGAGGTGTATTTATGAGAAAGTCTGAGAGAGTCAGAAGTACACCATGAAAAAGAATGAAGACATGACTAGCTTGGGCCTCTTCCTTTAGCTGGAGGCTCTAGAAGGAGGAACTAGCCAGTCAGAAGGAGAGAGGTCAGAGTGAGGAAGGTGCTTTCAATCTATGAAGTAAGTCTAGGGGTAGAGTGAACTTGTAGGGTTAAGAGGTTTCTGGGGCATTGTGGGAAAAAATCTAGAAAAGTCAGAAACCATGTCATGTGGACAGTTCTTATTTTTTAGCCTAAAGAAACATTAGCAGTTTAGTTTTTGTCACAGTAGTAAAGGAAACATGAGAAATAAGGAAATTTGGGCCAACAAGTAACCCTGTGATTTTTTTTTTTTTTTTTTTTTTGCCTTCTAGAATACAAGTGATCAGTGGCCTTATTAGTGAGGTGAATCTAGTACTCTAAACCTGAGACTTAATCTGAGTAACCTAAACAGAATTTATAGTTTATCCATAGCTATTAATAGTTCAGCCCCCTAAATCCCTTCTTATAGGAAGGTTTAGTCATACAGTAATGTATGTAGCAGACTGCAGCAAACAAGGCAGGAAAAATGGTACTAATGATAGAGAGGAAGTGGAAAGTGGGGAGAAGAGCCAAGCCTTTTATGAAGGAAAGCAGACCCCTGCCCCTTTTCTGAACATTGTGAGGAGGAAAATAGCAGTGATTAGATATATTAGGGGTGTCATGGGAATCTTGTGATTCAAATGAGAGGAATAACTCCTGAAAATCTTTAAATCTCCATCAAAATATGTCATATCAAAGATGATATGCTGTGTTTTACCCTTTCTACAGGAAAGGTCTCATCTCAGACATGTGTCAGTTTTCGTTGTTTCCCCTGATATTCTAGGACATTTACTTTTAGAGAAGCAAGGTGATATTTGTTACTTTGCTCCCACATATAAACTTTAGGATCTTTGAGCATTATTATTGGTTAATTAGGGTAAACAGCATAAGATTGGAATGGTCATTTCCCAGTCTGATACTCAAAGTCCATTATCAGAATTAGGAAAGTGTGTTATCTGAGAACATAACCCTTATTCACTTGGACAAAAGTAGACATTATGTATTCCAAGAGGAGACCTCAGTTTAGCAGTAAATGGCAAAAAAATAGGGGAGGGGAGCATTTAAAACTACCTGGTTATGCAGATGAATAAACACTGATATGGGCTTAAGTTTGTCAAGGGAGTTCTTGATGTATCTGATTTACTTGGACATTGCCATGAAAATAGTCTCAGAATATCCTCTTGAGTGAAAGTACAGATTGTATGCTAGCCTAGATTCTAGAGAGGAGCTGGGATTTTGTGAGGGAGGAAAACTTCTAATACATAAAGATCTTTATATTAGGGAAAAGAAAGCTTCAGCTTTCAATATAACCAAATTAAATTTGTTTATGAATGTAGTCTCACAGCTTTCTGCTGAGTAGTGCAGTGTGCTTCAGTGTTTGTTCTTAAAGCACCAAGATTAATCATTGCTATTAATGGCTGCTTTAAGTGTTGTTTTCACTTACATTATTGTAGTCATTGATTCTGTTGCTCTACTGACTCTGTTTACTTTGCTATGGAATATTTCAGATAAGTCATCCCATTTAAAAAAATCCTCATTTGTTATTTCTTATGGTGTAATATCCCATTATAATCCTCTGCCAGCCATTCACCAGTTGATGGACATCTATTTCATTTCCAGTTGTTTTTTTTAAGGTACAGACTACCATGAATATTGTGGTATATATGGCACCTTTCTGTTTTTGATATCTTTGGGTACATGTTGTCATGTCACTTCTCAATATTTATAAACTGACTTCTGAACCCACTGCTGTACTGAAACTTCCTTCTCAAAGCTTATCAGTGATGTCTTAGTTATGAAATCTAGTGATCTTAAACCTCCATTCTTGTTGGATTTTTCTATATCTTTTGACATTAATTATCCCTTCTTGGATTCTTTTTCCTTTGTTGACTTATTTAATGTATCTTGATTCTCCTCCTACTGAGCTGACAGCTGTTTCTCAGTCTCTTTCTGTATTGTCATCTAGTTCCTAAACTTCAGCACCCTGAAAGACTGAACCCTGGGCCTGCTTCTCTCTCCTTTCCCCTCTTCTCTTCTTCACGCCTCTTTCCTTACCTTCTCTCTTTGTAGTTGTTTTTTTTCTTCGAGGGCTCACTTGGGGATCTTGGGAGTTATAGTTCTTTGTTATTTGAACCAGTAGCGACTGAGAGCTCACAAAAATAAGTCCCTAATGGGAATAAGGGAAATGAGAAGAGAACCTCACATACCCCTAGAGTATAATCTTGCTTTTTTACCTAGCAACCTTCTTCTGGACAGATGAACAGATGAATTAGCCACAGAGGTATATGTAAACTAGTGAAATCTTTCTGACCTCATTCGTTATTATTATTTAAAATGTTGAAATAGTAAAATACTTGGCACTTTTGTATTGATTTAATGAATAGAATATAGCTTAGTATTCTTCAGAAATAGGTTTTTATTAGTGTGCATGAAGAGTGTCACATATGTTTAGTTTAGCATTCCCATCTAATTCCAGTATAGTACAGACCCATCTGGTCAGTACAATCTCTCTTACTAATTGCTTTTGAATCAGAGAAATGAAATACAGGTAGATAGTCATCTGCCTATAGCAATCTGAGGATGGAAGTGACTGGCAGGCTGTGTATATGGGTAGGTATGAGGAATTCCTATAGAGAACCAGCCTTTATCCTTCAGAGAAGTAATGATATCCCATCTGGTCCCAGAAGTGTACTATCTTACTGCTGGGTCCCAAAACAGTCAGTAAATAAACATTTATTAAGCTACTACTTTGTGCCATGGACTCTTCTAAGTGCTGAAGATACAAAGAAAGGCACAAGACAGTCCCTGCTATCAAATCAGTCACTGTCTCATAGGGCAGTATGTAAACAACTACGTATAAGCATGCTAAATAAGAAATTGGACATAATCAACAGAGAGGAGACTAGCATTATGGTATTGGGAAAGGCTTCTTGCAGAAGATGGACTTTAGCTGAGACTTGAAGGAAGTCATGTGAAGAAGGAGAACATTCCAGGCATGAGGGACAGCTAGTGAAAACAAAGCAGAAAGACATCTTTCAGGTCTTGCCCATGTCCCATTCTTCAAGGGAAACTTTAATTCCTGCCAGGAAGGGAAGCAGGAGGTGGAGGCCAGGAGTTTGGAGGTACTGGACCAGAATTATATCTGTCTGCTTCCTTAAATATTGTTAGTTTTCATGTCAAAACTAACTATATATATAATATATATATTATATAATATATATAACATATATATTATATAATATATATAATATATAACTAGACAATACTGAGGAAAGGCACTGTCCTATGAGGATAGAAGAAACTCAGCCTAAATAAGAGAGAGTCCCAGAACTCACACAAGAGGAAATTTCCTGAAGTTTCTAGTGGAGCAAATCAGAGAGAGGAGCATGATGGAGACTGCTACCATTTTTCGTGTTGGCTTCTTCCTGGAGTCTCATTTTCTCTTTAGCAACCTCAAGTGGATTTGCTGTGGTCCATCTCCTCTTTCTGGAAGTGAGGACCTGAAGGAAATGCAGAGTCTGAGGAGATTACAAAATCTGAAAAGACTAAAGAGACAAGCCCTGCTCTCCCTTAATTTTACCAGCTATGCCTTGGCCCTCACAAAGGATGTTGATCTCCACTAGTGAAAGGAGTCCATACCCCACTGGGCTTTGGGACTAGGGTCTTATCTGAGAAAGAGCAAGAAGACCATTGTCACTGGATACTAGGATATGTGTAAAGGAGGGAGTATGTGTAAGAAGGCTGAAAAGGTAGGAAGAGTCTAGACTGTTAAGGAGGATAAAACAGGATTTTATATTTGATCCTACAGGCGACAGGAAATCTCCAAGGCTGATTGAATGGGGAGGAGGGAGTGGTGTATTCATACTTGTGATTTAGGAAGGATCATTTTGACAGCTGAGTCAATATTAAATTTGAGTGTAGAGAGACTTGAGCCAGGGAGAGCAATCAGCAGGTTATTGAAATCGTCCAGCTATGAGGTGATAAGGAACTGTACCAGGGCAGTGGCAGCATCAAAGAAGAGAATGGGGGCATATACAAGAGATATTACAAAGGTAGAAGAAACTGCAGTACCAAAACTTAGGCCAATAAAAAATTTACCAGTTTCCCAGGGCTAGAGCTGAGATCTTTGCTTATTATTTATCATTCATCATTATTCATCATCAATTTTCTACACCATGGGTTCTAATAAGGAGTGGAGGGTATCTCTGTCAGGTTAAAGTTGGAATCTATATTTTGAATTGATCAAAGGGGTCTTTACATGCTTGATATAAAATTGTGTTATATTTATCAGGAAGTACTATATTAACTAAGCAATGACCACCTGAAGTATTCATTTGAGGATCTTGCTACATGTTAGCAATCAGAGCTCTACTGCATTTGAGTCCGCAGTGTCACTGTTAATTTGTGAAAGAAGAAGTAAACAGAAGCAGGATTTGAGAGTGGGAAGCTTTAATTTAGTAGATACTATATAGAGAATGGAATAGGTTAGGAAATTGAATTTTCAAAAGGGCATTCTTAATTTTTCTATTATAACAATTTTCAAAGCAAAGTGTAGATCTTTAATTATTATTTAAATAATAAAATACATGTAGTTGACTTTTGCAGGGAACCAAATGGTATTTGAATAGGCCTGTGCATTTTTAAATGAATAAGCTACTCATTCCTGTTTAGTACTAGAAAAGGAATAATTTAAGATACGCTGGAAACTATTTTCCAAAACCTGTTTCTTTCCATGGTGAAAAAGTTCTAAATAGAGACATTAGTCAAGGGGTTTGCACACTTGCCAAATATATTCCAAATTTCTTGCAGGCTATTTAAATATAAACACAGTAACAGAGATCTTAGTGGTGAAATAAGTTGGTAGGTTGCCACTGCCAGTCTAAAATTAACCAGTGGTGTTAGGCAATTGTACTAGCTCTAAATAGGCTGAAGTATCAGTTTTGGGGTTTTTTTAAAAATTTATTTGTATTCATTCATTTATTACCTACCCACTCTTGTAGAGTGCACTATTGGAGGTGGTGGTAATGTTGGGGTATCTGAGGAGGTGAAGTAGTCCTTACCCTCCAAGAGTGTTCAGTGTTATAGGAGATGACTTATACAGATATACTTTGTTTACTGATAATAAGCTGCATTTAAAAATCCTGTCCAAAAGACTAGTGTAGATGTCAAATTGCTGTTTGCAGGGCAATCTGTGGTGCTATTTTAACAAAATATATTAAATTCAGCACCAAGAATTATTTGTTGACATGAGAAATTTTCCTACTTGGAACTTTCCTCAAAACTTTTGTCTGAAATAGGACAAATATAATTTACTTATTTACATTTTTGAATTTTACTTTTTTGTCTTCCTTTGTGTAACCTATCAACAACCAATTGTAGATACATTTATAAACTTGTAGGTATTTAGAAGTATCTTTTGTAGGGGGAAAATTGTTTTAGATAGAATATTATGAGTGTCTGGGTAAATGATAATAGAAGGCTTTGTGGAAAGTGAAGGAAAAGCATTTGCTTTCTTAAGGAGCCTTAGAAACAGTTTACTTGGGTGGAGCCAAGGTGGCAGAGTAGAAGCAGACACTTGCTAGAAGTCTCCCCTTAAGCCCAATCAAATACCTGTAAAAAATGACTCTAAACAAATTCTGGAGCTGTAGAACCTACATAATGACGGAATGATGCAAATCTCCAGTCCAACACAGCTTGGAAGGTCAATGGGAAGCATCTGTTGTGCCATGCTGGGGAGCAGAGGACAGTCCATTGTGGGCCATGCCGGCACAGACTGGACCTGAGCAGGCCTCAGGGGGACTGAATCTCTGGCATTTGTGGCGGTTTCCAGAATTCACAACCCCAGAATGCCAAGGTCAAATTGGAAGGTCAGTGATAAAAAACCTGTTACACCAGTATGAGAGAGTGGTCTCACCCCAGCTCCAGGTTGATGGAGGGGGCAGAGGAGCCTACAGCAGCAGAGGCAGGGGCAGGGGCAGCAGCAACAGCTGTTTCTGGAGCTCTAGGCTCACAAATTGTGGGGGAATCAAGCTGCTGACAGTACACACCCCACCACTACCTGAAGGAGAGAACTACTTTGACAAAGAACTCAAAAGTCAAGTAAATGGCTGGGGAAATGAACAAAAACTGGAAAAAGAATCAGACTATAGAATCTTACTTTGGTGACAAGGAAGACCAAAATTTACAAACAGAAGGAGACAACAAAGTCAAAACTCCTTCATCCAAAGCCTCCAAGAAAAATATAAATTGGTATCAGGCCAAAGAAGAACTCAAAAAGGATTTTGAAAATCAAATAAGAGAAGTAGAGGAAACATTGGGAAGAAAAATAAGTGATGCAAAAAAATCATGAGAGCTAAGTCAACTGCTTGCTAAAAGGAACCCAAAAAATGCTGAAGAAAATAACACCTTAGAAATAGACTAACCCAAATGGCAAAAGAGATCCAAAAAGTCAATGCGGAGAAGAATGCCTTAAAAAGCAGAATTGGCTAGATGGAAAAGAAGATGTAAAAGCTCACTGAAGAAAATAATTCCTTAAAGATTAGTATGGAACAGATAGAAGCTATTGACTTTATGAAAAATTAAGAAATTAAAAAACAAAACCAAAGTAATGAAAAAATAGCAAACACATGAAATATCTTATTGGAAAAACAACTGACCTGGAAAATAGATCCAGGAGAGACAGTTTAAAAATTATTGGACTACCTGAAATCCATGATCAAAAAAAAAGAGCCTAGATATCATTGTTCAAAAAATTATCAAGGAAAATTGCCCTGATATTCTAGAACAAGAGGGTAAAATTGATATTGAAAGAATCCACAATCACCTCCTGTAAGAGATCCCAAAAGAAAAACTCCTAGGATTATTGTAGCCAAATTCCAGAGCTCCCAGATCAAGGAGAAAATATTGCAAGTAGCCAGAAAGAAACAATTTGAGTATTGTGGAAACACAATTAAGATAATACAAGATCTAGCAGCTTCTACATTAAGGAATCGGAGGACTTGGCATATGAGATTCCAGAGGTCAAAGGATCACTTACCCAGCAAAATTGAGTATAATACTTCTGGGGGAAAATTGGTTTTTCAGTGAAATATAGGACTTTCAAACATTCCTTATGAAAAGACCAGGGCTGAATAGAAAATTTGACTTCCAAACACAAGAATCAAGAGAATCATACAGAGGTAAACAGAGAAAGAAAAATCATAAGGGACTTAACTACACTTGGACTGTTTACATTCCTACATGGAAAGATAATATTTGTTACTCTTGAGATTTTTCTTAGTATTAGGGTACTTGGAGGGATTATGTACATATAGACAGAGGGCAGAGGATGAGTTGAATATGAAGGGATGATATCTAAAAAAATAAAATTCAGGGGAGAGAGAAGAATATATTGAGAGGAGAAAGGGAGAAATAGAATGGGGAAAATTATCTGTCACATAAAAGAGGCAAGAAAAAGCTTTTTCAGTGGAGGGAAAGAGGGGGGAGGTGAGAGGGAAAGAGTGAACTTTATTCTCGTCACATTTGGCTTAAGGAGGGAATAGATGCACACTGAATTTGCTATGAAAATCTATCTTACACTACAGGAAAGGGGGAGAAGAGGGATAAGTGGGAGTTGGGGAGATGGGAAGAGTGTATAATTAAAAGTAAACACTTTTGAGGAGGGACAGGATCAAAAGAGAGAATAGAATTGATGGGGGGCAGGATACAATGAGGGGCAATATAGTCTTTCACAGCATGACTGTTATGGAAATGTTTTGCATGACTACACATGTATAACCTATATCAAATTGCTTGCCTTCTCACTGGGGATGGGTGGGAAGGGAGGATGGGAGAGAAGTTGGAACTCAAAGTTTTAAAAATGAATGTTAAAAATTGTCTTTATATGCAACTGGGAAATAAGACATACAGACAACGGGGTAGGGAAATCTGCCTTGCCCTACAAGAAAATAGAGGGGAAGGGGATGAGAAAACAGATGGGTGTGATAAAAGGGAAGGTAGATTGGGGGAAGGTATAATCAGAATGGACGATATGTTAGGGTGGGTGGAGGAGAGAGATGGGGAGAAAGTTGGAACACAGAATCTTGTGGAAGTGAATGTTGAAAACAAAAATAAATTAATTTTTAAAAAAGGAGTAAAAACTTATAAAAGTTCAGAAACAAACACAAAAACAGTTTACTTCAAAAAATAGCACGAGTATACTTCCCATTAACAAACTTTGTTTTTATTTACTAGTTTAAAACTTAGAGGAAAGGAATAGAGATGGATGATTCTTTATGATGATATTACTATAGTTTTCAACTAGTAAAAACAACTTTTAAAAAGTTTTATTTTTTAAATTGACAAATTTTGTTTCAAACCATCATAAAAATTCTTGCATTATTCACTGTTGATTTCCCTACAACATGTAATATCCCCAAACAAATAAAAAGCATAAATAGTGATTCCATTGTAACTATATACAGCTTTAAACTTCAGTAGTTTTCTTTTTATTAAAAACGAAGAGATAATGAATTTCTGATAGGTTAATACCAGTATTGTCCACTGTTCTTTATGTTTTATTACCCTTTGAAGTTATCATTTATATAGTCCTAGTAATTGGTTTTGTTGTGCTTATTCCATATCACTTCACTGAAAGTTTTCTCCATATTTCTTTGAAATCTTTACAGTGATTTCTTATAGTGGCAGTAATATTTCAGTGTATTCATGTTCAATAATTTTTTTCTGCTTTCTCCATCGAATAGACCCTTGATTTCTTTCCAACTTATTGTTACTAAAAATAGTGCTGTTATGAGTATTTTCCTACATATATGTCTTTTCTTCCTATTCCCTGCTCTATTCAGACTGGCACTCGACATCAACTCTCCTCCCCTATGCTTTTGTATAGGCTGCTTGGACTTCATTCCTTCCTCATTCTTAGAATCAGTCACTTAGAATCAAGACTCCCCGCCTCTGGTACCACCTTTTATGAGAAGTTTTTGCTTATCTCTCTAGTTTGTTTTCTTTCTTTCTTTCTTTTTTTTCCTTCCTTCCTTCTTTCCTTCCTTCCTTCCTTCCTTCCTTCCTTCCTTCCTTCCTTCCTTCCTTCCTTCCTTCGTAACTTGTACAATTCCAAATTATTTTCCTAAGTACTTGGACCTATTCACAATTCTGCCATTAGGGAATTAGTATCTGTATTTGTCTGAATGCATTTCAGCATTTAATCTTTTCTACCTTTTACTGTCCTTATCACTTCAGAGGAGATGAGATAATAGTGTGAGAATTGTTTTTGTGTTCCTCTAATTATTAGTGACTTTGAATACTTTTTGAAGATGCTTGTTTATACCTCATATTTATTTAGAGAGCTATGACAGCCCAGGGTATTGGTAATAAGTGATATTACTCTTTTCCCACTATAGATTTGCTTAAAGGCGGAAAGATTTCGCCATTATATCCCTTTGTATTTCTTTTTCTGTAACAGCTCTTTTGGCAAGGCTGGCAGTGTTATTATAATCTGAAGATTGTCGCTGTACCCCAGGAATCACTGTTGTTGAAGTGTCAGACAGGAAAAGAATTGCTTCTGGGTTTAATCTTATTCCCTTACTTGAACTAGCTGTTGAAGTACAGTTTATAGAATCTTCTTCCCATGAAATGACTGTTTCTGAATTACTGTCTAGATCAGGCAATCTTTGTATGATGAATAGGCAACTTTTTTTATTTAGAGTCTACTGAGGTGAGTTGTTCTCTGCACATTGGGGAGTCCAAATAAGTCTTCACTAGGCAACAGATAATTACAATGAATTGCCTTTGTAGTCCCTGTCACTCCTTCTTGGGTGATTAGTCTAAGGTACCACCTTAGTCTCTGTGGAAAGAGGAGTGAATCCCAAAACTTAGTTCACTTCCTCCATGTTTAGGTCTAAAGCTGGACTGGAATCCTAAGCTGGCTGTTAACAATCAGCCCAGATTCTTAGACTCCTGGACTGGTATGGCTTGAGCTTCTGGCCCTTGAAATTCTCAACCCTTGAATCTAGAATAGAAAAGAAATAAAAAACCAAGGACCCAGCACTGGTTTTTGGAGGCTATATAGCTTCAGAGGGGGAAGGCCTCATGGTTTTTCCCCCTCAAAGCATTGTTCTCTCAACAGAAGCTGAGAGTGAGTAAAAGACTGACCTCACTCTCCTGGTTGGTAGTCCAGCAAAAAAGAGAAAGTGGAATGGAGGCAGGCTCTTTTCAAGATGCTGGTAGTTCCAGCTATGTATCCTTCTTATGGGAGGAAAAAGCCTCTTTCCAACTATATGGTTGGCCAGTTGGAACCAGTACTCATACGTTGGTCATCACAATTCTGTTGGAACCAGTTCTTCAGTGATTTTTCTGTGAGAGAGCCATCTCCTCTTTCCCAAGCCCTGCTTCATGGCCCACCTGTATTTTAGAGGTATTGCTGGCATGGAGATCTCATAACTAGATGCTGTTTCTCAGTCATTATGACAAAATATCAACTGTAGTAAAAACCCTTTAATATCATTGGTACCAGGAATTGCTCATATTTATAAAGCATTTAGAATTTTTTAAGGTTATCTCATGAGAATATTTCTTCGAGATAGGTAATGGAAGTATTGGATGTAGAATTAGAAAACTTCACTTCAAATCCCAGCTTTTTTGTTGGGTGGCCCAGGGAAACTCCTCTCAAGAAAGAGGCTCTTGTTTTGGACTTAAACAGAGTTCAGATCCATTCTAGGGGAAACCTGCCCCCAAAGTGGAGTGCTTAGCCTTTTGTTCCTTTCTCACTTACTTGTTATGCCACCACCCTGGAGGAAAATCTCCAAAACAGAGCTAAAGTATGGCTCATATCTAAGGTCTTTTGAAAAGGGATTAATAGGATTCCTTTTAGAAAAGGTTCTGAAAGTACAAAATAAATGTCAGAAATAGAATGACTATTTCCTATAAAAAAATTTTAATATTCAAGACTCTTAAGCTCCACATTATCAAGTGCTTTAAACATAAAAAATAATAACTAATTATAAAAACAACTTTGTGTAACTGGTAAAAATATACTTGTCTCAGATTCATGCTATCTGAACAGCTTACTTGCAATATTCAGATCTTTTGGATAACCAGTTGAGTTCCTTCAGATTCAGGTCATCCTGAGTTCCTTCAGTCTTTGAGTTCCTTCAGATTCAGGTCATCTCCTGCAAGAAGTTGTGTGGTAGCAGAAAGCCCCTCTTGTTGGGTGACTGGTGCAGACTGAGGAACCCAGGAGTTCTAGAGTTCATGAGGTAATATGTAAAGGAGAAATTCTTAAGCTACGTTAAGAACCTAGCATCCTAGGATTTCAGTGTGTTCATGAACTTGGATAAGAAAAAACAATTACTAACCTTAACTGGATTTTAGCATTTCATCCATTCTTAAAGCATTATTCTGAAAAGGGGTCCTTAGATTACTCGGACTGCCAAAAGGGGTTCATGACACAAAAAAGTTAACCCCTGATCTAAAGACTGGAAGCACCCATCTCTCAAGAATGCTATTTAATCACTTGTGTTTTGGAGAGAAACACAAAAAAGAAGAGACAGCTAGGGACTTGAAATCAATTCTCAAATTCACCAGGGTAAGCATATATTCCTTTTGCCATGTGTGTGTAGCCACTATTTCTGCTAGAAAATCTTTCCTCCAGACCCACTCCATGCCCAAACCCCCAAAGGTCTAAGAGAGAGCTTCTAGAGTCCCAAAGAAACAAGTTTTCAAAAGGAAGAGTGAAGTCTCTAACTGGGCTTTGTAGCCGACTAAGGAAGGGAGTTTCCCTTTGTCCCTGTTGCCAGTTATCTTCAATACCACTCCAGTCATGGAAACCAGTGGGCTAATCAGGAGTTGGCAGGGAGTAGAGTATGTGTCCCACAGCATGAGGCCATAGTGCAGGATGCCTACATCCATGAGAAATGCCCCAATGCATTTCCTTTGCAGCTGTCAACTCTTAGGCAACTCACTTTGCTTTATTGGGCTTTGGTTTCTTCATCAATAAAATGTGGAGGTTGGGACTTGATCACTAAAACCCTTTCCAACTATGATCCATTTTATATTTTAGGAACCAGAGGTTCAGAGAAGTTAAATTAACTGTCAAGTCATATGACTAATAAGCTGGACCTATGGTTCAAAACTTTATCCTCATCCTAACCATCCCTTAGCTATGGCAGCTACAATTCTGGAATCCTCTTGAACTTTTTCAGATAGTAACCATGAAACACTCCTAGCTCAGGGCTTTTGTAGTTACTAATGAGAGTTATCTTATGCCAACAGTTTAATATGTCAGGGAATCAGAATTATAGCATCCATGAGTAATTTATTCTCAATTATTTCTTATTTTTTTTATTTTAGTTTTAGCATACCTGTGTGAAAGGGGAGAAACTGTCCAAGTACTCATTAACATTGAACTTACATTGATATTAATTGATTAATAAGAACTTGTCAAGTACTTATTACTTTAATATGTTAGGCACCATGCTAAATAGTGGGGGTTAAAAATAACAAGCAAAAACAGCTCTTGCCTTCAAGTAGCTTGTCTTCTAATAGGAGGGAACATGCCAGTTTATGGCTTAGAAAACGCTTTCCTCATAGCAACCCTATGAAGTAGGTATTATAAATATTATTGCTTCTATCTTGCTGACAAAAAAATCTTGTTCTTGGTGTGACATAATATGTTGCACCAATATAATGATGCAAATGAATGAGAAAGCTGGGACTCAAAGTCAGGTCTTTTGATTCTGAGTTTTTCTCTGGCCCTATTTCTAACTTTGGAATGCAGTAAACATCAGTGATGTGTCAAATGTGTGCCTTTATGCAAAGGAACTTCACATAACCAACAGGGGCATTAATTTTCTGGCATTTTAATTGTTCCTGGAGTAAGGTATTCATTAGTACTTCTAATACTCTTGGCAGTTAAATTATCCAAAACAAGTAAATCTAGAAGGTGTCATGTTGACCAGTCTACGGTGTAGTGATGTTTTAGTCTTTGAAGTATGTTTTGAAATAGCAAAGCAGAGTGTCTTCTGTGAGAGATACTTAAAGAATGTAAATAATGTATATAAATTCTTTTCTCATGCTTGAGTTGCTATAGTGTGAGGGGGAAAAGATTATATTTGTTTAGGAGTATCCTTCAACTAGATAATTTTACCATAATTTAGCTATATATATATATATAGCTAAATACTGCTTCAAATCCCACATGACCATCATCCCTCCTCTCTTCCCCTTCCCCCAGAAAAAATTTCAACTGAGAAACCGGGGTTTACAGGGATTTAGAGATGTAGAGTATGACATTAAGGAAGACACTTAACCGTCTGTGTTGCTGCTGTACCCTTAAGGACCATGGGTCCTTTTCATTTAACTTAACAGGTGAAAGTTTCCATATGTCTTGTCTCACCCATTAAAATATGAAGTTGGGCATAGAGACTTTCTTAGTTTTCAAGTTACATTTTCAGCATTTAGCAGTGCTTTGCACATAGCATGTAAGCACTTAATATGTGCTTCATTCATTTATTTTATCACCAACTACTGTTACAGAGGACTGATAAGGAAGCATGCTACTCAACTTTTGACAGAGAATTAATAGACTCAGGATGTAGTATAGGACCTAAGTGTTCAGACACAGCCACTGTGACGATTAGTTATGCTTTATACTGCTTCTTTGTTTCAAGGGTATTTTCTTTTTTTTTCCTTTCCCACTGAGTGGGGGGTGGCAAATGGAAGATAGGAATAGAGTAGCAAAACAAGAAGAGAAAGAAGACAGGACATCTGAGACATTTTTTTAAAAATGCAGTTAAGGTAACGAAACAGAACACTAGAAAGAAGCACAACCAGATAGATTCAAATGCTTCACACCGAATTTATAGAAAAGCTACCTTAACATCATAGAGTACATGCAGAATCCTTTTTCCTTCCGCTATGTGTGTGTGTGTATATACACCCAATTTATTTGATTATTGTTCAAAATAAAAATATTGTTTTTTTAAATAAAGACTGCATTACTAAAAGGAGCACTTAGCTTGATGAAATCATAGGTCTGAATACTCTCCCTCTCTCCCCAAAGGAGGAGTCAAAACAACTTGTTTTATGGTAAAGGGGGCATGATCTAGGATTACTATTTGAGACATTTCTAAATTTAGGTTACTTTGTTATTTCATTAGCTTACTTATACTTGTCTTGGGAATATAGACTTTGTTATATGATGATTCATACTTTGATTACATTATAACATGTGATATATTCTTGTTAGAATAATAGATTGATGGTAAAAGATATGATTTTAGATGGTACATAACATGGCAGAATATAAATCAAGGTGTTAAAACATAGTAATTATACTCTGAACCATGTATTTGTAAAATGAATAGAATTCATGATGCTTGTTCAGCTTGACCACCAAGGATTCGAATTTTTGTGCAACTATCTTTTTGTCCAAAATATAAGACATCATAGATGTCAGTGTTTAAATGCACACATCTCTAAAATAAGCTGAAGTCTAAAGATGTCTTTGATATTTTTCCTCTACAAAGCAAGTTAAATTTTGTTTTGTGAATTGTAAATAAGAGTGGAAAGGCTCATGATGTACATGAAAATTATTATAAAAATATCATAAAAATTATTCCTGGAAAAAATAGACTAATCACAATGATTTTAAAGGAGGACAAATGGACAGTTTATGGGATCTAGTGGTTGGGAGAATACACTGTGTTGAATTTATGAGATGTAGTCATTATAAGCATACCAAATTTTCAGGACTAGGACAGTGCCTTGCACATAGTATTAACTTTATAAATTTTGGTGAATTGGATTGACCACCTTGCTTTTAGTAGTTTTCTACCATTGTTCGTGATAAGTTCCCAGAACATATGTAAACTCAGTTTAGAATTTAAAAAGGTGGTAAAATGGAAGGTAGTGTAGTGTGATGAGGGCAGAAAATAGTACAAATTGGTAAGGCATTATGACCCAAATATTAACATTTGCTCAGTAGTAGAAGAATATGAACAAAAGGAAGAGATATTAAAGTGGTTCTAAGTTAGTGTAGTGCCAATGCAATACCCACAGCAGCCACTGTAGATATGCATGTGCACTTCTAGGGTGAATTCTTCCTCAAAGACGAACCAAGACATTTATTCAAACACCAAAAAGTCAAATCCATCATAGTAATCAAGAAATCTATGCACATTATCAGTGCAGGGAACATGGCCATCCCCAAGCCTTTCCTCCATCAGAACTCCCTATAAACAAGCTCTCTTAGGCAAAATCACTCCCTCTCTCACTCACACTAGCTACTCAGCTGTGCTCTGCCTCCTCTCTCTCAGCTCCACCTCACTCTTCCTGGGGCAGCCTTCCTATTCTACTCATTCAGCAAACTCCTTCCACCATCAGCTCCATGTGACTCAGACTGTGGGCTGGGCCAGAGCTCAAAGCAGGTCATATATGCCTATTAAGGGGACAGGGAATGTCTTCAAATTCCCTGACCATTACAGTTGGTAACGGTATCAAGGCCTTCACATACTAAAGATCTGTTCTTTGCATGAAGATCTGACAAGCTACTGCAACCTATAGAGCAAAAGCACCAGAGCAGCAAGTGGTAGATATTCTGAGAAATGGTGGGAAAGCTTGTATATGCACCAGTGAAACATTTTGTATGTGTACATAAATCAGTTGATAGTCTTTGTAAGTTTCTATGAATTCTTTATTTTAGTCATGTCTTACTATGCTGATGATATTCTTCTACATTCCTGTCTATGAGTGCTTATGTGGTTTCTAGTTCTTGCTACCACTGAGTGTTGTCATGAATATCTTTGTATGTATCAGACTTTTGTTTCTGTCTTTGGCTTCCTTGGGATATTTGCCCAACAGAAAGATCACTGGGCCAAAGGGCATGGCAGTTGGTTACTTTCCTTATATAACTCCACATTGATATCCATAATTGTTGGATGACTCTACAGCTCCAAAAACAGTGCTTTGATATACTCATTTTTCCTAGCCAAAGACTGGTCCCATTTTTTGTCATCTTTGACAACTTTATGGGTATGAATTGAAACCTTAGAATTTTCATTTGCATTTCTCTTACAGTTAGTGGTTTGCTTTTTCTTTATATTCCTGTTATTTAGTAAGATTATACTAAGTGCTTAATGACTGATTGAAATGTATTTTTGTATGGTCATTTATACAGTCATTATATGAAACTTCATATCTTTTGACTGCTTCTTTAAACAAATATATACTAACTTAATCTCAGTGTTAAATATTTGTGTCAGTTCTTTATGTTATTTTTAGACATTTTAATGGTAATCTTTGATGTTTCTTCCCCTCTCCCCCATAATGATTTCTCTTCTTATTCTTTTCAGATTGATTTTTACTTATAGAGAAGTTTTTTTTAAATTTTGGGTAGTCAAAATTAACTTTTATCATTTTCCCAATTCTTTGTTTAATTAAGCATTCTGCCCTTGTCTGTAGCTGTTGCAAGCATCTGATCTCATTTTCTTTTTTTTTTTTTTTTATGGTGCAGCCTTTTGTCTTTTTACTTTATTTCGGTATTTTTCAATACAATTATGTAGCTTCCAAGTGTGTCATGATAGGTTAACGCTCGGTAATTCTGTGTATTTTGTAATTATTTTGAATAGTATTTCTCATTTTATTTTCTTCCCACTCCCCAAGAAGAATTTTATATCACCAGGAACCTATTTTTTCTAAAACCTTTGAAATCTACTCTCTCAAAATCTGGAGTAAATGTCAGACTGTTGGCTTCATGATATTTTTTAAATTTCTTTGTCAAATTAGAGAGAGAGAACTTGACCTCCAGAAGCTGATTGCTGTTTTTGGTGAGAATTAGATCTGAAGTCTGCCTTTCCTTTCATTGATTCCTCCTCTTCTTTAAGGAGAGAATTGTCATGAATGCAAGTTAAGAAATTATTTATTGCTGTTTTTAGAGCAGTTGAGTTCCAACAAATGTGTAGAATTTGAACTCTTCCATCACTTGTAGCTGACTTGTGATCTGTTCCTTGAATTCCTCTTCTATATCTTTCAAGGTGACCTGTAGTCAGGAGTGTGCTGAATACAGCTCATGCCAGCTAGCTAGTTATTAAATTTTCATTCTGAACACTTATACTTTGTAAGTTAGCCGACACTACAAATCACTACAAATTTGTTATGTTCTTGTCTAGACTTACGCAAAGGATGGATAAAATGTTAACAATGCAAATTAAACTTAAAAGTGTGCGGTACCTCTTTCAAGAGCTAATGGTTGTTAAACATTTGCCAGCACACTCCTGCCCAGAGCCTGCTCATGTGACAGTATCATTCTGTTTTTGTGCCCATTGATCTTGCTCCATATGTTCTCCACTGTGCTTCTCCATTCTGGTTCATAGATTCCTCACATAATTCAGTTTTCTTTTTCTTCCCCCAGCTCCTTCCCCCTTAGCCTATCTTGCTTCTTTTTTGCAAGATGCACCCTTCCAGAGCTGTATTCTAGTTACACATCACAACATATTTCAGGGAGGTAAAATTTGCCTCTTTGGATTAGAATCTTCTAGTCCACCTTGTTTGTCAGCCATATTTTGTTCACCTGTTTAGACATTTGAGATGATGGATTTTATTACTGCTCCTTTCTTGGATTTTGTATACTTTCTGGGTATTCTTGCTTGCAAGTTTTTTAGAGATTTAGTTTGGAAGATATTATATACATATAAAAATATATACATATGTATACACCCCCATATATATATAGATGCATATACATACATATGTGTATACAATTTTCTCCTTTTTTCTGTTTAAAATTCATTTGATGATATTTGCAAGATCACAAGAATTACCTTCTTATTAGTCTTTGTTGGGTATGTGCTGTACCATCTTCAAATCTGCTTTTCTCTTATTAAACCATAGCTTTGGGTTGGTAGCAAGACTTCAAACTAATCATTAGAAATGCTTTCTTGATTTCTTTTTGTAAGTACATATATTTCCATGTCAATCACCATAAGTGTGGAAAGTAGTCATCTGGTTTGACAAACTTAGGGATGTTCACTGTCATGTTCTTGAAATGTACTCAGGAAGAGAGCAGACTTCCCTTTTCTTCTCATTAACATATACAGCTATCCTCAACATGGAATCACTAACTAGCACTAAGTATTCTTTCTTCCTTCGGTTCTCAGGAAAGATCTTTCATCTGATAGTCCTGCTGATCTTTATAGTCATTTCTTAGAAGACAAAACTGCTGTTTTCTCTTCCTGTGGTCTTTTTTTCTTCTCTTGGGAAGAGCCTTGTATCTGTTAATTATTGCCAACTGTTCAGAATTCCTTTTTTGCTTTAAATTACTAATTGCTTGTTTAAGGAAAAAGCTCTTTGTTGGTTAGCTTCTCAGTCAATAAAAGCAATTTGAATTCCATAAGCCTTCTACCAAGGATCCAGGCATCCGCCTTCATTCATTTGCTCTTATGGGATGATCTAGAGAGAAACCTTTTAGCAAACAAGTAATGATTTATATATAAGCATATGTTGTTGTTGTTTTTTAAATTTTCAATTATGTGTAAAAATAATTTTTAACATTTAAAAAAAAAATTTTGAGTTCCCAATTCTTTCAACATTATTTTGACTTCAAAATTCTGTCCCTTCTCTCTAGCCTCTTCCTCACCTATGGAGAAGGCAAGCTTAATATGATAAACCCATAATACATATGAAGTCATTCAGAACATTTCCATATTAGCTATGTTGCCACAAGAAGCAAAAAAATAAAAAAATTCACTTTCAGTCCTATGTCACACTCTTCTATTCTCCCTGCTAATCTCCTGATGCTGATAAAGATGCATTTTTTTCCCCTTAGGTTTTACATTGAAACTCTTCCACTATTAAAAAAGGAAGACTTCATCCTTCTTGTCTGTTCAGAAAATGGAAAAGCATTTCTTATATCCATGTACCTTTTTTTTTTGAGAGATGTTTGCTTTTTGTTTATAGATAAGTTGCTTGAAATTTGGCAGATGTGCAGAGCAGAAATAAAAGTATCGTATATTCTGTATAGATCAATGCAAAATTTTTTCTGCTTTCCATATTTGTGTTGAAGTAAGATCTTTAGACTTTTAAAAAATATTCTTACTAATAGTTCTTGTTTGAAGAGTGGCTTTAAGGTGGCATTCTGATGTTAAAAATCAAATATATGTGTGTGTTTTGTAGTTACCAAATAATAGACAAAGCAAGTTGTTATATTTTTTTATTCCTCTCTGTAAATGTAACAACTATGAAGATGTGGTCATCTGCAAAACCCTCCATGTTTTATTTAAAGATACTGCCAAAGTAGATTTAAACCATTAGCAGAGATTTTTTATCATAATGGGAAAATAGATATAAGGATAAGTGATATTCTTCTGTTTTCTTAGGATTTTCCTCTTCTTAAGTCATTTTGAAATGAATCTGAGGGCCTTTGGAATTATCACCTCCGGAATGAATTTCTTTCTTTATTAGTTTGATGGGTTCCCTGGCTTCTCCTAGAAATCATTTTCATAACTAATTCATTAATGCATTTATTTATGCATTTGACAAACATTTAAATGCCTAATGTTATGAACACTGTTGATATCATTGCTGCTTCTTCAGTTCAGTTCAGCAGTTTTTAAAGTAGATATGTCCAAATATCATAGTTCCATGATAGTTTAGATGTCACAGTGAATTAATCTTTACATAACATCTGGAGAGGATTGGAAAGATGATAGAGTTGATCAGAAAATTCCAGGCTCTATAGATTTCCTCTGCAAGCAAAACAAAATTGTGCCTCAGGGACAATATAGAGTGGCAAAAATAGATTTGGGGCAGAACAGTGGTCTTTCTGGAGAAGATCTGAAGAAAGATACCAGGATGGAGGTTCAGCCTGACCTCAGATACGGGAATTTTCACTTCCTGGACAGTGTGAGAAGTCAGGCATCCAAGTAGGGGAAGATAGAGTGAGCCTCTGCTGATGAGGGATTCCAGGCCCAGGTATGCTGCTGAGATATAGTCTTGGGAAAGAAGGAACCAGCACTTGGCTGGTGAGTACAGAAGCAATGGGACAGGGATGCTGCTATTTGTAGGCACTTACAGGAGAATTGAGTTCTTGGTCTAGACCACAGGGGAAAACTGAAGGTCATAGGCCCTGGAGGATTCTCAGGGAGCAAGAGCACTTCACACACAGTGTGCCAGGGGCCCTAGCTGTGGCGTGGAAGTGAAAAGAAGTACAGAGGTTGGGCCTAGTACAAGGATCCAAATAAGAGTGATTGAGGGATTTTTTTTTTTAAAGAGCAATCCAAGAAAAACAAGATTATCAAAAGAAAGTCAACCAACTGGAAAAGGAGATCCAGAATCTTAAGGATGAAAATGACTCCTTGAAAATTAGAATTAGGTAATGGGAAGCCAGTGAATTATAAGAGACTAAGAAGTGATAAAACAAAATATAAAAAATGAAAAATAAAAGAGGATGTGAAACATTTTCTAACAAAAGCAATTGATGAGATGCAGAAAAGGCTTTTGACAAAATACAACACCCATTTCTATTGAAAACACTGAAAACATAGGAATAAATAGAATTTTCCATAAAATAATAAGCAGTATCTACCTAAAACCATCAGCAAGCATTATATGCAATGGGGATGAGCTAGATGCATTTCCAGTAAGATCAGGGGTGAAACAAGGTTATCCATTATCACCACTCTTGTTCATATGGTATTAGAAATGCTAGCTGTAGCAATAAGAGAAGAAAAAGAAATTGAAGGAATTAGAATAGGCAAAGAAGAAACTAAGTTATCACTCTTTTCAGATGATATGATATACTTAGAGAATCCCAGAGAATCAAGTAAATAAAGTAAAAAACTACTTGAAACTTTGGCAAAGTTGCAGATTACAAAATAAACCCACATAAATTATCTGCATTTCTATATATTACTAACAAAGTAGAAAGAGAAATCCCATTTAAAGCTATGGTAGACACTATAAAACATCTGGGAGTCTACTTGCCAAAACAAACCCAGGGACTGTATGAACATAATTACAAAACACTTTTCACACAAATAAAGTCAGAGCTAAGTAAGTGGAAAAACATCAGTTGTTCATGGGTAGGCCAAGCTAATATAATAAAAATGACAATTCTACCTCCTAAAGTAATTTACTTTTCAGTACCATACCAATCAAACTACCACATAATTATTTTCTAGAGCTAGAAAAAATATGAAAATTCATCTAGAAGAGCAAAAGGTCCGGAATATCAAGGGAACTAATGAAAAGAAATGCTAGGGAAGGTGGCCTAGCCCTACCAGATTTCAAATTGCATTATAAAGCTGCAGTCATCAAAACCACTTCGTACTAGCTAAGAAACAGAGGGGTATAGCAGTGGAATAAGTTAGGTACTCAAGATACTGTAGTCAATGAGTATAGCAATCTAATGTTTGATTAACCCAAGGACCCCAGCTTCTGGGATAAGAACTCACTGACAAAAATTGCTGCGAATACTGGATAACAATGTGGCGGAAACTGGGCATAAACCAGTGCCTGACACCATACACAGGAATAAAGTCTAAATGATCTAGGTAGATTGATACTATAAACAAATTAGTGGAGCAAGGAATAGTGTATTTGCCATATTTATGGAGAATGGAGAAATTTATGACCAAATAAGAGATGGAGAACTCTATGAAGTGCAAGATGGATAATTTTGATTACATTAAATTGAAAAGTTTTTGTGCAAACAAACCGAATGCAACCAAGATTAGGAGGGAAGCAGAAAACTGGGAAAGAATTTTTACAACCAGTGTCTGTGATAAAGCCCTTATTTCTGAAATATATAGAGAGCTGAGTCAAATGTACTAGAATACAAATCATTCTCCAGTTGATAAATGGTCAAATATGAACAGGGAATTTTCAGAGGAAGAAATTAAAGCTATCTCTAATCATATGAAAAAATACTCTAAATCGCTATTGATTAGAGAGATGCAAATCAAAACAACTCAGAGGTACTGCATCACACCTATCAGATTGGCTAACATGACAAAACAGGAAGATGATAAATGTTGGAGAAGATGTGGGAGAGTTGGAACACTAATTCATTGTTGGTGGAGCTGTGAGTTGATCCAGCCATTCTGGAGAGCAATTTGGAACTATGCTTTTGGAACAAAGGGCTACAAAAATGTGCATACCCTTTCACCCAGCAATATCGCTTCTAGGACTGTATCCCAAAAAGATCATAGAAATGAGAAAGAGTCCCACATGTACAAAAATACTTATAGCAGCTCTCTTTGTGGTGGCCAAAAACTGGAAATCAAGGAGGGATGCCCATCAGTTGGGGAATGGATGAACAAGTTGTGGTATATGAATGGAATGGAATACTGTTGTGCTATGAGAAACGATGAACAGGAAGATTTCAAAGAGGCCTAGAAAGACATATATGAACTGATACTGAGTGAAATGAGCAGAACCAGGAGAACTTTGTACAAACAACCACCACAGTGTGCGAGGAATTTTTCTGGTAGACTTAGTACTTCATTGGAATGCATGGACTTAAAAAATTTCCAATGGACTCTTGAGGCAAAACGCCTTCCACATCCAGAAAAAGAACTATGGAATTGGATCGCAGGTAGAAACAGACCATTTTCTTTTGTATTATGTTTTGTTTTGTTTTATGGTTTCACCCATTCATTTTACTTCTTCTATGCAACATGTATTTAATGGGAATGTATGTGTAGAACCTATATAAGATTGCATGCTGTCTCAAAGAAAGAGTGGGGAAAGGGGAGGAAAGGAGAGGGAGAAAGAGGAAAAAAAATCTAAGGTATATGGAAGTGATTGTCGAACACTTAAAAATAAAGTAATTGAATTTTTTAAAAAAAGACAATTGATTTGGAGAACAGAACAAGAAGAGGAAACATAATAATTGTATTATCAGAAACTACAATCAAAAAAAGAATCTTGATACAATAATATACAATAATACAAGAAATAATTTTTAAAAAATTGTCGTGAAGTGTTAGAACAAGAGGGAAAAGTAGAAATAGAAAAAGCCACCAGTCACCACTTGAAAGAGATACTTGGAGGAAAACCTACAGGAATATCATAGTATTATATCTGGCAAATTTAAGTATAATCCTGCCTCCCCCGAAAAATTGGCATTCAATAAATTGATAGACTTTCAGGATTTTATTGTGAAAAGACTGGAACTTAATAGAAAACATTACATACAAGATCCAAGAGAAATGTAAGGCAGGCATCAAAGACTAATTAGAAGGTACTCACTAAGGACAAATTGTTTACTTTTTATACATGGAAATGTAGATCACATGTTTAAGATTGTAATAAGTAATTGCGTAGTTCAAAAGGAAGCATGGAGTAGAGCTGAGTATGATGTGATTCTAAAAAGCAAAATGATGAAGGAAAAGGTAAAAAGTAATTATCTCCTACAAATGAGGTGTAAAAGGAAGAGCTGACACAGGAATTAGATGGAGGAGGAAGGCATGTAGTTCTGGAACTCTACTCATCAGGAATAGGTTAAAGAGGGAACTATAAATCTCTCTCTCTCTCTCTCTCTCTCTCTCTCTCTCTCTCTCTCTCTCTATATATATATATATATATATATATATATATATATATACACATAGATATATAGATATAAATAGAAAGATACATACATACACACAGACACACATATATACATACATAGATATACACACACACATATAGGCATAAAAGTCTTCTAAATTCAGAAAGAAAAAGAATGTAAAGAGTTAGGGAGAGGAGGAGAGGATAAGGCAGCCACAGGGAATAAGGTAAGGTAGGTATGGAAGGGTGTGTAGATTAATAGGAATGGGATAAAGAGGGGAAAAATATATATGTTTGCAAGGGTATAAAAATCTTTTTAATTCAGAAAAGAATAGGGTAAGTGAATAGGGTAGAGGGAGAGGATAAGGTAGGGATTCTTGGAGGAGGGATAGATTAAGGAAAAGGAGGGCAGGGTGGCAGGTAGAGGTAAAGTAGAGGAGTGAGGAAGGATAGGAATAGGGTGAGGATAGTGAGGAAAATAGGAAGGAGGAAAATGTATAACAAGTAATTACAATTTAGAATGTGTATTGGATGAATTTACTCATAAAATGGAAACTTATAGCAGATTAAAAATTTGGACTCAACAAGTATGTTGATGCTTTTAGGAAATGCTATAAAAGTGAGAGATACATACAAACATAAAATAGGAGTTAGGAGTATAATTTATTATGTAAACAACTGGGGTTAGTAATCCCGATTTCAGACAAATTTAAAGCTAAAATCAGATTTACTTAAAAGAGAAAAATAGGGAAACTACACTGTGTAAGCCGTATTAATCATTGGTTTCAAATCATATAAAATAACTAGAAAATATTAAAAAAATGAGAGTACACCTGCCAAAATAGACACAGGAACTATAAGAATATAAAGACAAAACACCTTTTATACAATTAGACCTAAATAATTGAAGTAATCTTTATTGTGCTTGGGTAGGTAAAATTAATATAACAAATGACAATTTTACCTAACTAATCTATTTATATAATGCATTCCCAGTTATTAAAAAATTATCTTACTGAGTCATAAAAAATAATAATAGGCATTCATTTGGAAGAGCAAAGGGTCAGGAACTTTAAGGAAACCAGGGGAAAAAGATGTAAAAGAACAAAGTTCAGTAGTATGAAATCATAAACCATATTATAAGGGGAGAGTGATATTGAAGGGTAAAATGGACTATTTTGATTATTCTAATTAAAAGTTTCTGGTATAAATAAAAACCTACGTAGCCAAGAATAGAGGGAATGCAGAAAATTGGGGGAAAACTTTCATAGACAATCGCCTAGATAGAATATGGTTGGCTCACTAGCCTTACCAGATCTTAAATTGTATTAAAAAGCAGCAATCATCAGAACTACTTGTTACTGGCTAAGAAATAGAGTGGTGGATCAGTGGAATAGGTTAGGTATACAAGACAGCAGTCAATGACTATAGTAATGTTTGATAAACCCTGCAGCTTCTGGGATAAGAACTCACTATTTAACAAAAACTACTGGGGAAACTGGAAAATAGTATGACAGAACTAGGGATGGACCAGCATCTTCCATATACCAAAATAAAGTGAAAAGTACGTGATTTAGATATAAAAACTGAAACTATAAGCAAACTAGGAGAGCAAGGAGTCATTTACCTATCAGATTTATGGAGAATGGAAGAATTTATGACTAAAGAAGAGGTAGAGAGCATTATGAAATGCAAAATGGATAATTTTGATTAAATTAAATGGTAAGTTTTTGCACAAACAAAGCCAGTGCAATCAAAATTAGAAGGTAAGCAGAACAGTGGGAAACAGTTTTCATAACCTGTGTCTCTGATAAAGGTTTCATTTCTAAAATATATAGAGAACTGAGTCAAATTTATAAGAATACAAGTCATTCCCCAGTTGATAAATGGTCAAAGGATATGACCAGGCAGTTTTCAGAGGAAGAAATTAAAGCTATCTACAGTCATATAAAAAATGCTCTAAATCACAATTGATTAGAGAAATGCAAATCAAAGCAACTCTGAGGTAACCATGTCACACCTATCAGATTGGCTACCATGACAAAGTAGGAAAATGATTAATGTTGGAGAAGATGTAGGAAAATTGAAACACTAATGCATTTTTGTTGGAGTTGTGAACTGATTCAACCTTTCTGGAGAGCAATGTGGAACTATGCCCAAAGGGTTGTAAAGCTATGTGTACCCTTTGATCCAACAATACCACTTCTAGGTCTGCATCCCAAAGATATCATAAAAATGGGAAAGGAGGGCGGAGCCAAGATGGTGGAGTAGAAGGATGCACGTTTACGAGCTCCGAAACCACAGCCCATAGAATTAATGTAAAAAGAGACCCCATATCTTCTGGACCACTGAAAGGGGTACAGAAACGGAGTGGAAGAGATTTCTGTTCCAGGGATCCCTGGAGACCCGTCCCCAGGGTCCGTCGCGCCCCGAAAAGTGGACCCCACCCCCAGCGCTGCCCTGGCCGCGGCCCCAGAGAAGCTGACCCGAGCAGGCTTCAGGACGGAAGCTCCGGCAGCCGGGAAACTCCCTCCGCCCACAGAACCTACAGGTCAGTGAGAGAGGCTGGGCTGGAGGAGGGGAGCAGAGTGTCTTCGTGACTCGGGTCCTCTTGGGAGGAAGCAGCGACGGCAGAGACGGGGGCAGGAAGCGGAGGAGGCAGAGGCGTGGGCGGCAGCGGCGGCTGCCCGGACTCCCCCAGCAGCAGGCAGGATCTTTATTACTGAAAGTCTCTGCATAAACAACCTGAGGGAGCTGAGCCTGGGAGACGGCCCTGCCCCACCCCACTCTTTTACTGAAGGCCTCTGCATAAAGCCCCTGAGGGAATTGAGCCTGGGAGGCGGTCCTGCCCCCCGACCCGCTCCATTCCTGAAAGTCTCTGCATAAAGCCCCTGAGGGAGCTGAGCCTGGCAGGCGGCCCTGCCCCCACCCCAGCGCCAGAACTAAAGCTTGCTGCGGAAAGCCCATTTGAATCTCAGAGCCCAAGCACTAGCTGGGCGCATCTAGGCGGGGGTGGATAGGAATCTCAGAAGTCAAGTAACCGGCTGGGAAAATGCCTAGAAAAGGGAAGAAAAATAAGACTATGGAGAGTTTTTTCCAACAAATGCAAATGATCCCGACATTCGGATCTGACGAGGACGAGGAAATATTCTTGCCATCAGGAAAAGATGTGGAGGGTGGGGCCTCAACACCCCAGACACCCCAGGGGGATGTCGGATGGGCTCAGGCCTTGGAAGAGCTCAAAAAGGATTTTGAAAAGCAAGTTAGACAGGTGGAGGAAAAACTGGGAAGAGAAATGAGAGAGATGCAAGAAAAGTATGAAAAACGGGTCAATACCTTGGTTAAGGAGACCCAAAAAAATGCTGAAGAAAATAACACCTTGAAGAATAGGCTCACTCAATTGGCAAAAGAGGTTCAAAAAGCCAATGAGGAGAAGAATGCTTTCAAAAGCAGAATTAGCCAAATGGAAAAAGAGGTTCAAAAGCTCACTGAAGAGAATAGTTCTCTCAAAATTAGAATGGAACAGATGGAGTCTAATGACTTTACGAGAAACCAAGAAATCACCAAACAAAACCAAAAGAATGAAAAAATGGAAGAGAATGTGAAATATCTCATGGGAAAAACAACTGACCTGGAAAATAGATCCAGGAGAGACAATTTAAAAATTATGGGACTACCTGAAAGCCATGATCAAAAAAAGAGCCTAGATATCATCTTCCAAGAAATTATCAAGGAAAACTGCCCTGACATTCTAGAACCAGAGGGCAAAATAAGTATTGAAAGAATCCATCGATCACCACCTGAAAGAGATCCAAAAAGAGAAACTCCTAGGAACACTGTGGCCAAATTCCAGAACTTTCAGCTGAAGGAGAAAATCTTGCAAGCAGCTAGAAAGAAACAATTCCAGTACTGTGGAAATACAATCAGGATAACTCAAGATCTAGCAGCTTCTACATTAAGGGATCGAAGGGCCTGGAATAAGATATTCCAGAAGTCAAAGGAACTAGGACTCAAACCAAGAATCACCTACCCAGCTAAACTGAGCATAATACTTCAGGGGAAAATATGGTCTTTCAATGAAACAGAGGACTTTCAATCATTCTTGATGAAAAGACCAGAGCTGAAAAGAAAATTTGACTTTCAAACACAGGAATGAGAAGAAGCATGAAAAAGTAAACAGCAAAAGAAGTCTTAAGGGACTTACCAGAAGTGAACTGTTTACATTCCTACATGGAAAGACAATATTTGTAACTCTTAAAATTTTTCAGTATCTGGGTAGTTGTTGGGATCACACACACACATGTACCTGCATGCACGCACGCACACATACACACATGCACACACATACAGAGACAGAGAGCACAGAGTGAATTGAATAAGATGGGACCATATCTTAAAAGAAATTAAGGTAAATGGTGAGAGAGAAATGTAGTGGGAGGAAAGAGGGTGAAATGGAATGGGGTAATTATATGTCATTTAAGAGGCAAGTAGGAGACTTCTTAGTGGAGGGAAAAAGAGGAGAGCTGAGAAAAAAAAAAACAATTAGTTTACCCTCATCACATTTGACTAAAGGAAGGAATAAAATGCACACTCATTTTGGTATGAAAACCTATCTTACAGTATAGGAAAGTGGGGGAGAAGGAGATAAGTAGGGGGGGGATGATGGAAGGGAGGGCAATGGGAGGAGGGAGCAATTTGAAGTCAACGGTCTTGAGGAGGGACAGGATCAAAAGACAGAAGAGAAACAATGAGGGGCAGGATAGGATGGAGGGTAATTCAGTTAGTCTTACACAACACGACTATGAGGGAAGTCATTTGCAAAACTACACAGATAGGGCCTATATTGAATTGCCTGCCTTCCCAAAGGGAATGGGTGGGGAGGGAGGGATGGGGAGAATTTGGAACTCAAAGTTTTAGGAACAACTGTTTAGTATTGTTGTTGCTACTAGGAAAGAAGACATACAGTTAATGAGGAATAGAAAGTCATCTGGCCCTACAGGAGAAAAGAGAAGATGGAGACAAGAGAAGAGAGGGATGACAGAAGAGAGGGCAGATTGGAGATAGGGAAAATTAGATTGCTTGGGGTATTGGGGTGGGGGGAGGGGTTAAAAGGGGAGAAAATTTGGAACCCAAAATTTTGTGAAAATGATTGTAAAAAGTTAAATAAATAAATATTTTTAAAAAATGGGAAAGGAATCCACATGTATAAAATATTTATAGCACTCTTTTTCTGGTTGCCAGGAGTTGAAAATTGAGGGGATGTGAATCAATTAGGCAATGGTTGAATAAGTTGTGGTACATGAATGTAATGGAATACTGTTGTTCCGTAAGAAATGATGAGCAGGTGGATTCAGAAAAATCTGGAAAGACATGAATTGATACTTATTGAAGTGAGCAGAACCAGGAGAAGATTATATATGATAACAGCAACATTGGGCAATGACTAACTTTAATAGACTTACCTCTTCTTAGCAATGCAAAGATCTGAGATAGCTCCAAAAGACTCATGATGAAAAATGCTGTTCAAATCCAGAAAAAGAGCTATGGAGTCTGAATGCAGACCAAAGCATACATTTGCTCACTCTCTTTCTCTGCCATTTGTTTTTCTTATTTCTTCTTTCTTGTTCCTCCCATTGGTTCTAATTCTTCTTTACAGTAAACATGACTAATGTGAAAATATATTTAGCATGAATGTATATGTAGAGCCTATATAAGACTGCATGCTATCTTGGGGTGGAGAGAGGAGAAAATTTAGAACTCAAAATCTTTTGGAAGTGAGTGTTGAAAAATAAAAATAAATAAACTTTTAAAAAGACTGTGATTGTCTCAGAATATTGTTGTTTGCAGGAAATGATGAACTGTTGGATTTAGAAAAAATATGGAAGTATTTGGACTTATGAAGAAAGATGCTATTAACCTTTAGAGAAACAGATGACAAGTGGAAATAAACATAATATAGTTGTATATATGTCTTTGAATGTATATGTGTGTATGTGATTGTTTATGTTCTTGAAATAGAAATTTTTTTCTTTGTATTGAATTGTCTCATGTTCTCTGTCCGTGCCAATGTTTTTTTTCTTATTTTATATTAAATTTAAATTAAATTTATAAATTAAAATGAAGCACAAAGCATAACATCTGTTGTCTAGTGAAGGTATGTAGCTATGTGCTAACAAAAGTCAGTATTATTACTGATTAATATAGTAGGAGCTCATGTTTAGAATAATGCTTTACAGTTTACCAAGTGCTTTTCTCAAATCACTCTATTTTAGTACAGATATTATTATTTTCATTTTATGGATGAAAAAACTGAGACTCATGGAGATTGGACTTATTCATGGTCACATTGATGTTAAGTGGAAGATCGGGCATTAGAACTTCTATTTTCTGATTCAAAAACTGCTCTTTGTACTAGAGGTTGTCTCTTTACCATTATTTTTACATGTTTATTCATAATATAGGGCTTATTTTGCATTGTTTATTTTTATTTATGATGTTTTTATCTGTGTTATCTAAGCACTCTATCTAATTAGATCATTTATAATTACCTTTTTCAAGTAGGATAGTTTCTCCAACTCCCTTGACATTTGATCTGGTGCTCAGTTGGATGGTGAGGGTAATTGGAACTTCTAAGAGTAGTTTTTCAAAATGTACTGCCAAGACACCTTCTACCATTCCCAAATGGCACAACTAACCTGTTTTCATACCAAGTTATTTAACCGTTTAAGCCAGCAAAAGTTTGTTAATCACCTATTACCTTCCAGGCAGTATGCTAGGTGCTGGGCATATGAAGACAGTGAAACAGTAGTGGCTGTTGCTGCATTTATCATCATCATTATTATCATTATTGTTAAGATCATTTATTCTTTTGGTGTTGAGCCTTTTCATTTTGTTGGAGTGTGGCACTCCTGGTGGAGATTTTTGTTCCATAGAGATCAAGAGATGTCTGCAACTTAAAGTCTTAGAGTTGCCAGTGGCATCAAGGGTTTGAGAGACTTGGTCAAGATCACACAGCCAATCTGTCTCAAAGGCAAGATTTGAACCTTGATCTGCCCAACTCTGAGAACCCTCTACCCACTACCATTGTTGTTAACTCCTGCTTACTCTGTTGACTTTCTGTTTACTATTATGCTGCCTCATTATTCTCGTTATTGTGTTGATGATGATGATACATCCAGGCTGTAAACCATAAACCAAGAGTCAAGCCAAGTTTTGTACTATTCAGAGATGGCAGCAAGGCAATGGGTGATAAACAGTGCACAGACTCAGCTGTTTGATCCACTTGCATCCCTCATTGCCAAACAAGGTTTCACTCAGATTGCTAAAATGTTGGCCCTTTCATATTTAATCGTTGAGTTTTCTAAGAGTCCAACTTCTCTGGGGGAAAAGGAGAATGCAAATATATTTACTTAGAAATGTGCCTGATAATTGTTTTCATTGCTTTATATGTTTTCACAGCTAAACTGCTAGAAAAAGTTGAACACACTCTTGCCTTCTTTTTCTTTATTCTGACCTAATTCTCATCTTTTTGTAATCTGATTTCTGACTTTATCATTTCACTGAAACTGCTCTCTCCACATTACCCATGATCTGTTAATTGCAAAATCTGATGGTCTTTTCTCAGTCCTCATCCTTCTTGATCTCTTTGTAGCATTTGACACTGGTGACAATCCTTTCTTCAATATTCTCAGTTTTTGTGATTAATAAATCAGTTAATGAGTAAACATTTGTTAAGTGCCCATTGTGTACTATGGGCACTATATAAGTGCCGGGGATACTGAAAGAGCAAAGGATAGTTCCTGCCCTTATAATCATGACATTACTCTCATTTGGTTCTTTCTTCATTATACTCCCTCTCATTATTGTTATTGTTTTCGTTGGTTCTCTTACCTATCAGGATATTTTTACTTAGTTTCCCTTGCAGGATCTTCTTTCGTACCTGTCATGCCAGTGAGATACCACAGCAGCTGCTGTGGTTGTGCATGCATATTTCCACAGTAAATTCACAAACTATAAACTCTCTTTCTCAAAGACAAAACCAAATACTTACTCAGATACCAGAAAAGGCAATTCCACCGTGGTAACAAAGAAGTTTGTACCCATTACCAATAGAGGGAGCCATCCCCACGCCTTCCCTCCATCAGGCCTCCCCACAGACAAGCTCCCTTAGACAAAATGCCCCTCTCTCACCTAGGCTAGCTGCTGTGCCCTACTCTTTCTCTCCCAGCTCCACCTCACTCTTTCTTCCTGCTATACTCTTCTGGCTCTACCTGCTCAGCAAGCCCCTCCACCATGCCATGTGACTCCATGTGACTCAGGCTGTGGACTGGGTCAAAACTCAAAACAGGTCACATGGGCCTGTTAAGGGGCAGGGAAGATCTTCAAAGTGCCTTAACATTACAATAGAGGCAGCTAGGTGGTTCAGTGGATGCAGGAGTCAGGAGGATCTGAGTTCAGATTTCACCTCAGACTCTTCACACTAATTGTGTGATCTTGGGCAAATCACTTAACCCCAGCTGCCTCATTCTGGGTCATCTCCAGTCACCCTGATGAATATCTGGTCACTGGATTCAGATGGCTCTGGAGGAGAAATAAGGGTGGTGAGCTGCACAGCTCTCCCTCACTCAAAACAAAGTCAAGTGCAAGTCATGTCATTATTTCTCTGATGGCCTGGTCTTCTTTGGCAATGAAGGACAAAAACACACAACATTACAATACCCTGTCCCTACTATTCTCTTCTTTCTCTGTACTTCTTTTGGTGAACATGTCAGAACCCACGGATTATATTATCATCTTTATGCAGAAGGTTCGCTGATCTTTTTTTTTCACCCTAGTCTCTCTTTTGAACCCCAGCCTCACATCACTAGCTGCTTATTGGACACTTTGAACTGGGTATCCCATAGGCATCTCACATATATCACCTCCAAAACTGAACTCATTATCTTTCCCCCCAAATGTAATCCTCTTTCAAACTTTCCTGTTTCTTTCAGGGATACCACCAGTATTCTAGTCAATCAGGTCTGCATCCTTGACTCCTTAGTCCTCCACACTCTACATATTTAATCAGTTGCCAGATCTTGATATGAACCATTCACACATTCTGATCTCAGACCTTTTTGTAATAGCCCTTAAATTCTCTCTGATTCAAATCTTTCACATTCTGAATCTGTCCTCCACAGATTTTCCAGAGTGAGATGACCTATGTCTGACCATGTCACTATTCTGCTCAAGAATCACAAGTGGTTTACCTATTTACCTTTAGGATCAAATGCCAACTCTGCTCAGAACTTGAAGGCCTCGCAGTCTAGCTCTATCTATTTTTTCAACCTTTTTTATTTATTAGTCCTCTTCATACATTCTAAGTTCACGCAGGCATATTTGCTATTCACAGAGCTAAGAATTCTGTTTCCTTCTCTTTGTACATGCCTAGAATGAATGAAAGAAAAAGCATTTATTAACCACTATTTGCAAAGCACTGTGCTAAGTGTTAAGAATACAGTTAGAAATGGTAAAACAATAATTGCTGTCAAGAAGCTGCCTTTCTGATTAGGGAGATAATACATACAGGTTTCAGCTACAGGTAAGATGAAACAGTCCTATGATCCTTAGAATATAGTGACAAAACTTTTATGCAACTTTTTTAATGTTATTTCCCCTGATAAATTCACATCAATTTCTAATGTTGAACCATTTTCTAGTTTCTTTTTGGGGGCCTTCAGTAGCTGCAACTGCAGCTATAGAATGCACTTCCTCTTCATCTCCTTTTAATATTCCTAGTTTTTGTCAAAGCTCAGCTCAAGTCCTCCACTCAACATGACACTTTTCTGCCCCGTCCTAGCTGCTACTCTTCTTAAAAATTATCTTTTGTTTATTTTGCATGTGCTTTTCTACACTCTATTAGACAGTTCTCACTTTATGTAAATTTGTATTATACAAATTCAACTTTACATAAAAAATTCTGAAAGAAATCCACATACCAACAAAACTCTTATGTTACCTATGTTAACTTTATTGTGCATAGTACATTGCTCTCTCTCTGCTATTGCTCCTAGGCTTGTCACTCTGAGACCTCCCCTCCTCCCCACAAAAAAAACCCTCCAGGTGAAAGCATAAGAACTGATGCTTGGACAGACCAGACTCTGTGGATGGGACTTGGCTTGGAGACCTCTGCTCTGCTCCCCACACCTGCCCTTTGTGTCCCCTCCCCTCCATATCTGTCTTCCATCTGGTGTGTCCCTTCCTGCCAGTGCATATTCTTTCCTCCTCAATTGCTCATTCTCCCCTGTCTGTATCCAACTCTGACCTGTCTGCTCCTTCAGACCCCTCACTCCCTCCTCTGGTTTTGGCCAAGCCCCCATGTGGCAGGCCTAGGCCTTGCTCCTCCTGCTCTCGTTTCTCTGTCTCTGACCCCAACATGTCCTCTGGAGGAAGGGAGCCAGCAGTCCTCTTTCTGTCTTCTTCCTTTCCCCACATCTCAGGGCAGATTCATATTATGTAAAAATCGCTTTATGTAGAGGTCTGTGGAATGGTCAGCTTACATTAAAGCAGGAAGTGTCTGTAAATGTAGTGTATTGTATTTGTGTATGTGTATATATATATATATATACATATATATATATATATATATATATATATATATATATAAAACACATACCTTATCTCCCTCATAAGATTATAAGCTTCTTGAGGGCAAAAACTGCTTGTATTTGTATCCCTAGTATCTACCATAATTCCTGGCACATATTAAGTACTTAATAAATATTTGCTAATTGATTTATTGTTCATATTTGTCTCAACTAAATGATTTACTTTTTCAATACTATTCTTTTCCTAAGTATGTTAGCAGCCTGGTACACAATTTGACTTGAATTAATATAAAAAATTCCCTATTTTCAGAACTCCAGAGAGGGCAAAAGTGAGGCAAAGATCTCAATTATTAATGAAAACTTGAAAAATTCAAATGACCAGTTGTTTGAAACTCAAGCTACATGCGTCTTTCTTAGATTTATGAAAGGCTAAGAAAAGTTTCAATATTTATTTTCATAAAATGGTGTAAGACTTATCATCTAGTTACAGTAATTGTTTCTGTTGTTTTATGTAAACAACAGATAGAGAGAAGCTTAGGCCTTGATGCTCAAATTGATGTTACTTTCTATTTTAGACAAGATTAGCTTTTATTGAGTAAAAGGCTTGCCAGCCTAATCTGTTCAACAAATCTCTAATTTTCACTGTTTACTTGATGCCTTTTAAAGTTGTTTTATGAAATTTACTATAGTCATAGGGTCTTGCAGTGATAGAGCTTTGACATAATTTATGTGGAAGTACAATGTAGTGAAAAGAGTAGAGAGTATAAAATGGAATTTGAACTAGAATTCTAAGACTCCTATTGTGAGACCTTGTAGAAGTTATTGAACTGAGGTAGGCACTGGTAACTCTCAGGAGGGAATTGTTTTGGATAGCTTTTAGAGTTCCTTCCATTTTTGAATCTATGGTCTTACGAACTAATTCAATTTCTTAATGTTATGAATGAGGAAAAGATAGAGCCTAGAGAGCTAAAATGATGTGCCCTAGTTCACACAGTTAGTTAGTGGCACAGCTGGGATCCAAACCTAAATATCCGAATTCCTAGCCTATCACTCTTTTCTACCACACCACAAATTCAGTTGAGCAAATGTTTATTAAACCCTGCTCTTTGCTCACCAGTGGTACTCACTGATGATTATACATAGAGAAATGAAACATCCTTTACTCAAGGAGTTCATATATTATTATACTTGTGTACAACATTTCTTTAGATGATTAAACACAAAATTTATACAAAATATATTCAGAAAAATTTTAGAGATGTCATCACTAAAAACTGGGGGAGATAAGACTGACCTCTTGATTATAATTACTAGAGAGGTTCGCATATTTCTATTCTGAGGTTTACCTGGAAAGAATAATGAAAACTCATGTTTATCAGGCACTTGAAATTATTTTTAGGTTATTTGTAGTTATTGTATCTAGCTCAGAAAACTTTCCCTAAAACAAAATAAGATAAGAATTAGTAGTATCTTTCCCATTTTAAATATGAGGAAATAGTATTTAAGAGGTTAGTGATTTGGCTTATTCCTTAATAAAGGCAGTGACTATCTAAGGTGGAATTTAAATCCAGATTTCAGTTGCTCAACAAGCATTTAGTAAATGTGTACTATGTACCAGGCTCTGTGATAAATGTTGGGTGTAAAATTAAAGGCCAAAACATGGTCCTTACGCTCAAGGAGTTCATATTTGAAAGAGGGAAACAACTTGCAAATGACTGTGCACTTACATAATCTCAGAAGAGTGTTATTAGCAGTTGCAGAGAGGGAAAGGATGGGCCAGGAAAAGCCTCTTTTATTTTATTTTTTGAAAAACCTGTTTTAGAAGATGGCATTTGAGCTGCATCTTGAAGGACCTAAATTGACATCAACCAAAAGCTCTGTAAACCTTAAATCACTATAATAACTGAGAAGTTACAATTGTTCTAGAAGTTTCCTATCATCTTAAATTTCAATTTTAGAAATGTTTCATCATAGTTTTTAGTTTCCCTTTATTTGATAATAATGACAGTAGTTTGACTCTAGATTTTTATCTCTAAGCTCCAAGCTTTCCTCAGTATGTAGAGATAAAATATACTAACATTGTTACTACTTGAGGTAACTTTTATTATTTCATTTTTTTATTATCATTCCCTAATTTGTTTTTTGTAAATTCAGATTTTGGTATCCATATAGATACAAGAAAAACACATGAGTATATAATCATATTTTTATTTGTTTTCATATATTCCTGCATTATTATTGAGAAATTTTTCTTGTTTATTTGAAAGGATATTCTAATAGAAATCTTGAATATCAAGTATCTGTGATGACTTGTCAATTTATAGTACAGTATAGTATCTTAGATTTGATATAGATTCAAAGTATAGAAATGTATTTCATTTCCCCCACTAATGGATATTAAGATTTTTCATTGATAATGAGAACAGAATAAGCTATCAGCACTGGATAATATCCTTTAGTTCAAATAGCAATGAGAACCTGCCTGAGATCTCTCTTCCCTTATTCCAATTTGGGCTCATTTTCTGGTGGGTTATTTTCCTAGCAGAGAGAGAGGCCCTTGGTATTCTGAATTTTATTCTACCCATTCTGTGTGTGGCTCTTGAGGTACCTTAGATTTTATTTTTTTTATGCTGTAAATGGGAATTATCATTTCCTTTTCAAGACTTTCTGAGGTTCCTCTATAAATCCTTAAGCAAACGTAATTTGCATTTTGAATTAAGATAGGGAACCAGGGCTTCTATAGCACTCTATTGTGAAACCTTTATCTCCTATACCTCCCTTGATCATTCCCCTTCCACCCAACCCCCCTGCCTCCAGCCTTTAATTTTCTTTCCTTGAAAAGTGAGAAATTCATCTGGTAGCTAAATTTTATTCTAATATCCAAAGCAGATTTATTAACCTTTGTAATAATAGACCAGTAATTAGAGAATAGGTTAAAAAAAACTTGATAGTTTCATATTTAAGCAGATTTAGTATACTTTAATAGACATAAATCAGAATTTGAGACAGATGACTTCTGTATGATTCTCTATTAGAGGGCTTTAGGACAGTACCATGGATAATTGTATGCTGCTTAATTTTTTTTGTTGTTTATAATAAAGGTTCAAATTAAATCGAGACTCTACAGGGTAACTAGAGTCATTAGAAGTGAACATTAGAATATTTATTCATTATCTTTACCTGGAAGGCACTATGGCCACTACATGTAAATATAAATGTTATTTATCCTTAGCCCTTTAATTTATAGTCCAGTTGTAGAGATGCAATTTATGTAGGTACCTAAAACTAAAGTATGAGTGTTAACTAGGACCTCTAGGCAGGTAAGTCACAGATACAAATATTCAGCAGTCCCTTTCCCAAGTTTCAATCCTTACCACTAATTGTCCTATTAGATATTTCAAACTAGGTGACCTAGAGTTATCTCAAATTAAATATGGCCACACCAAATTTATTTTTTTCCCTCAAAGGCCTTTCTCTTCCAAACTTCCCTATTTCTGTAGAGGGTACCACCATTCTTCCATTTTCCCAGGTAACCTTGTCATTATCTTCCATTAATTCTTCCTAACCCCACATATCCAATAATTTGTCAGATGTTTCCATTTCTACTTCTACAATATCTTTTACAACTGATCTGAACTCGTACAGCTACCATTTTTGTTTAGGTCTCCATCCAGTTGCCTCATAGCAGATCTCCATGGTTCAAGTCTCTTCCCACTTCTGTCCATGCCTCTTGTTGTACTTCTTTGTTATAATGATTTGAAGGTCTCACTCTCTCTCAGTTAAGTTTGTTCCACAACTTAGTTTTAATGAGTGACGTAGCTGAAAAAAATGCCATATTTCTGTTGTTCACTTATGCTCACATAATTAGTAGTATTTTCCTTCTATGGTTTATGTGCAGCAATCTTTAAAATCAGCTATTCTTTTTGTATCAGTTTAATTTAAACTAGAAAATATTTGCAAATCCAGTTAATTGGACACAAAATCCGCAGTATATTGAAATATGCCAAAAGTGAATTAGACTGGGCACCCTTGTTCATCCTTCTATATTGTGAGATTCCTATTTTTCAATCAGTTAGCATTAGTTACCTCAAGATACCATACTTGACCATCTTACACACAGACCAAATTTGGGTTACTAGTGTCAGTGCACATTAAATATTATTAAAGCTTGATTCTTTCTTATTTTAGAATTTTCTTGTACATCCCACTTTGGAGTGTAGGGAATTTGATCCCTCTGTGCTTCCCAGATGTATCACCTGTGATGTCATACCTCTTTAGTTGTATACCTGATCTAGTACAATTCATTTTTCATCTTTGCCTTCTTCGGTATGAATTATTGTTATTGTTTGGTTGTTTCAGTTTTGTTCAACTCTTCATGATCCTGTTTAGGGTTTTCTTGGTAACAATACTAGGTGGTTTGCCACTTCCTTCTCCAGCTCATTTTACAGATGAGGAAACTGTAGGCTCACACAACTAATAAGTGTCTGAGGCCATATTTGAACTCAGGTCTAACTGATTCCAGACCCAGTGTTTCATTTACTACACCACCTAGCTACCCCATATTGTCTAGCATATTGTGAGAACTCTTAACTATGATATTAAAGATTCCAAATATGCTACAGAAAATAGTTACTTAGAGAAATCTTCACAAGTCTTTTCCATTTTACTTTGAGTTTGTTGTCCTTTCAGTTCTATTCTTAAATGCCCTTAGGATTCTTTAGCTTAATTTGTTTTCTTTCCAAGCTTTCTGTAAACTTGTTTTTCCCTTTGCTGCTTCTTCAATTCATCATTATTCTTAGTCGTTTCTGCAGACATAGTTCTATTCCACACAAAAGTTTACCGTGGCTGGCATATCTCTTCTCCTGGCAAAGAGACCAAATGTTTGTTGGCTGATATTTCTTGTTTCTTTTAGACTTCTTATGAAGGTTTACATTAATTGTACTTCCTTAGGTGATTTGGATAACCTTTTACTGTCTGGTTTATCAATTTTCCATTGTTTTGTTGTCAGTAGTTTTTAAAAAATAGATCAGGTTCTCATTTTAATTTTTTCCCCTAGTTTGGTACAATCTTGATTTTTGCTCCGACAAATTGACGGCTTATACAAAATCATAAACACAGCTGATCCAGAGATGGCACTTAGATCAGTAGTCAGTTATTTTCTGTCATAATATAGCTCATTCATTTTTTGTTAGTTGTTGCTCACTGTGCTCATTTCTTTTTGTAAATTAAGTAGTATTTTATTTTTTATAATTACATGTAAAGGAAATTTTTAACATTGACTTTTAAAATTTTTTGAGTTCCAAATTTTCTCCTTCTGTCCTCCCTAAGAAGGTAAGCAGTTTGATATGTATATATATAATATATATAATTATATATGTTATATATAATTATATATTCATATATATCCAACTAGATTATGTATGTGCAAACTTGTAAAACATTTTTCCATATTAGTCATGTTGTGAAAGAAGAAATAGGCCAAAAGAAAAGAAAAAAATAAAGGAAGTGGAAATAGTATGTTTTTAATAAACATTCATCAGTTCTTTCTCTGGATTTGGATAGCATTTTCTATCATGAATCCTTTTGTATTGCTGCGGAGTTAAGTCGTGATCCACACAATGTTGCTGAAAAAACAGTCCTGCTTGTCGTTTCTTATAGTACAGTAGTATTCCATTACATTCACATACCACAACTTGTTCTGCCATTCCCCAATTGATGGGTATCCCCTCAAATTCTAATTATTTGCCACCACAATAAAAAGCTGGTATGAATATGTTTGTACATATAGGTCTTTTTTGTGATCTCTTTGGGATACAGACCAAGTAGTGGTATTGCTGAATAAAAGGGTATGCACAGTTTGGTTGCCTTTTGGGTACAGTTCCAAATTGCTCTCCAGAAAGGTTGAATCAGTTCACAACTCCACCAAAAGTGCATTGTGTTCCAATTTTCCCCACATTCCCTTCAACATTTATCATTTTTCTTTTCTGTCATGAGCCAACTTATAGATGTGTTGGTGGTACCTCAGAATTGTCTTAATTGACATTTCTTTAATCAGTAGTGAATTAGAGCATTTTTTATATTGCTGTAGATAGTTTTGATTTCTTCATCTGAAAACCGCCTATTCTTATCCTTTGACCATTTATCAGCTGGGGAATGACTTATATTCTTATAAATTTGACATAGTTCGCTATATGTTTCAGAAGTGACATCTTTATCAGAAATACTGGCTTTGAATATGTTTTCCCAGATTTCTGTCTCAGTTACATTGGCTTATTTGTGCAAAAGTTTTTAAATATAAATAATTTATATTATAATCAAAATTTTCTCTTTTGCATTTCATAATGCTCTCTATCTCTTGTTTGATCATAGATTCTTCCTTTCTCCATAGATCTGATAAGTAATACCCATTTTGACCTTATCTTGCTGTTGACCTTGGAAAACTGTCTATACTTATATTCTTTTCTAGTTTTCCCAGAAGTGTTTGTTAAATAGTGCGTTCTTATCTCAGAAACTGGAATCTTTGGATTTATCAAACACTGGGTTTTGGTCATATACTACTGTGTTTTGTGTACCTGATCTATTCTACTGATCTGTCATTCAATTTCTTAGCTAGTACCAGATAGTTTTGATGATTACTGCTTTATAATATAGCTTGAGAACTGGTATTACTAGGTTACCTTCATTTGCATTAAAAATTAATTCCCTTGATATTTTTGACCTTTTGTTCTTCCAGATAAAAATTATTATTATTTTTTCTAGCTTTATCAAATAATTTTTGGTAGTTCAATTGGTATGGCACTGAATAAATAAATCAATTTAGGCAGAAGTGTCATTTTTATTATATTAGCCTATCTGTGAGCAATTGATATTTTTCCATTTGTTTGGATCTGACTTTATTTGCATGAAAAGTGTTTTGTAATTGTGTTCATATATAGTTCCTGGGTTTGTCTTGGCAGGTAGACTCCCAAATATTTTATAATGTCTACAGATATTTTATATGGAATTTCTCTTTCTATCTCTTGCTACAGGGCTTTGTTTATATTATATAGAAATGCTGATGATTTATATGGGTTTATTTTCTGTTCTGTAACTGCTAAAATTGTCCATTATTTCATGGAGTTTTTAAATTGATTCTCCAGGATTTTCTAATTATACTATCATATCATCTGCAAAGAGTGATAGTTTTTGTTTCCTCATTGCTTATTGTAATTCCTTGAATGTCTTCTCTTATTCCTATAACTGACATTTTTAGTATAATATTGAACAGTAGTGGTAATAACGGGCATTCTTGCTTCAGTCCTGATCTTATGGAGAAAGCTTCTAGTTTATCTCAATTAGAGATAAAGCTTCTGATAATTTTAGATAGATATTACCTATCATTTTAAGAAAGAGTCCATTTATCCCTGTGCATGGTGCTTAATAGGAATGAGTACTGTATTTTGTCAAAAAACTTCTTCTGCATCTTCTGAGATAATCATGTGATTTCTACTGGTTTTATTATCGATATGGTCAGTTATGCTGATAGTTTTCCTAATATTGAACTAGCCCTGCATTCAATGCCATAAGTCCCACCTGATCACAATGTAAGATCTTTGTGATATATTGCTGTAATCTCATGGTAGTACTTTATTTAAAATGTTTGCATCAGTATTCGTTAGGGAAATTGGCCTGTTGTTTTCTTTTGATGTTTTAGCTCTTTCTAGTTTAGATATCACCATCTTTGCTTCATAAAAAGAATTTGGTGTAGGAGTCCTTTGCCTGTTTTTTACAGCTATTTTATACAGTATTGCAATTCATCGTTCTTTAAATTTGGGGGAGAATTTGCTTGTGAACCTTTCTGACCTTGGGAGTTTTTTCTTAAGGAGTTCATTGATGGCTTGTTCAGTTTCTTTTTCTAAGATGGGCTTAAGTATTCTAGTTACTCTTCTCTTATCTGGGCAATTTATATTTTTGTAAATATTCATGGATTTCAATTAGATTGTTAGATTTATTGGCATATAACTGGCCAAAGTATTTCCTAATGATTGCTTAATTTCCTCTTCATTGGTATGAATTTACCCTTTTCATTTTTGATACTGAAAATTTGATTTTCTTCTTTTTTTTAAATCAAAGTAACCAATGGTTTATCTATGTTACTGGTTTTTTTCATAAAACCAGTTCTTAGCTTTGTTTATTAACTCAGCAGCTTTCTTTAAATTTTATTCATCTCACCCCTGATTTTCAGGATTTCCATTTTGGTGCTTAACTGGGGATTTACAATATGTTCTTTTTCTATTTTTTTTTTCCATTGCACACCCAATTTGTTGATCTGCTCTTTTTCCATTTTATTGATGTATGTATTTAGAGAAATAAAATTCCCGTAAGTACTGCTTAGACTGCATCCCATAAATTTTGGTATGTTGCATTTTCTTCAATGAAATTATTAATTGTTTTGTAGTTTGTTCTTTGACCCACTTATTCTTTAGGATTAGATTATTTAATTTCCAATTAATTTTTAATCTATCTTTCCTCTTCCCTTTATTGAATGTAATTTTTGCTGCATTACAGTATAAAAAGATGCATTTAGTATTTCTGCCTTTCTACATTTGATTGTGAAGTTTTTAAGCCCTAATATATGGTCAGTTTTTGTGTAGGTGCCATGTTCTACTGAGATAAAGATATATTCTGTTTTGTTTCCTGTTCAGTTTTCTCCAGAGGTCTACCATATCAAACTTTCCTAAAATTCTATTCACCTCCTTAACTTCTTTCTTATTTATCTTGTGGTTAGATTTATCTAGTTCTGAGAGGAGAAAGTTAACGTTTCCCACTAGAATAGTTTTGTTGTCTATTTCCTTCTATAATTCCCTTAACTTTTCCTTTAAGAATTTGGATGCTATACCACTTCGTGCATATATGTTTACTATTGATATTACCTCATTGTCTATTATACCTTTTAGCAAATTGTAGTTTCCTCTCATCTCTTTTTTCTTTTAACTTTTTAAACATACAATATTTTATTTCCCCCTGATACATGTTGAATATATTTTTTAACATTTTTTTAAAATTTATTTTTGACACAGTTTATAACAGATAAAGCAATTCAGACTTTTGGTCAGGTGATACATCTTTTTAAAGCATTTACAATATGAACTACAAAAGAATTTTTTTTTTAAGACATTAACCAACTGAGACACAAATAATATTTATGTTGCTAACTTCACACAAGCTCTTGACCTGTCTCCACATTATTACTAAGAATTAAAGGACTGTAACTTAGTGTTGTTGGTCTAAAGTCCTATGCCTAATATGTTAGACAACCTTGGATGTTCCCCTATCCATAATCTATAATTGAATAGTTCTGGCATTAAGCTTACAAACCTTTTGACTGTAGGAAATTGCCACCAATAGTAAGGACATTGCCGGGATACAATATCTCCCCAGCTTCATATCAATTCCAGGCAGGATTAGATTATCCACTTGCATTCAGTCAGGCTTAAAGTCTACCAGGTGTCATTGGGGAAATTGAGTCAGGAGAATCCCACCTCAGCCCAGGCTGAACAGCCACTCTCCCACCCTTCCCTTGAGATCACCTATGCAGCTCATACCAGCATCTCATCAACTTACTGGTATCATGTATTGGGGGCTCAGATCGCCTTTCTTGCTACCCATACCTGGAGTTAGACTCAGAAGAACATTCACTTAATAGTCCCATAGCATCTAAAAATGGCAAGTTCCAATAACCAGGTTTCAGATATGATTATAGTTTCACTTTGGCTAAGGAACATCTTTTGAGGCAAGTCTTAAGTGGCTTACATGTCTTTCTACACATGTTCTAGTTCCTGGTTAAATGGCAATCATAAAATCAAATTTACCCTTAAAACCTTGACTTTTCCATCAATGCCAAATTTTACCCAAGGTTTCCTTCCTCTAGGAAATTGAGACTGAAATTCTTTTCTCCAAACTAAAGATGTCATTGATTTATTCTCAGTAATTAATTCAGTCTATTGTTTTAATACTAATTGCTTTTACCTCTCTATGTAACATGTCCAATTTTTCTCCCCATCACTCCCCTCCCCCCACTTCCTAATACCTTGCATTTTGATTACTCCTTCCCTCAATGTACCCTCCCCTCCAACACACCCCACCCCTCTCCTATCCCCATCTTCTCTCCTTTCTTGCAGGGCAAGATGAATTTCCATACCCCTATCCCTGTAGTTCTTATTTCCTGATTATATGCAATAAAAATTATCAACATTTGTTTCTAATACTTTGAATTCCTACTTCTCTCCCTCCCCAGCCCTACTGAGAAGGGAAGCAATTCAATACAGAATAAATATGTGTTGTTTTTCAAAAGACTTCCATAGTAATCATGTTGTGTAATACTAATTATATTGCCCTCTGACCTACCCTTTCCCCCCTTACTTTTCCCTACTACAATTGACCTTGTCCCTTCTCGAAAGTGTTTATTTCTAGTGACTCCCTTCTCCCATTTGCCCTCCCTTTTAACATTCCCCTCGCTCCACTTGTCACCTCCTCTCCTACTTTCCTGTGGTGTATATAAATTTTCATGTCAAATTTAGTGAGCATGTTATTCCCTCCTTCAGCCACATGTGTGGAGAGTAGCTTTATTCCCCCCCCTCCCCTTCTCCCTTATGTCCTCCATTGAATAAGATTTTTCTTGTCTCTTTTATGTGTTATAGCCTGCCCCATTTCATTACTCCCTTTCTCGTCCTGAAATTTTCCTCTTTCACCCTTTAATTTTTATTTTATTTTATTTTTGTGTGTATACGTGTGGATATCATCTCTTCTGATATAACACACCCTATACTCTCTATCAGTGTGTGCGTGTGTATGTGTGTGTACAATCTCTCCAACTACCCAAATACTGAGAAAAGATTCAAGAGTTAAAAATATTTTCTTTCCATGTAGTAATGTAAACAGTTCAGCTTTAGAGAGTCTTTTATGATTTTTCTTTTCTGTTTACCTTTTCATGCTTCTCTTGATTCTTGTCTTAGGAAGTTAAATTTTTAAATACAGATCTGGTTTTTTCCTCAACATGAAATCTTGAAATTTGTCTATATCACTGAATGACCATTTTTCCCTTGAAGTATTATATTCAGATTTGCTGGGTAGGTGATTCTTGGTTTCAATCCCAGTTCTTTTGACTTATGAAATATCCCACTCCAAGCCCTTCAATCGCATAATGTTGAAGCTGCCAGATCCTGTGTTATCCTGATTGTATTTCCACGGTACTTGAATTGTCTCTTTCTAGCTGCTTGCATTATTTTCTCCTTGATCTGGGAACTCTGAAATTTGGCCACAATATTCCTAGGAGTTTCTCTGTTCAGATTTCTTTCAGGAGGTGATCGATAAATTCTTTCAATATCCATTTTGCCCTCTGATTGTATAACATCAGGGCAATTTTCCTTGATAATTTCGTGGAAGATAATGTCTAGGCTCTTTTTTTGATCATGGCTTTCAGATAGTCCAGTAATTATTAAATTATTTCTCCTGGATCTATTTTCCAGGTCAGTTGTTTTTCCAGTGAGTTGTTTCACCTTATCTCCTATTTTTTCAAATTTTTGGTTTTGTTTACTAACTTCTTGGTTTAACTCATAGTCATTCGTTTTCCTAGACTCAATTCTCTCTTTCAACGAATTATTTTGTTCAGTGAGCTTTTGAACCTTCTCCTCCATTTGGCTGTTATTTTCCTCAGCATTTTTTTGATTCTCCTTTAATAAGCTGCTAACTTGTTTTTTAAGGTCTTTTATTGTCTGAGCCAAGTTTAAGTCCCCTTTGGAGGCAGGGCCCTTGACTTCATCTGACAGTATGCCTTGTTCTTCCTCAACCGAAAGGATGGAGGGAGACACTCGTTCCAAAAAAAAAAAAAAAAAAAGACCTTCTTTGGTCTTAGTTTTTTGAGGTTTTTTTTCCCTTTTCTGGGCATTTTCCCAGCCAGTTACTTGACTTCTGAGTTTCCTCTCCACACCCACCTCTCCTCCAGTTCTGCCCAGCACTTCAGGGCTGAGATTGAAAGGCTGCTCCCAAGCCTCCGGGGCTTTTGGTGGAGGCAGGGCTGCTATTCAGTGTGAGATTAAGTTCAGCTGCTTAGGTGGGGGCAGGGCCACCACATGGGGCTTAGTTCCCTCAGGGGGAAACTAAGAGACCTTCAATAATGGGTGCAGGACACCGTTGGCTACTGCCTCTACTGCTGCCTCCTGAAGGGGCCTGAGTTACAGGGACACTCGCTCCCTTGACCACCTGAAAAGAGTCTCTCACTGACCTTTGGTGCCCGTGAGTTGAGGGATCTGTGCTGCTGCTGGAGATTCTGTCCCTGAAGCCTGCTAGGATCTGGTCCTCTCAGTGCTGCGTGGCCAAGGCAGGGCTGGGCTCTGCTCTGAGTCCAGTGCACAAAGGACCTTTCCCACTGGTTTTTCAGGTCTCTCTGGAACAGAAATCTCCTCCACTCTGTTGTTCTGTGGCTTCTGCTGCTCTAGAATTTGTTGAGAGTTCTTCTTTACAGGTGTTTTATGGGCTGTGGGGTAGGAGCTAAGCATCTGTGTATCTTTCTACTCCGTCATCTTGGCTCCTCCCCCCTATTTTTTAACATTTAAAAAAATTTTGAGTTCCAAAATCTATCCCTTCCATCCTTCCCCTCTTCCCTCCCTGAAACAGTAAGCAATCCAATATAGTTTATACATGTGTAGTCATATAAAACATTTCCATATTTGTCATTCACTTTTAATTCAAGTCAGAAAGTGAAAAATAGTGTGCTTCAGTCTATATTCAGATGGTATCAATTTTTTTCTCTGGAGGTAGATATTATACTTCATCATTAGCCCTTTGGGATTATGTTGGATCTTTGGATTGCTGAGAATAGCTCAGTCATTCACAGTTCTTCAATATACAGTATTGCTGTTACTTTGTACAATGTTTTCCTGGTTCTGCTCACTTCACTTTGCATCAGTTCATGCAATTTTGCTTTGTCTGAGATTGTGATTGCTACCACTGCTGTGGCCAGGTCTTAGAGAAAGTATTCATGCCATATATTCATGAGACTTATATACTATCTATAAAACTTTGGCCTTTTTTCTCATTTTGAACAATGTAACCATAACTTCCCTTTCCACTGAAGTCATCAAATAGTAAAGTATATTTTAATCTAATTTGGAGGGTTTTAGTGAGTTATTTGTATAATTTCTCTATGTCTTCATCCTCTGAAACAGATTTTAGCAGATAAGCTTCAGTTTATCTTCATGGTATATTTTTTTTGGCAAATACTTATCATGAGCAGTAAATACCCGTGATGCTGAGCACCCTCTTGCTTCTTTTTGCAAGCCTAACACCATCACAACAGAAGCAGAAGAGAGGGCTCTATGGGATCAAGGACCAATATCCATTTTACTTTGTTTTATGGGTTGTCATAACCAAAGACTTTATCATCAAGATCTGTGGTCATAAAGTGAGCCTTTTGTATTTAACTAGATTGGTTTTTTGGGATAAGACCTAATTGTTGTAAGGAGTATACTCAGTGCCTTTCCACTATTGCCTTTCCAATATTCCAATATAACAGTACTTGTTGGTGTTACATTCAAGCACTCAGGTACAACTCCAGCTCACAGTGGAGAGGAATAGGACTTTATGGCAGTAATATGATGTGGTAGAAAGAAGATTGGATTTGGAAGCAGAACATGTGGATTAAAAGCCTTGCTGTGCTACTTGCCCCCTTGATTGACTTTGGCAAGTATCTTAAATTCTGAGGCTTAAGTTTCCTTATTTGTATTTTAAGAGGTGGGACTCCCATATGCCTTAGGTCCATTTCCAAAAATAATTTCTGAGAGAAAAAGACAAGAATTCTGTGTGATAATGAGGCATAATGGAATTTCAGTCTCCATCAGTACAAAGAGGTATCCAACACACAGCCCACAACACTCCCTACTACAGCCAGAACCAGATTAAAATGTAGTTCCTTTCATATTTTCATGTTTTGATGCATTAGAAAACACATATTTATTTCCTGTTGTTGTTTTTTTTACTAAGTTAATATGTGGCCTCTAGGGTTAAGTCAGAAATTCTGGCTATGAATAAATGTGTGGGCACCTTTGCTCTTTGTTTTGCCATGAAGTGCATAGGAAGCTGTGGAGAAGGGTAAGCCCATGGTTTACAGAAAAGTTTTCAGAGTCCAACCCAAAGTCATGAATGCAGGTCTCTATCTCAAAAGAAACCCAATAAATGTGTAAAGTCAGTTAATAACTGACCTGCATTTTCCCCTACCCCCTAACCCATCTTTTCTTTTCCTTTCTTTGCCCCTTCAGATTTGTAAGCATTTTTTAAAATCCTTATTATGTGCCAAGCATTGCGCTAAGTTCTGGGCATGACATGCCCCCAAAAAGACAGCCTCTAAACTCAAAGAGCTTACATTCTAATGGGCAAGGACAGCACATGAAAGAAAACTGAAAGATGGGAGGGGTGAGAAGAAGAAAGAAGGTACCTATGTGAAGGCATAGTATAGAAAGTCAGAAATGGGGCATGGACAGGAAAGAAGACATGGGTGACCTGGGTATTTTCATTAAATTGGAGATCTGGGAGGAACCAGAAAATCAGACAAGTACCTGCAGGGAACTGAGGGAGGTGGGGTCGAGTGAGGAGTTCCAGGGTGAGGAGGTTTCTGTGGCATGGTAGAGAAAATCCAGGATTGTAGCATAAAAAGTAACTTATTATGATGCTTAAAGCATCCCTCTGGGAGTGGAGTTAACAGAAAATATTTTATTTTGATGTCGTTTTTTGCCCTAGAACCTTTGTTTGGGAAGCAAGAAAAACTGATGAAACATCAGTGGTACACATCAGAGATGAGATTTCTGTGTAAAAGGAGAAAGCCAGGAAGCCATGTTGGCTGTTTCTCCATACTCCAGCAGACCTCTCAGACTGCTGGTGGAGGTCCACTTTGAGACAGAATCCCTAAAAATTGTTGTGTCATCAATCTTTAGGAAGCCTTGGTCAGCTGTTAAGAATATCTTTCAGTAGATTTTATTTGGACACAAGTATTTTTATCTGTGAGTATTCCCTGTCCTCCACTCCTCCCCAATCCTAGTGGTGTTGACTCTCTCTCTCTTTCTCAGTCTTTGTCTCTCTTCTATTTTTCCTCTCTCTCTCTGCCTCCCCCCCCACTACGTGTGTATACACACACTCACACACACACTTTCCATTCGTTTAGAGAAGCATTTGCCTTTAAACATGGGAAGCAAAATGGGTAGAACTTGATCACTTTTCCTTTTAATTTTAATAAGAATCCTGTGAACTATAAATAGAACTCAGTTAATGAAATCCTAGATTACTCAAAATTGTAAGCTTCCTGTAAAAGTTCTAATGTCAGTTTATATTTTTAATTCAGAAGTTGACAAACTATGGCCTGTAGGCCAAATCTAGCTTACCTCCTGTTTTTGTATCACTTGTGAGCCATACAAGTGGCCATACAAAAAATAAATGGCATGTAGAATTTGGCCACATGCTATGGTTTGCTAACCTCTGTTCAAAATTAGTTAGATCCTTCTTCCTTCTATCCTTCAGCCTTCATCCTTTGTCATTATGCCTCACCTGTCTTCTCCCTTTGGTGAATTCTTCCTAGAACCTCCATTTTGGGGAAGAGCTAAGACCAGCCTAAATTCTCTCAACTTTCTCACCATTTACCCGCATGAATACCCCTTTTACTCTTCCCTCTTTTCTGCTGTCTGTTATGAGAACTAGGGAGGAAAGACTTGGAAAAATAATTATTAGCTTATATGAGAAATACAAAATCTTACCCAAGCAGTGAACTCCTTCAAAACTAGAATGGACAGAGAAATTATTGAATCCAGGAGAAACTATTAAATATTATTAGAAGATATATTAAAACAAAATCAAAAGATTGAAAAATACAAGAAAATGTAAATTCTTTCACATCTTAAACAACTAACCTGCCAAGGTGAGATCATTTTTTTCTTCAGCATTTTTTTGGGGGTCTCCTTTAGCAAGGTGTTGACCTGCTTTTCATGCTTTTCTTGCATCTCTCTCATTTCTCTTCCCAGTTTTTCCTCCACCTCTCTCACTTGATTTTCAAAATCCTTTTTGAAATCTTCCATGGCCTGAGCCCACTGAATATTTATTTTGGATGTTTGGGATACAGAAGCCTTGACAAATATGTCTTTCCCCAATGGTAAGCATTGTTCTTCCTCATCAGAAAGGATGGGAGGAGATATCTGTTCACCAAGAAAGTAACCTTCTGTGGTCTTATTTTTTTTCCCTTTTCTGGGCATTTTCCCAGCCAGTTACTTGACTTCTGATATTCCTCTCCACACCCACCTGGATTCCAGATCCATCCAGCTAGTGCTTGGGGGCTGAGATTCAAATGCAGCTTCCCAGCCTCAGGGCTTTCAGCAGGGACGGGGCTGCTATTCAGTGTGAGATTAAGTTCAGGTGCTCGGGTGGGGGCAGGGCCACCTCACGGGATTCAGTTCCCTCAGGGGGTTTATATGGAGACCTTCAACATGCATCCCAGCTCCTGCCTGCTTTGGGATCTCCTGTCCGCTGCTGCCTCAGCTGCTAGGTGAGATCATTTTAAGGATCATGAGACTACCTGAATGCCATGATCAAAAAAGGAACCTAGAAATCATATTTAGAGAAATCTTGAAAGAAAACTGCCCAGATGATTTAGAACTAGAGGACAAAGTACAGATACAGAGAATCTACTTGTAACCACCTGAGAAAGGTGGTTTCATTTATAAAGCCATTTTAAACTCTTTCCTTTCATTCTTGTGGGAATTCAGGTTGAACTTGTGTCTGTGGTTTTTTGGGGCTTTGTTTTTTGGGTTTTTTTGAGGCTTTGCTTGTAGATGTTTTAGAGTGATTCTCTTTTTCTGGATATATATATCTTGGGTATCCTCATTACCATAGTAGCTCTTTATGGATGAATTATTTTTTGTTTGTTTACTCTTTATTTTAGTCTTTCATAATTTGTACTTCTGTAATTTTGGACTTTTCCTTCTGTACGCTTCTAAATGGAGTGTATGGACCTTCTTTGGTACTGTTTTATTTTCTCTTGTGTCTTGCTTCTGCATTTTCTGGGTATTAAATGTCATATTTTTCCAGCATATCAGGGATGACAGAAACTTTGGACCTGCAAGCTTTCATTATACCCAAAAGGAATTGCTTACTTCTGTTTTTGCATAATCCATATTCTCTGTCCTTCTTACTGCTCCTTGTTCAGTTCTGTCACCCAGAGGTACAGGTCCCTTCCTTAGTATGTACTATATCTATTACTGTGGTCTGAGATATGAATGACATAGCTACCAATTGACACTTGCCCCTGCTTCTTGCCCAGTATCAGGTCTTTCTTTGGTGGATCAGGGATCTCTTCTTGGGTAGACACAGCCCTGGGCTCTGTTTCGTTTCCCTGAACTGGAAGGCTACGCCCAGCACTCTCCTGGCTACACCCTATCTCCAGTGTCCAAAGACCTCTGTTGATCTCCCTTTGCCTGGGTCAGAAAAATTACTCACTGTGATTTTTCCTTGGGCTTCCCAAATGGAATTCTGATTTCTAGCATCACCACTGCTGGCTTGAAGCTGCTCCATTTCTTATTTGCTAATCTTGTTCTCATTCCTTTTCCTTTTTGGCCTTTCAACAGCCTTCAAAGCTATTTATTGATTGGTCCTGGAGGCATTATTAACAATGTCTCACTTCCTTTCAGACTAGTTCTCTGTATTCCTTGGGCATTATCCAGGTCTTTACCCTTAACTGTGGGCATTCCCCAAGACTCTATCATGGACCAGTTTTTATTTCCATACTCTCTTGGTGTTTTATCAGTTCCCATGGGTTCTGTTATCATCTCTGTGCAGATGGCTCCTAAATTTGTATATTCAGTCTTAATTCTTTTCCATAACCCTGTGTCACCAACTACCTATTGGACCCTGGCTGAATGTCTGGTGGTCAGCTTGGAGTAAACACATCTAGGACATAAGTCATTAACTCTTTTCCTTGAAGTCACTTGCTCTCCCAAAGTTTCTACTTTATAGAGAGTACCACCATTCTTTTATTTCCCCAAGTCCACAACTTTTCACATCCTCCCTCTCACTGCCCTCTCCCTATAGTTCCACCCCTTTTACCAAGTCTGGTCAGTTTTGCTAAACATGTCTCTCATCTTGTTTTCTTCTTTTTACTAAGAAAGTCATCACTTTGTATCAGGGTCTCATCACCCCTTATCTGGACTATTGCAATAACCTATTTGGACTCTAGGTTTTCAGTGTCTCCCCTTTCCGTTCCTTATCACATGCCAAAACAGTCTTCCTGCAGTGCAGATCTGACCATGTCACCCCTCCACGCCCCGCATAATAAAAGCAAACTCTTTAGAATAATGTTTAATGCCAGCCTGCCTTTCCCACATGCCTTTGGTAAGCTCTTCCTTACTTCTTTGTCTTAGAATTCTTAGCTTCATTCTTTCTACTTGGTTGCAAGCCTTTACATTGCCCTAGTGTAGGATACCTTCTCCCTACTCAAATTACATTACATTTATTTATATGTCTCATCTCTCATACAGAACAGCTGTGTGACTCTGGGCAAATCACTTAGCCCTGTTAGTGCCCTAGGCAACCCTTTAAGATTATAACTTACAGTGAAGGTACAGAATTATACAGGGAGAGGGAATTTCTTCATTAAGGAGTTCCCTGTATCAGTGAAATCAAAGGCCCATTTCCTATCCCTGTCCTGCATGTTTAAAAGTATTCCCTCAGTGAAATAAAAGTTCCTTGAGGGTAAAAGACTTTTCTTTGTGTCCTAGTATGGTACCAGTTATAATCGGGTATCATAATATGATGCTAGTATGCATTAGTAAGTTAATAACTGAATTAAAGTGAAGTTCATGATTAGAAAAGGAAGTGATCCATATTGGATCCTCAGTGGAAGATCTTTGGAAGCACATTTAAAGAATTGTGCAAAGCATAGTACTTTATGTTAAAGTATAAATTTTGATTTATATCAGTGGAAGAAATACATCCAGTGTAAGATGTAAGTACCTTATGCCAAAGCCTTTTCAGCTGCTACATGTGTTTAGTTCATCCACGAAGGCTTTGCAAACCTTAGGGCTATGACTCACTAGGATGAGGCTCATGGGACCATACTATATAAAGTGCTACCAAGCAGGAGTTGGCAATATTTTATCTTCCTCAGCATTAGAATAGGTGTTGTTAACCTCTATATGTGTAGCATAGTGAGTTTGAAACAAAGAAAAGTCAAGAACATAGTATAATACAGTACAACTTATCACTTGAATTTGAATTTTGAGTTTCTGATAATTTAACTTGAATTGAAATTTTTCTTTTTAACATCCTACTATTCCCATTTGTATTAATTTTCCAAGGCAATCAGTGAGAATGGCAGGGGGATATTTTTTATTTCATTCCAGTCAGTCAAGCTACACATTTATTGTTTGCTCTTTTTAAGACTATTTAACACCTTCATTAAAAAAATGGATGTTGGTGAATTGTAAATGGGTATTTGTTCTTTAATAAAGTTATATCCAAATCATTTCTTTGTTGAGTGGTAACAAAGTCAATGTCAAAATGCTTCTGCTGGTAGATCATGACACAGGTTTTGGGACCAGCTGATTTTAGTAGATTAGGTGAGTTTTTATGTGCTATGGACAGCTCATTCGCAGGGTGAAATGCCAGGTAATTATCTAAGACTGTCAGAGAGTTTGTGTGGGTGGGTGGGTGGGTGTTTCTTTATCTATTATCTATGTAGTTTATTTGGTCTGGGCCTTTGATTTCATTGGTTTAACTGGAAATTTCCACCAACAATGCAAATTGGCAATTAATCTGTAACTTAGTCTTAGAGAGTTTATCTGTAAATTACAGTCTTAGTTGCTGGTCCCAGAAGTTAATTTGCCCATAGTCATACAGCTAAAAAGTGTTAGAGGTTTATTTAACCTTAACGAATTCAACAAACTGCCTCTCATTGCTTGTACACTAGTTCTGCTGTTACCTCTTATTTATTTTGAATGATTGAGGTTGCAGCTCCCTGAATTGTGCTGAGAGCAGGACTACAATTATGGCACCTTTGATCTCATGTTTTTGTTTGCTAGTTTTAAAGTAGGTTTGGATGAGTGAGTATAGTGGATGTTGAAGACAATGCATACCACCTCACCATCTAATTTATTGCCTACATGATACTTCTTATCCTTATAATACCATTTTGGAGAGGTACAAAGATTAGTCCCATTTGGAAAATTAGGATATCTACTTGCATCTTTAGTTGCATAATTTTCCTCTTTTAGGGTGTGGTTAGGTTAGTAGCCTGAGATTTGACAAGGTTGCAGTGTATATATCTTGTGTGTAGATAGTTGTGTATTCAGTACTTAGTATAGTGCCGGGCACATGTAGACACTTAAATCTTTATTGATTGATTGATATTGTCTTCTTTACTAGAATGTGAGCATCTTGAGAGTTAGGACCCTATATCTGCCTTAATTTTTATCCCCAGCACTTACAATAGTATCTGGCACACTTGCTGAATGACTAACCAACTGTTCTCAGAGCCTACGACTACATTACTCAATCCTTGTTTTTTTAAGCACTTACTATATACTAGGCATTATGTTATATAACTGATACAGGAGCAAAAATGAACATTCTATCAAGGGAGACAACATGTACATAAATAAGTTTACATAGCATATGTACAAAATAAATACAAGACATTTTTGGAAAGCAGGGCATTAAGAGCAGAGTGACTAAGTCTAGAAAGATATAAAGAATTTTAGGACACCAAGGTAAGAAGAGAATACCTTCCAGGCATGGAAGTAGGAGGTGGTGGTGGGAAGGGTAGCCATTTTAGAGGATGGAGTTAGAAAATGAAGTTACAGCATGTGAGGAGTACTAGAAGGTCAGATTGACTGGACTTTGTGGGAGGGGTTTCTAATGTATTATAAACCTGAAAATGATTGAAATGCCACACAAAGGAGTTTATATTTGATCCTAGAGGCTGTAGGAAGCCACTGGAGTTTAGATAGGAGAATGACACAGGTAGACCTGATCTTTAGGGAATTCTCTTTGGCAGTTTTGTGGAGCATAGAGTGCAGTAGGTAGAGTCTTTAGGCACTGAGACCTATTAGAAGGCTATTGCAGTAGTCCAGATGAAAGATAGTGAAGACCAGGATCACAGAATAATAGTAAATAATGGTAGCTCTAGCATTTACATAGTAATTTAAGGTTTGCAAATTATTTACAATTGTTGTTTTATTTGATCTTGCAACAGTACTTTGATGCAGGTGCTCTTATTATTGCCAGATGAAGAAACTGAGACTGAAAGAGGTTAAAAGACCTAACCAGGGTCTCACAGCTAGGATGTGTTTGGGGCAAGATTGGCACTTAGGTATTCCTACTGCAGGTTTAGCACTCTAGCCACTGCAGTAACAAGAAAGTTATATAGTGTGATTGAGTAAGATTAGAGGAATGGATATATTTAAAATGAGGGAGGGCTGGAAAGAAAAGGCCTTAGGGAATCTATTCCCTCACTCTACTTCCATTATTTTAAAGGTGTTTGTGAAGTGATTTTCATGTAGTTTTGTGGTTTTTTGGCCTTTATTGAACTTGTGACTATCGTTAGCTAGAAATCCATCCATGAGTTTCTTGAAACCTTTATAATAATAGTAGTAATACCTGACTTAGGAGGATGGTGGTGCCTTTAATTGTAATAGAGAAGTTGGAAAGAGGAAAACGTTTCTTGGTTTCTCAGAAAGTCATTAGACCCCATCTGTTCCATTCCAATTTTGAAAGAACTATTCTCTTCAGTAAGCTTTTGAACCTCTTTTTCCATTTGGCTAATTCTGCTTTTGAAAGCATTCTTCTCCTCATTGGCTTTTTGAACCTCTTTTGCCAATTGAGTGAGCCTATTTTTCAAGGTGTTATTTTCTTCAGCATTTTTTTGGGTCTCCTTTACCAAGGTATTGACCCGTTTTTCATACTTTTCTTGCATCTCTCTCATTTCTCTTCCCAGTTTTTCCTCCACCTGTCTAACTTGCTTTTCAAAATCCTTTTTGAGCTCTTCCAAGGCCTGAGCCCACCCAACATCCCCCTGGGATGTCTGGGATACAGAGGCCCCTCCCTCCACGTCTTTCCCTGATGGTAAGAATAGTTCCTCGTCATCAGAATTGAAAGGTGGGAACATTTGCACCTGCTCAAAGAAGCTCTCTGTAGTCTTATTTTTCTTCCCTTTTCTGGGCATTTTCCCAGCCAGTTACTTGACTTCTGAGATTCCTGTCCACCCCTGCCTAGATCCACCCAGCTAGTGCTTGGGGTCTGAGATTCAAATGGGCTTTCCCTCGGCAGGCACGGCTGCTATTCATTGTGAGCTTAAGTTCTGGTGCTTGGGTGGGGCAGGGCTGCCTCCCAGGCTCAGTTCCCTCAGGGGCTTTATGCAGAGCCCTTCAGTAATGGAGTGGGTGGGGACAGGGCCGCCTCCCAGTCTCAGCTCCTTCAGGTGGTTTATGCAGAGACCTTCAGTAATGAAGATCCTGCCTGCTCGGGGAGTCCCGGGGGGCCGCCGCTGCTGCCACTGCCCCTGCCTCCGCTTCCTCCCAAGGGGGCCCAAGTCACGGAGACACCCCGCTCCCCTCTCGGCCAGCCCAGACGTCTCTCTCACTGACCTGTAGCATCTCTGGGCAGAGGGACTTTTCCCAGCTGCCGGAGATTCCGTCCCTGAAGCCTGCTTGGATCTGCTTCTCTGGGGCCATGGCCAGGGCAGCGCTGGGGTGGACTCCGCTTTCCGGGGTGTGACGGACCCTGGGGACAGCTCTCCAGGGCTCTCTGGAATGGAAATCTCTTCCACTGTGTTTCTGCACACCCTGCAGTGATCCAGAACTTGTGGGGAGCTCTTCTTACATTAAATCCATGGGCTGTGGGTTCGGAGCTAGCATACGTGAGTCTTTCTACTCCGCCATCTTGACCGAGGAAAACGTTTCAAGGCTACGATAATGAGTTCTGTATTGGACATTTGAAATGTTTTATGAGGCATTAAATTTGGAATTTACAGTAGACACTTCTGATGGGTGACTGGAGGTGAGCAGAGATCCAGGTTTGAATAATAAACAGATCTGAGAATCTTCTGTATAGAGAGAAAAACACTATAGGAGTTGATGATATCAGCAAGTGAGATAGTATAGAGAAAGAAGAGAAGAGGGTCCAGGCCAGAGCCTAGAGAAACACTCACTGTTATGACCTAACTGAAGATCCACCAAAGGAAACTGAAGAATGGTCACATATGTAGGAAGAGAGCCAGGAGAGCTCAGTGGTGACAAAAAAACCTAGAAAGGAAAAAGCATATGGGAGAAGAGTTTACTTAACAACATCAAAGAGAAGTCAAGAAGGACAAGGGTAAGAACAGATTATTAGATCTGACAAGAGATCATTGTGTGTTCATCCTTTGTTGTTGAAGAACACCATGCCATCAGAGAAATAATGACATGACTTGCGCTTGACTTTGTTTTGGGCGAGGGAGGGCTATGCAGGTCATAGTCTCACTTCTCCTCCAGAGCCATCTGAATCCAGTGACCAGATATTCATCAGGATGACTGGAGATGACCATGACCCAGGATGAGGTAATTGGGGTTAAGTGACTTGCCCAAGGTCCCACAGCTAGTGGTCAAATGTCTGAGGTGACATTTGAACTCAGGTCCTCCTGACTCCTGCACTGGTGCTCTATGCACTGCACCACCTAGCTTCCCAAGAGATCATTAGTAACTTTGGAAAGAGCAGTTTTAGTTCAATGATAAAATCAGAAGCTGTCACTTTGCAGTATTTGAAGCACTAAGAACCTGATAGTCATATTGTACTTTGCCCTAGTAAAATCGCAACTTGGTTGTTATTTTCAGTGTTCGGGGCCACATTTTAGGGAGGAAGAGGACCTTGATAAACTGGAGACTGTTCAGAGGAGGATGATAAAGGGACTTGAGGTTATGCTCTATGATTGATGCTTTGAGGAACTGTGGATGTAGAATCTGAAGAAAAGACTGATGGCAGCACAGTGGATCTTTTCTTCTTGTACGTGAGCGTTCCCCACAGAACATCAACATTTCTCATAAACCCTATCGACTCTCTGTGCAAATTATATGTATCCAACTCCAGTAACTCTCTTGAACTTCATTTCATTTGTGAATTACCATTTGACATTTCAGACTGACTGTTGCAGGGACATCTTAGGCTCAACATGATCAGAACTGAATTTATTATCTTTTCCCCAAATGATTTTCTCTTCCAGCTTCTATATTATCACTCAAATATCTCAGATTTGTAACTTTTGCACTGGCCTGCCCTGATGATTGGAATACTGTACTTCAAAAAATCCTTCTCTTCCTTAAGACTAGCTTCTTCACGAAGCTGCTGCTGCTTTTCTCAAGTATCAGCGTCTTCATGAAGCCTTCATTATTCTCTCTATTACTGATGCCCTCCCTCCCAAATTATCTTATATTAACTACTTTGTATATATTTATGCACAGTATATACTTCCCCCTCATTAGGATGAAAGCTCCTTGTGAGAGTTGTTTCATTCTTTGTACTTATTTCTCTACTACCTAGTTGGGGCAGCTAGGTGCTGCAGTAGATAGAGCACCAGGTGCAGGAGTCAGGAGGACCTGAGTTCAAATGTCACCTCAGACATTTGACCACTAGCTGTGGGACCTTGGGCAAGTCACTTAACCCCAATTACCTCATCCTGGGTCATGGTCATCTCCAGTCATCCTGATGAATATCTGGTCACTGGATTCAGATGGCTCTGGAGAAGTAAGGGTGGTGACCTGCACAGCCCTCCCTCACTCAAAACAAAGTCAAGCGTAAGTCATGTCATTATTTCTCTGATGTCATTTTCTTCTTCGGCAATGAAAGATGAATACATACTACTACGTGGTACTGTCCTGTGCCAGTGCTTAATAATTTCTCTCTAATTGATTGACTAAACTCTTACAGGGGTTGTCATGTGAAGGAAGTATTCGGCTTGTTCTGTTTGATCCCAGAGGGCAGAAGTAGGAGCAGTACATGGAATTTCCAGAGTCTGGTTTAGGCTTGGTAACAGTGAAGATTTCTTAGCAATGAGAGTTGTCCAGAAGTAAAATGGGCTGCCTTAGAAGGCAGTAACTTAAACAAATGCTGGATAACTAGTTGTCAGTTATGGAGAGGATATTTTTTCCTTTTTCACATGTAAAACATCTACAGATGTCCCTTCCAATTTTGTGATTTCTTGCTCAGCTGGCTGTGGTACTCCAGGATTCGCCTGACTTCTCCATGATGCCCCCACACTCTTTTTCAGCCTTTTGTGGATTTGTCTTCCCCTACTGGATTGTAAAGTGCCAGAGGGTAGGGACTGTGCGCACATGCATGTGTGTGTGCGTGCATGTGTATATTTGTATCCACAATGCTTAGCACGGCGATTGCCTGAGGAGGTTATGAAATTACCTAACACTAGAGTTCTTCAGGTGAAAACTGGATAACCACTTTTCAGGGATATTGTGCAGGTACTTCATGCTCAGGCACAGATGAATTCAGCTGGAGGATCCTTTCAAATTCTGTTTTTATCCATACCATGAATGGCAAATCAAACCTGTTGTATTCATGTTTAGAGACTGAGTCACAAAGCTGTCCCAGTGGTGTGAGTACTGAACTGAGAGTCAAGAAGAGTAAGAAGAGTTAGAGTCTTGCCTCCCTGGCAAAATCCCTTAATCTCTCTCAGCCACAGTTTTCTCATCTTTAAAGTGGGGGAAAAAATAGTACTTAACTTCACAGGGCTAATGCAGAGATCAAATGAAAGAACATTTGAAGCACTTGGAAGTTTCAAGTCATTAAAATGCTTATCATTATTATGCCTTCTGTGGTTGCTGTGCTTTGTATGAATGCTATTTTTCATTTTCATGGAAGCTGTTTTTCCCTATTATTCCAAAAGTGATCTCATAATTACATTTTTATAGGTACTTTTCTAGAAGGGCTTATAAACTTAGGACTAATAAATCAAAATAATTTCTTTAGAATTTTTGGATCAAGAATAATATTTGGGGTTAAAAGAACAGTTTAATAGGTGTAGATAAACATAACACATAGGCTTTAGTTAATGAGAAAGTTATGAAGAAGGAAGTTAGGCTTCTAATAAATAGACAACTGTTGCCTAGTGCTGCCCTTTGAAAGATGCATGAACTCGTTTTAATTCTTTCTGCATCAAGTCATATTAATGACTCTATGTTGTTTTCTCTTTCTAGATTGGAGCATATGATCAACAAATATGGGAAAAATCTGTAGAACAAAGAGAAATCAAGGTAGCAAAATTGTATTCTTTTATACTTGGAAGCACAATTTCTTATAAATTTAATGGTGTTCCAATTTCAGTTTCTTTTTTAAAAATCCTTCTATTGAGTTGTCTTGATATAAATGAATATTAACATTACAGTATAAATTAGAAGGTAAGATCATCTTTGGTATCATTCTTACTCTATACTTTTGTTCTTTTGAATTTTGCATTCTAGCATCTTTGTCTTCTTATTTCCCTTTATGAATTCTAATGGTTATCTTTTATCAGCTTCCCCCTTCCCCTTCCCTTGTCACCTTATACCTCTAGTTTATTTTTTTCTCCCTTTTGATGCTGTCATTGCTCTGTACAGTTGATTAGACTGGTAAGTATTTCAGGGTTTTTCCCCTCTAAGTGACCTTGTGCAAAGTATGGTTTCCATGATTGAAATCTTGCATTTTGGTGCTACTAACAGAATGCTATCAATTCTAAAACAGTTTTGAAATAGCTGGCCAATATTTTAAAAATTGAATTTTTAAAAATTAGCCAAAAACCTCTTCTGTTACAGCTTGCTTCTCCTTGCATAATTGTTGACTTTAATGACATATATACTCATTGATTGTGATTTGCAAGTCTTTGAGAAGATAGAAAATATTTTATTAACAACATGCACCACTGATTCTGAATAGTTAAAATTTCTTAAAAAATTTTTTTTGGATATTACTAATTAATTTGGTGATATGCATGAGCTAAGCTATTGTAAAAATTTCATGTGGATTGATTGAGCTTATCCAGTTTGTCTTGAAGCTGGATAAAAGGCTGCTTATTAGAAAGTTTGATGTTAGATTAAAAACAAACTTGTAGTCAAAAATTTAAAATATGGGAAAGTATATTAAGTCAAAATTGTATGCTTGCACAAAATAGCACTAAATTGTGAGGTTCTTTGTAATTTTTAGACGTGTTGATTTTAATTCATGGAGATATAAAAATGACAATTTGCAAAGAAATGACATGTTTATAAACCTACAAAGTGTTTTTGGAAGGACACAGCCAAACTACTCTAGTTTAGAATTTCTCAGAATTAGGAAATATTTTATTGCTAAAATAGAGGAGAGGGTAAAATAGAGTTTTGTCAGTGAATTATTCTCATGGGATCTGACAGACTTAAAACAACCAACAAAACCTTGGGGTTGGGAGACTAACTGTTGCCTCAGATTTTCTGTTTAAAACTAACAACAATAAGTTCAGAGGCATGTCAGACTTCTAAGATCAGCAAACAAAAAATATTATTTGTGGGAAAATTTTATGTGTGGTTCAGGATTAATTTTTTTTATTAGGGGTTTCAAGGCAAGTAAGTACATTAATAAATTGGTATGTAGATAGTCATTGTTTTAAAGAAGTGAGAAATTTGACTGTATTTTGGGAAGCCCTTTTTGCTACTTGTGTCACCTTATTTAACAGTACTATTAGTAATTAATAGAGAGATGAAAAATAGGCTAAATATATTTCTTTTGGGTAATTTAACTTAAGTTATATAATTGATAATTTTTTTTGGATTTTATAATCTTTTAAAAAAGGTATTGATTTGTGAAAACTGTATTCACTGCTTGACTCACTTTTTAATAAAATCTTTAGGTTTTTTATTTTTGGAGCACCCACTCACATTGTACTACTTGAAAAAAAATTGTTGTCTTGAATAATCATGAAAAAAGATTAAACAGGATTTCCAGTATCTAAAACTCCTAGTTATCATTTTAGGTGGAACCTAAACACATTTCATGCATAGGAAGTACAGAACAGTGAACCAAAACATACTCTCTAAATTTAAAAGCCATTTTAACTTTAAAATTACTCTTTTAATTTGATGCTTTTCTGGTCAGCATGTACTGTGTTCTTTATATGTACATGTACATGCATATATACTATGTAACATATATATACATAGTATGTTATTAAAAAGTTATATCTTCGGTAAAAATATAGCAATATTAAATTTGAGTATATTCAAGGAAATAAAATTGATAATTTATGCTTGATTTTCTGTATAAAATAACAGTTCTGAGTATTGTAGCGGACTGCCCACGTCCCTACATGGCTCGGTGATATGGTGAAGAAGAAAGACGTGGGAGGGGGGGAAATGATAGACCAATTCCATTTCTTGATCTAAGGGCTAGGGTATATATACAGACAGAAACTACAAGTCTACGTGACTTTCAGCTTGTCTTGTGTCCCAGTGATTTGGCCAGTCTTATTGTCTTTAAAGACTGTTAGCCTAGAGGGCATCTATTTTACATATCCCTTGTTTTCTGTAATTCTCTTGTTTGTCTCACTGAGACGGCAACATCTGGGGGGCATGGAGAGCCAATCCGGATGGTAATGAGCAGGGTCTCAAAGAACAGTTTCCACGAAGATCTATCCTGATCTTGTCATCCGCACTCCACCCTGGCCCTTGACAGAGGGTTTCCTTCTCCATTCCTGTTTTAACTAACTTTGCTTTCATTTTTATTTGTTTATTTATCATGCAAAGTTTTTTTGAGCTCTCATTAGTAAGTAGTAACCAAACATTGTTGACTTATCCAATATTGACCCACCTATATGAATTAGAATATTTCTGGCTTAAATCAGTCAATCAATCAAACATTTTAAGCATTTCCTATGTGCCAGACACTGTGCTTAGCATTGAGAATACAAGAAGCCAAAAAGAGTACTTGTCCTCCAGAAGCTCACAATCTAATGACGGAGACAGTAATTAAACAAGTTGAATAAACAAACTATATACAGAATAAATAGGAAATTATTAAAAGAGGGAAGGCATTAGAATTGAGGGGTCTGGAAAGGCTTCCTGTAGAAGATGAGATTTTAGTTGGGACTTGAAGGAAGTCAGGAATGCCAGTAGGAATAGTTAAGGAGGCAGAATATTGCACTCATGGAGGACAACCAAAGAAAATGACTGGATCCAGGAGATGGAGGGCAGCTATGGGACACAGAGGATAGAGTGCCAGGCCCAGAATGAGGAAGACTCATCCTCCTGTGTTCAAATCCAGCCTCAGGCACTTTATGAGCTATGTGATCCTGGGCAAGTCATTCAGTCCTATTTACCTCAATTTCTTCATCTGTAAAAATAAGCTGGAGAAAGATAATGCAAACCATTCCAGTTTCTTTGCCAAGAAAACCCCAAAAGCAGTCATGAAAAGTTGCACACAACTGAAAATGACTAAGCAGCAGCAAAAGAGATTAGACTGTCTTTTCTTGTGGAACAGCAAGATGACCAGAAACATTGGATCAGGGAGTAAGGTATAAGAGGAGCGGAAAATTGAGAGGAAAGAAGGGACACTAGGTTATGAAGTAATTAGAATGTTAAAGGAGGGTTTTGTATTTGATCCTGTAGGTGATTAGGAGCCATTGGAGTTTACTAAATTGGGGGTGGGGCATGGCCAGACCTGCACTTTGGGAATAGAGAGTGGATGGGAGCAGTGAGAAACAAGGAGGCAGACATACCATCAGGCTATTGCAGTAGTCATGTGTACTGATTGAGTCTATCCATTTAAATTGAAATTAGATCTTATGTTCTCATTTTGAAAAGTTTACTAGTTATTCAGAATATGGATAATCAATCAAATTTCTTAAAAAATTCTTTTAAAAAATCTTATAGTGTTCTATTGGATTGACTTATGAATGATAGAAGAACCCTGGTCAAGAATACCCAAGTTCGAATCCATTCTCAAATGGTTTTGCTAGCTGTGTGATCCTGGACACATCATTTAATCACTCCTTCAGTTTCCTTAACTACAGAATGAGGATAGCAATGATACCTCTCTCCCAAGGTTGTTGTAATGATGAGATGAGGTAATATTTGTAAAGTGCTGAGCACAGTGCCTGGTACAGAGTAGATGCTTCTTAAATGCTTTTTCCCTTCCCTGTCCCCCCAGAAAAAAGGCATCTGAATGTGTGAAATAATTTTAGGATAGAAGGGAAATTTTGGAACAAAATAGAGGACATTAAAACCTATTTTCATACTAAAAAACTGCTGCACATAGTAAACTTTTGTTGTTGTTCACTTTATTTGGATTTCCTTTTCCAGTGTATTAAGACAAACAGAGGTTAAGTTAGTTGCCAAGGGATGCAGCTAGTGAGTGTCTGAAGTCAGATTTGAGCCCAGGTCTTCCTGACTTCAAGTCTACCTAGCATTTCACATATAGACATAATTTCATGTCATATAATTTAAAGGTGAACATCATGTCATAGAATTTAAAGGGAAGCTGGTGTCAGCATTTATGCCATGCTTCTGTAGAGCATGTCTTGGAAAGACTCCAGTATTTTAAAAAATCCATGCATCATCTAAATCATTGCTTGATTTTGTTAAAATGATTATAGACATTTCTAAAATGTACCTCAAGTTCAATGCAAGAATTGTCTAAGCACCTTATTTGTGCAAAGTTACTGTGCTGATAATACTGGCGATATAAAAAGGAAATGAAAAAGTCCGTGTCTTCAAGTTATTTACATTCTGTTTAGCAGTGGTAAGACCTTTTAAAAAAACTTTCAACTTAGAAGAAACAGCATAATATTTTTGATCAAAGAATGTAGAGCTGGAAAGGAACCTAAGAGGAGATCATCCAATCCAACCCTCTCACTTTACTGCTGAGGAACCTGAGACCTGTGGAGGTTAAGTGACTTGCCTAACTTCTTATAGGTAGTACTAAACATTAGAATTTTTCAAAAGAGGTCTGCTACCTCCACATTCAGTGCTGTTTTTGTTATACCTTTTATTCCAAAGACATTTATAAAAAGGGGGGTAGGGACCTATATGTGAAAAGAAAAAATTATAGCAGCTCTTTTTGTGGGGCAAAGAATTGGAAATTGAGGGAATGCCCATCAATTGAGGGATGGCAATGGCAACAAATTGGTAGTATAAGATTGTGATGGAATACTATTGGGCTATAAGAAATGATGAGCAGGATACTTCCAGGAAAACCTAGAAAGACTTACATGAACTGATGTGAAGTGAACAGAACCCAAGACAACGTTGTGCACAGTAATGACAATGTTGTACAGTGATCAGTTGTGAATGACTTAGCTATTCGCAGTAATGCAATGATGCGAGATAATTCTGAAGGACTCAGGATGGAAAATGCTGTCTACCTGCATAAAAAAACTGATGAAGTCAGTGCAGATTGAAGCATAAGTGTAAAAATTTCCTTCTTTTTTGTGTCTGTTTTCTTTCACAACATGACTAACATGGAAATACGTTTTGCATGATTGCATATGTATAACCAGTATCAGATTGCTTATTTTATTAAGTGAGGGGAGGAAGAGAAGGCAAAAATTTGGAACTCAAATTTTTAAAAATGAATGTAGTTGTTCTTACATGTAATTTGGAAAAATAAATTTAATTAAAAACAAAAAAGAATGAGGGCTGGACTGCCTGTGGCCTTTACTATTCAAGACTAGGGGGTGCGGGGAATCTCCAGGGGTTACCTCACTGCTGAGTCATTCAACTAGCTTTTATTAAGTGCTACTGTGTTCACTATACTAAGCACTGGGGATACAGAGAAAGGCAAAAAATAGCCCCTGCTCTCAAGGATCTTACAGTTTAGTGAAAGAGACAACATGTAAACAACTGTGTACAAATAAGATCTATGTGGCATAAATTAGGGACAGCCTCAGAGGAAAGGCACTAAGTTTAAAGGAGGATTGGACAAAGTTTTTGCAAAAGGTGAAACTTGAACTGAGACTTGAAGGAAGCTGGGACAGCAAATTTAAAAAGCTTACAAAATAATCTTCTTGAAATCATATTACCCTTTTCTTCAAGAATAGTTAATGCAGGGGTTCTTTACCTAGTGTTCATGAATTTATTTTTAAGAAATACCTTGACAACTGCATTTAAATGTAATTGGTTCCTTTATAAATCTACGTATTTTATTTCATGCATTTAAAAATATTCTGAGAAACAATTCAGTATGATCAACCATCATGCCAAAGGCATCACACACACACACACACACACACACACACACACACACACACACACATACACACACACACACACACACACACACACACACACACACACACACACACACACACACACACACACACACACACACACACACACACACACACACACACACACACACCCACGGTTAAGAACCTCTGCGTTAGTAGTTCCTTATTGATGTTAAGATGACTGCAGTCTACTCCAACAAGCAGTTATTAAACACTGTGTGCCATGCATTTGGGGAATAAATACACTAACAAAAGGAAAACACCCCCTGCCATAAAGGATATTGGATTGTATTGGGTGTGTACAGTGTATAGATAGAGAAGTATGCCCATAATAATTTCAGGAATTTTGAGAGAACACTAACAATTAAAGGGGACCAGGAAGGGCCTCTTGTAAATGCCACATAACTTATTAAGCCTTTTGAAGAAAGCTAGGGCTCCTAATAGATGACAGTGAAGAAGGAACATATTTCAGTCATGGAGGGGACAGCGTGTTTAAAGATAACTGGGCAAGGAGATTGAATGCAGAGTTTGGGGAACCACAAGTAGGCCAATTGAGCTGAGATATATAAAATAAATCTAGAAAGCTAAATGGAAACTAGATTGTAAAAACAGCTGAGTGGCACAGTGGATAGAGCAGTGGACCTGGAGCCAGGAACATCTGAGTTCAAATCCAGGTGTAGATACTTTCTGGCTGTATGACCTTAGGTAAATCACTTAACCTAACTCAATTTCTTTAGCTGTAAAATGAGGATAATAATAACACTTCTCTCTCAGGGTTGTTGTAAGGATCAAATGAGACAATATTTGAAAAGCATTTATTACAGTGCCTGGCACATAAATACTACATAAGTGTTGGCTATTGTAATTATTACCAGGTCAGTAAGTCTGAATTTTATCTTAGAAGTAAGAGCATCAATCACTGCAGTTCTTGAGGGAAGCGAGTGTCATGAGCAGACTTGTACTTGAAGAAGATTATTTGGCAGGTATTTGGTAAGTGACATTAGACATTGGAAAGATTGGAAGTTTAATCAAGGAGGAGCTTGTTTGAAGAGTTTAGACAAAAGGTGATAAGGACTTCCTTCAGCCACATTTACAGATTTATTTCATTGATTCTCTTTCATGGGTTATAATTCCAGCCAAATTCTCCTTCTTGCCGTTCTCTGAACTTGGCCCATCTCCATGCCTGTTTATAGGCTATCTTCCCTTTCCTGGAGTGAATTCCTTCCTCACCTCCACTTCACTTCGTAGAATCCCTAGCTTCCTTCAAGGCTTGTGACATAATCACCTCCTATAGGAAACATTTCTTGATACTCCATGTTATTAAGACTCTCCTTCCTTAAACTGTTTTGTATTAATTTATCTAATTACATGTACTCCTCCAATAAACAGACTTCTTGAGGGCCTTTTTTTCAATTTGTGTCTTGTATCCCAAGTGCATAAGACAGTGCCTACCTAGCACGTATAATTGAGTAGTAAAATTTGTTGAAATCTGTTTCATTTCATTTTAAGCATAAATGCCAAGTATATTTTGTATTGAGTTTCTGTAGATTTGGGCATTACAAATTTAATGGGGAAATATCTATTTCTGCTATGTTGGATTTAACTTTTTCATATTTCTTATATGTTTCATGTTTCTTATAATATGTTATATAGGGGTTAAGGAATAAACCAAAGAAAACAGCACATGTGAAGCCAGATCTCATAGATGTTGACCTTGTAAGAGGTGAGTATTGGATATGAACTTTAGGTTGATTATAGCACTTGATTCATATAACAACTTTAAATATAAAATTAGAATCTAAGAATGTGATGAGTTTTTTTCTGCCCCAGATTTAAAATTATTTTAATTATTTTAACAACTGTGGTCAACAGTCCGTAAGAGAAGATCAGATTTTCTGATACTGAAATGACATTATAAATTTGTCAAGAAAAGTGATTTGTGATCCAGAAATCTGTAAATATTTGTCACTGCATTCAAAGTTCTTTTCAAAGCCTTGTGAGAAATAAAAATAAGGTAAATCTATCTCTGCTCATAAGAGAGATAAAACAAAAACCTATGAAATGTTAACAGTGCAGAACAATATCTGATGTATAGAACATGTGACAGTAATAAATGTTTTAGGAATTTAAAGAGAAAAACAATTTTTGACCAGGGTGATTAGAGAAGACTTCACAAAGGATTTGGAACTTGAGATAGACCTTAACAAATAGGATTTTACAAAGAGGGAGAATTTAGGTGATAGGAAATGACAAACAAAGATGAGAAAATGGAAATGAACAAAATATGTTTGAAAGGAAAGTGAGTATATTACCCTGGAATAAATACATATGTAACATGCCACTCATTAGTTTTTAACTCTTTCCCCTTCCTCTTTAAGTAAATGAAATCCTAGGTTCAAAGGATAAGCTCTGATAGGTCTTACCAAATTGGGAAGGCCCAGTGATGGATTTTATTTCTTTTTAATCCAAGCCTAGGTAAATGCTCCAGAGCGCATCATCACTAGGATAGCTTTAGAGTGATGAATTTTTCAGCCATGAGGATTCTCAAAGACCATCTTACTAAGCATTCGTTTTGTTGATGTAGGGACTTCCCACAAAGGCAAAGTCATATGCCAGTTCTACTGACATTTTTCTACCACTTAAGCTGATTTTCTCTTGTTTTTATATTTAGTTTGACTACAAATTATACTCTTTCCCTTTATTTTATCTCTTCTGGTTTTTTGTTTTTTCTTCTCAGTCCCCCATATCACTTTGTTAAATTTAATTTCAACCTCATTATTTCCTAGTAAAGGGCAGTAAACCCTCTGAGAATACTAGCAATTTTCTTCTATGTATTTTTTCTTAATCTTGCTGCTTAGGTGATGATATGCCTTTGTGGTTTTATGTATTTGCTTTAATAGATATAGATAGTAAATATAGAAAAAGAAATCCAGAAAGCACTTATAGAAAGTATGACAAATACAGGAAAGTAAAGAATTTAAAAGTAAAACAACACAAGTATAGAAATCCCTTTAGGATTAAAATACACCCATATTTAAAGGATAAAAAGTAGAATAAATGAAAGCATTTAAATAGAATTATTTTTTTCTATCCTGTGTGAAGATTGTTCTGAGAAGTAGTAAGTATAGTACATAAATCCCAAATCCAATTTTGCTTAACAGAACGCAACAGTATTTGTTTATATAAAGAATTCTAGTGGTATTATCACAGGCGACTAGGAAATTTATAGACTTACTTTTATATTTGTAAAAGTATAAGGGGAAGTTTCTATACTTGTTTCACTTAAAATTATTCATTTTTAAATACATATGGCCATTTGATTATATAATGTGAAATAATTCAAATACATGTAGAGATTCATGTTTCATTGGTGTGGATACTTTTGTCATTGATTTCAGTCATACTGCCTCCAAGTATACCAGTGCTTCAGGCATTGGTGTAGCAAAAAAACAAACAAAAAAACAAAAAACCCAAACCAGTCCATTTGTCTGTCTTGCTGTTTACCCATCGGTATCATCACACTCTGCATCACCTTGTAAGATGCTTCTCTGAATTCATCTACTTTAGTCTTCATGAAAAAGGAACATTGTTCCATCACTGGAGCCTATAATTTTCTAGTTTGATAGAATGTGTCAGAAGTGTTATTGAAGGTCACCTCTTAAACCAAGAAGTACTAAATAGTATTTTAGTAACGGGAAGTATTTGGAGGGGGGCAAGTCTTAAATTGTTCTCTAAAACTGTAATTTCATTTTATAGATAAAATGAATTGATACATGCACTTTGCCTTTTTGTCTCTCCAGGATCTGCATTTGCTAAAGCAAAGCCTGAGAGTCCTTGGACTTCCCTAACAAGAAAGGGAATTGTTCGAGTTGTGTTTTTCCCCTTTTTCTTCAGGTGGTGGTTACAAGTAACTTCAAAGGTCATCTTTTTCTGGCTACTTGTTCTTTACCTCCTTCAAGGTATGAACAAATAACAAGAATCTTTTTAGTTCTAAACGTTTTTCAGGATGTTTTAAATTACTGTATCTTTGTTTTATATATATTAATACTAGCTCCAAAGTCAGTTTAATGCTATCTGTGAAAAGCAAGATAATTATTTTCAAATTAAAATTTAATGAAATATTGAATATATGAACAGATGGGAGAAAATAGAAATTAGAAGAAATAGGGAATAAGATAGAAAGAAGGCTCTTTAATAAAGGTCTTGTTCTATAACAATAATCTACTTTTATGGAGCTCAGAACATTTTTATCTTATTGAAGTAAGTTCTTACTACCCTTCGAAGTTATTTGTCTCCAATGTACATTGTTCCATACATAGAGCATTGTCTTGAGCTCACATGATCAGTTAGTTCTTCAGCATAAACTGTAAGAACTAGAGGATAACTGTAGAGGCCTTCAGGTCTTCTTCAATGATGAAACACCCTTATCTTAGGAATATTTTACTGTTTTGTTTATTCTCACTAGTATTTAACATATTTTAACCTAATTTTGTTTGACTAAATAAATTTTTCACTTCTTAGTTTGTCCGTAAACATGTAATAAAATTTTGAAGATTGCATGATTATTAAATTATCACTCAGCAGATTTGAGGTATTAGGTCATCATGGTATTTATTTCTGTCCTGGTGCTTCATATTTTTATTACAGTTTCATCAATAGGATATCTGTCTTCTCTGTTCTTCTGGTTCATATATATTAGAGTTTTATTACTATAATAAAATAAATTGTAAGCAGAAGTAGGAGCTATCTGAGCTATCACTGTCTTTTCAGTTGAGATCTAGTCTTCATTCTGTGATCCTTTGTACTTTGCTTCTTTGCTCCTTCAAGATGTTCTTTGTTATGCTAATTTTTAGAATAGCCTGAAAGATGTCATGACCACATGTTGCTTCTTCTTCTTATACATCCCCTCAATTATATATATGTATATTTTTTCTAAAAGTCTGAAAAAGTTGTATATTTTATCTTTATTGGCTGGTTTCTAGAGTCAGAATGAATTGTAGTCCTGATTTAAAGGATGTGGCAGTGGAACTTGAAGGAAAACATACTTCTTTTAAAAAAGCCATATTTTTTTTCATACTAGTATGTTCCTGAAGTCAAGAAATGCATTCCTAATTTTAGATAAACTCTCAAGGGTAGGAGGTTTTATATGTATTAGCTTTCAACCTGAGGTAAAATGGTCAGTGGCCTCAGCATTGATTGATGATGGTCTGTTGAGAACACTATGAAAGTGTTCATACCATCTCTCTAGGATCATGCCCTTATTACTCTTCGATGTGGCTCTATCAGGACTAAGTAGTTGTGATGCAACAGGTTTTTGGTCCATAAACAGCTTTCAGGGAATCATAAAAGTGCTTTGGATTGTCACTATCAGCATAAAACTGAATTTCATCTGTCTTCTTACTGAGCCAGGAATCCTGCACCCCTCTAAGCTTTGCTTATACTTTGCTTTTGATGGAATTAAATGCTGCCTTCTTAGAGGTGGACGAATTATCCTGCTGGTAAATCTTGTGGAATTCTTGTTTTTCATTTAGCAACTTCTGAATTTCCCCATCATTTTCATTAAACCAGTCTTGGTGTTTGTGAGTGCTCTGACCGAGATGAACAAATGCAGTGCTGTACACCAAATCCCTGAAAGCTACCCACTCCTTTTTGCTCTATTGTTGCCAATTGTGTATTGGTATCAAACTGTTCATGCTTAGAAAAGAGCTCTAATTTGTTGACATTAATTCTTCTGGTAGGCATTTTGCTTTGGGGGCGGTACTTTTGATCAACGTGAATATTTAACTTGGAAAGGATGTCTATGATCAGTCCAGCACTCTGCACCACACAGTGTCTTTGTGACTCTCTGTCTCTTCTTCTTACAATCACATAGTCTGTTAGGTGCCAATGGTCATTGCAAGAGTGCATCCATGAAATTTTATTACGTTTAGGTAAATGGAAGACTGTTGGTGATGAAGGTCATACGATGCACAAGTCTTCAGCAGTAAATGACCATTGCTGTTGCTGTTTGCAACTCTGTTCCTCTCTAGGACTCCCTGCCAAGTCTGGTAGTCTGAGCCTACTCTAGCATTAAAGCCACCCAGAATTATAAGCTTGTCCTCTTTTGGCACATTGATAATAAAGGTCTCTAGGTCTTCATAAAATTTTTCTTTGACCTCATGGTGGGAGCATAGGCACTGATGATGGTGGCATGACATTTTCCTACAAGTGGCAATCACCTTATCATGAGCCTGTCATTCACTCCTTTTGGCAGGTACACCAATTTGCTGACTAGATTAGTTTTGATTGCAAAATTTATGCCAACTTCACGGTGCTCCTCTTCATTGCGACCACTCCAGAAAAATATGTATACAGTTCCAACTTCAGTAAGCTGGCCTTCATTTGCCAGCCTTGTTTCACTCAGAGCTGCTATTCAGATGTGTAATACCTGTTGAGTTCTGTTGCAACAAAAGCAGTTCGTCTTTCAGGTCTATTGGATTTTGTGTTATCTATAAGTGTGCGCATGTTCCATGTGCCTGTGGTGAATGGAATCATCTTTGCAGATGTTTTTGTACATTTTGTACGTTTGTTTGTGTTTTCGACTGCAGAGTGGGGAAGTCAATCCCTCCTTTGCTAAACTTCCAACCGAAGAAGAGGTTTTAAGTTGCCATTAGGCTCCTTTCATGTACAAAGCACCTGGTGCTGATTCTATTCCAGCTGAGATTTGCAAGGGACATGGACCATTTCTCATACAAAAACTGACTGAAATATTCCAAAGAGGAAGTTATCCTCCAGGAGTTCAAGGATGCCTTCACTGTCCATCTCTTTAAAGGTAAAGGGAATATATTGTCCTGTGACAATCACAGGAGGGGTCTCTCTCTTATGCATTGCTGGCAAGATTCTTGCTAGAGTCCTCTTTAATAGGCTGATCCTTCACCTGGAAGATGGGCATGAGAGTCAGTGGGAAATCAGAAAGGGCCAAGGAACAACTGATGTGGTGTTTGCTACCTGACAACTCCAGGAGAAATTCCAGGAGCAGAACAGAGCTCTGTACACAATGTTTGTAGATCTGATCTATGCCTTTGACACTGTTAGTCCTGAGGGTTTATGGAAAATTATGTCAAAATTTGGTTGCCCAGAGAAGTTCATCAGCATTGTATGTCAATTTCACGATGGCATGTTTGCCCAGGTTCTGGATAGTGTACTATGCTCTCGTGCCTTCCCAATCACCAATGAAGTGAAACAGGGCTGTGTGCTTGTTCACATGCTTTTTAGCATGATGTTTTCAGCCATGTTGTCAAATGTTTCCAATGGGGATGAACACAGCATCAAGGTCAACTACCATACTGATGGTAAGTTTTTCAACTTGAAAAGGCTACAAGCCAAGACCAAAGTGGAGAGAGTGTTGGTACATGATATTCTGTTTGCAGATGATTGCGCACTCAGAGCAGCCTCTGAAACTGAGATGTAATAGAGTTTGGATCAATTCTCTGCTTCCTGTGCTAATTTTGGCCAAATAATTAACACCAAGAAAACACAGGTGCTCCATCAGCCACCACCGCACCATCCATACATAGAACCATCAATTACAACAAATGGAGAAGTTTTGAATGCTGTGGATAAGTTCACTTACCTTGGTAGTGTACTTTCCAGGGATGTACACATTGACAATGAGGTTGACGCATGCATTGCCAGAGCTAGCTCAGTGTTTGGGAGCCTCCAAAGAAAAGTTTGCAAGAGAAGAGGTATTAGACTGATTACCATACTGAAGGTCTACAGAGCTGTTGTGCTGACCTCATTGTTGTATGCCTGCAAAAAATGGACAGTCTATCAGCTCCTTGCCAGGAAACTGAATTGCTTCCATTTGAACTGTCTTAGGAGGATTCTGAGGATCACCTGGCAGGATAAGGTACCAGACGCTAAGGTCCTTGCTTGAACTAAACTGCCAAGCATGCAGACTATGCTTCAGAGAGAGTGCAACTCTGATGGGCTGGCCACGTTCTTCGAATGCAAAATGTATGCTTGCCAAAAAGACTTATTTTATGGAGAACTCACATGGGGCAGGCAATCACATGGTGGTCAGAAGAAGCGATATAGAAATACTCTCAAAGTCTATCTCAAGAGCTTTGCATTTGATTGTGGGACATGGGAGACACTGGCACAGGACCACTCAGCGTGGCATGCCCACATCAGAAAAGGTGCTGTGGTCTATGAGCAAAGCAGAATTGAGAAATACAAAGGAGACATAAGATGGGGAAATTTGGAGTAACAATCCCAAATGTTTACGTGGTCTATCTGTGCCCAATCTGTGGTAGCTCATACTGGTCTGAACAACCACAGTTGTACCTACTGAAACTTCCCTTTATCATGGTGATGTCATTTTGGTCCTCTTTGAGAATGAAGGACAACAACTAATGTATTAGCTTTACTTAACAACTTTCTTAATTCTTTCTCATTGTTGTCATGAAATGTTTCCTATGTATATACCACATTTTTTATGTATATGTAGCAAACAATTTCTGTTATAAGGAATATTTATTCTAACATGGGCATTTAGAATAAAAATGTTATGCTTAATTACTGTTATTATGACCCTTGAATACTGAAGTGCTGCAATCCATTTTAATTTACTCAAAGAACTATGAAATTTTAGAACTACAAGGAATGTCAAAAATCATCTAGCCATAATCATTTAAAAAAAAATACATGACATAACTAATGTGTAAATAAGTTTAATATGATTGTACTTGTATAGCTTATATCAGATTACTCGTTGTCTTGGGGAGGAAGGAGGAAGGAAAAATTGGAATTCAAAATATTATAAAAGTGAATGTTGAAAACTAAAAATAGTAGCAAGATGAAATATATGTATGTATTCTTACATATACCCATATATTAGTATGTAAAAGTTGTGTACATTATTGTCTGCCCATGGTGCCTCTGTATCTACAAAGCAGGAGATCAGGTGGCTTTTCTTTGAGTCTAAGTTTGGTCATTAAAATTTCCCAGCATTCACTTAAAAAATAGATGAAATAATGGACCCAGAAAGATCACAGAAACTGACCAGCTGTATAACCTAGTTAGTAAAAGAGCCAAATTTAAATCGGCATCCGTACAATAGTCTTTTCAGTGTATCACAGCTGTTTGAAATTATAGCTGAAATTACAAAAACAAGATGACACTCATCTAAAAAGCCTCTTAGGTGTTTGCTTACAGAGTTCACTGCCATAAAAGCCCCAAGGAGATTGTCTCCACATTGTACTGTGTCTCAGTTGGAATTTAACAAAAGGGTAAACTGAGACAAATCTCTGCAAGATAACATTTAACCTGTTAAAAGGTAGCTGAACTCTGAACTATGTTAAGAGACAACCATGACAGGATAAAATCAGTTAATAAGAGAAAGGTTCAATAAAAAATGATATAGGATGAAACTTAATCTCAAGTGGCAGTGTTTGTTCTCAAGGAGTAAAATAGAAGGGAAAGAAGACCATAGTAAACAAACTTACCCATTTTGGGATATAAAAATAAGCCCAAATTAATGTTTAATCTGTTTAATCCTAAGGTTTACTTTGTACTAGGATTTTGCCTGAACACTAGGGAAATCTAGCCCTGAAACAGCCTTTGCCTTAGAAATTATGCACTAGGGGGGCGAACCCAAGATGGCGGAATAGAAAGATGCACGTTTACGAGCTCCGAACCCACAGCCCATAGAATTAAGTTAAAAAGAAATCCCCATAAATTCTGAATCACTGCAGGGGGTGCATAAACATAGGGGAAGAGATTTCCGTTCCAGTGAGCCCTGGAGAGCCATCCACAGAGTCCCTCGCGCCCCGGAAAGCGGACCCCACCCCAGTGCTGCCCTGTCCGCGGCCCCGGAGAAGCTGATCCGAGCAGGCTTCAGGGACGGAAGCTCCGGCAGCCGGGAAAGTCCCTCCGCCCACAGAAGCTACAGGTCAGTGAGAGAGAAGGCTGGGCTGGACGAGAGGGGGAGCGGAGTGTCTCCGTGACTCGGGCCCCCTCGGGAGGAAGTGGCGGCGGCAGAGACGGGGGCAGGAAGCGGCGGAGGCAGAGGCGTGGGCAGCAGCGGAAGCAGCAGCGGCGGTGGCCCGGACTCGCCCAGCAGCAGGCAGGATCTTCATTACTGAAAGTCTCTGCATAAACAACCTGAGGGAGCTGAGCCTGGGAGACTGGCCCTGCCCCACTCCACTCTATTACTGAAGGCCTCTGCATAAAGCCCCTGAGGGAACTGAGCCTGGGAGGCGGGACCCCCCCACACCCCCACCCACTCCATTCCTGAAGGTCTCTGCATAAAGCCCCTGAGGAAGCCGAGCCTGGGAGGTGGCCCTGCCCCCACCCCAGCACCTGAACTAAAGCTTGCTGCGGAAAGCTCATTTGAACCTCAGACCCCAAGCGCTGTCTGGGCGGATCTAGGCGGGGGTGGACAGGAATCTCAGAAGTCAAGTAGCTGGCTGGGAAAATGCCTAGAAAAGGGAAGAAAAATAAGACTATAGAGAGTTTTTTCGAACAGATGCAGATGATCCCGACTTCCGGATCTGACGAGGAAATATTCTTGCCATCAGGGAAAGACATGGAGGGCGGGGCCGCAGTACCCCAGACATCCCAGGGGGGATGTCGGATAGGCTCAGGCCTTGGAAGAACTCAAAAAGGATTTTGAAAAGCAAGTTAAACAGGTGGAGGAAAAACTGGGAAGAGAAATGAGAGAGATGCAAGAAAAGTATGAAAAACAGGTCAATACCTTGCTAAAGGAGACCCAAAAAAATGCTGAGGAAAATAACACCTTGAAATATAGGCTCACTCAATTGGCAAAAGAGGTTCAAAAAGCCAATGAGGAGAAGAATGCTTTCAAAAGCAGAATTAGCCAAATGGAAAAAGAGGTTCAAAAGCTTACTGAAGATAATAGTTCTCTCAAAATTAGAATGGAACAGATGGAGTCTAATGACTTTACGAGAAACCAAGAAATCACCAAACAAAACCAAAAGAATGAAAAAATGGAAGAGAATGTGAAATATCTCATGGGAAAAACAACTGACCTGGAAAATAGATCCAGGAGAGACAATTTAAAAATTATGGGGACTACCTGAAAGCCATGATCAAAAAAAGAGCCTAGATATCATCTTCCAAGAAATTATCAAGGAAAACTGCCCTGACATTCTAGAACCAGAGGGCAAAATAAGTATTGAAAGAATCCATCAATCACCACCTGAAAGAGATCCAAAAAGAGAAACTCCTAGGAACATTGTGGCCAAATTCCAGAACTCCCAGCTCAAAGAGAAAATCTTGCAAGCAGCTAGAAAGAAACAATTCCAGTACTGTGGAAATACAATCAGGATAACTCAAGATCTAGCAGCTTCTACATTAAGGGATCAAAGGGCCTGGAATAAGATATTCCAGAAGTCAAAGGAACTAGGACTCAAACCAAGAATCACCTACCCAGCTAAACTGAGCATAATACTTCAGGGGAAAATATGGTCTTTCAATGAAACAGGACTTTCAATCATTCTTGATGAAAAGACCAGAGCTGAAAAGAAAATTTGACTTTCAAACACAGGAATGAGAAGCATGAAAAAGTAAACAGCAAAGAGAAGTCTTAAGGGACTTACCAGAAGTGAACTGTTTACATTCCCACATGGAAAGACAATATTTGTAACTCTTAAAACTTTTCAGTATCTGGGTAGTTGGTGGGATCACACACACACACATGTACACACATGCATGCATGCACACACACATGCACACACATACAGAGACAGAGAGCACAGAGTGAATTGAATAGGATGGGACCATATCTTAAAAGAAATTAAGGTAAATGGTGAGAGAGAAATGTAGTGGGAGGAAAGAGGGTGAAATGGAATGGGATAATTATATGTCATTTAAGAGGCAAGTAGGAGACTTTTTAGTGGAGGGAAAAAGAGGAGAGCTGAGAAAAAAAAAACAAGAAGTTTACCCTCATCACATTTGACTAAAGGAAGGAATAAAATGCACACTCATTTTGGTATGAAAACCTATCTTATAGTATAGGAAAGTGGGGGAGAAGGAGATAAGCAAGGGAGGGGGATGATGGAAGGGAGGTCAAAGGGAGGAGGGAGCAATTTGAAGTCAACGGTCTTGAGGAGGGACAGGATCAAAAGACAGAAGAGAAACAATGAGGGGCAGGATAGGATGGAGGGTAATTCAGTTAGTCTTACACAACACGACTATCAGGGAAGTCATTTGCAAAACTACACAGATATGGCCTATATTGAATTGCCTGCCTTCCCAAAGGGAATGGGTGGGGAGGGAGGGATGGGGAGAATTTGGAACTAAAAGTTTTAGGAACAACTGTTTAGTTTTGTGTTGCTACTAGAAAAGAAGACATACAGTTAATGAGGAATAGAAAGTCATCTGGCTCTACAGGAGAAAAGAGAAGATGGAGACAAGAGAAGGGAGGGATGACAGAAGAGAGGGCAGATTGGAGATAGGGAAAATTAGATTGCTTGGGGTATTGGGGTGGGGGGAGGGGATAAAAGGGGGAAAAAAATTTGGAACCCAAAATTTTGTGAAAATGAACGTAAAAAGTTAAATAAATTATTAAAAAAAAAATTATGCACTATATCATTTAAGGTCTGTCTCAGGGATTTCTAATAGTAACCTGAATATCTTTTCCAAAGGGAAAGTCATTCAGAGGTGTAATTTGTAAACAAAAATGATTTTAAATCCCCTTCTACAAAAATGTTTCTGTTATATGGACTCCATATAACAGATACTTTCCCTCTTTAAAAGGTAGAATGTGTCATGACAGGAAATTGTTCAGTTATTTCAGTCATGTCCAACTCTTTGGGATCCCAGTTGGGTTTTGTTGTTGTTGTTTTTGTCAAAAATACTGGATTGGTTTGCCATTTCCTCTCCAGCTCATTTTTACAGATGAGGAAACTCAGACAAACATGGGTAAGTGACTTGCCCAGTGTCACACAGCTAGTAAGTGTCTGAGGCCAGATTTGAACTCAAGGAGATGATTCTTTTTGACTCCAGGGTTGGCAATCTATCCTGTGCCACTGTGATATGAAATTATATACTTTTAATTTAGAACTCAAAATTTTAAAACATGAATGTTAAAAATTCCTCTTACATGTAATTAGAAAATTTTTTTCAGAAAAATTTTCATTTCTGGGAGCCAAGGTGGGGGAATAAGCAGTAAATTACTATAACTCTCATCTTCACCTCCAAAAGTCATAAAACTGCCCCAAGACAAATTCTAGAATAGTAGGCCCAGTAAAAAATGGGGTGAAATAATCTTTTAGCCCAAGAAATTTGGAAGATCAGCAAGAAAGGTCTGTCTCACTCTAGTAAAAGGGGAGCTTAGTGCAGTAGAGGAAACATATCAGCAAGCCTCATCTCAGCAAACCAGTGGCAGATCCTGAGCTCTTTGCAGTGGAGCAGGCAGAAGTCAAAACCAGGACCCCCCATGTGCCTTAGCATAGTCTGGGAAATGGGCAAACTCCAGGCCAGTGAACTTCCAGGTGCTTGAATGTAAACCCAGGCAACAGTGGCCAGACCTCCATGGCTTCAGTGTAACCCTGGGCAAACAGCCAACCTCCAGCAGCCAGACCACCAAGTGCTTCAGTATAGCCATGGGAAAATACAAACACCCCACTAGTCTCAGCATAGCCAGACACCACCACTAGGATCCTGGCTGCCAGGCCCCTACAGCTTCTACCAGCACCAGCTAATCCCCACTCAAATCCCTCAGCACAGCACCAGACACAAAGGTCCTCTGTGGGCCTCAGGGCAACATCAGTACAGCACCAGGTAAGCAGAGAGGGCCTTCAACTCCTGGCACAAGAAGTCTGAGACAGTGCCCTTTTCATGTTGGCGGTGGAGCTCAAATTTAAAAGAAAGGAAAAAGGCCAACAAAATATGACCAAAAAACAACAACAAAAAAAATATGACCATAGAAAGTTCTAATGGTGACAGGGAATACCAAGTCACCCACCCAGAAAAGGACAACAGTGTGAAAAACACCTATGGGCACAGCCCCAGAGGAAAATGGGATGTGCTCTGAATTCTAGAAGAAATACAGAGAAGAGCCCAAAAAGGAACTATAAATCATATGAAAGAGGTAGAAGAAAAAATGGGAAAAGAAATGCAAGTGATGCAAGAGAATTACGAAAAAAGTTGACAGGTTGGAAAAAGAAAACAGCTGCTTAAAAAGTAGAATTGAATAGATAGAAAAGGAAGTAAATAAGGTAATTGAGAAAAACGACTCCCTAAAAGGTAGGCTTGAGCAAATGGAAGCTAATGACTCCTTGACACATCAAGAATCAACCAGACAAATTCAAAAGAGTGAAAATATAGAAGAAAATGTGAAATATCTCATTGGAAAAGCAACTGACGTGGAAAATGGATCCAGAAGAGACCAATGTCAGAATCATTGAACTGTCTGAAAGCCAAAATCAAAATGAGGACCTGGGAAGCATTTTTCAAGAAATTATCAAGGAAAACTGCCCTGATGACTTGGAACCAGAGGGCAAAACAGACATTGAAAGAATCCACCAATTACCTCAGGAAAGAGATCCTAAAATAAAAACTCCAAGTAACATTATAGCCAAATATTTGGTTAAGGAAAAAATATGGCAAGCGCCCAGAAACAATTCAGATACTAGGAAGCCACAATCAGGATAACGTAGGACTAGTAGTTGCAAATTAAGGGATCAGGGATCATGAAAAATGACATTCAAAAAGGCAGAGGGGCTAGAATTACAACGAAAAGTCATCTGCTTGGTGAAATTAAGCATAATATTTCAAGGGGAAATATGATTATTCAATCAAATAAAATGATTTTCAAGCTTTGATAAGGACAAGACCAGAATTGAGCAAAAAATTTGATCTCCAATATCAAGACACCAGAGAAGCCTAAAAAGTAAAAGAAAACATAAGGGATTCACTGAAGCTAAACTGTTTACATTCCTACATGGGAAGCTGATACTTGTAATTCTGTACTAGTGGTACAGGTAGAAGGGAATATACATAGAGGGTATGGATATAAGGGAAATTTGAGGAGGTGATATAAAAAATTAAAGGATGAGAAAGAGGAGTACACTGGGTGTAGAAGGAAGGGAGAGGTAGAATTGAGTAAATTATTTCACATTTACAGTTTTGAAAAAACATGGTAAGGGGAAAGATGGGAACGTGGGTGATAGGTGTCGCTTGAGCCTTATTTTCATCAGTACTGGCTCAAAGAGGGAATAATATGTACAATAAGTTGAATGTGGAAATCTATCTTATATGACAGGTAAGTAGGAAGGGAGGAGATTAAGTAAAGGGGGGGTGGTAGCAGAAGGGAGGACATCTGCAGGGGGGTAGTAGATAGAAACAAAACACTGGTGAGAAGGGAAAGGGCAAAAGGAGAGAGGACAAACGGGAGGAGAAAGAGAATTTAGAGAAATACACAATAATCAAAACTGAATGTGAATGGGATGAACTCTCCCATAAAATGGAAAAAGATAGCAAAGTGGATCAAAAGCCAGAATCCTACAATATATTGTTTACAAGAAACACATTTGAAGCAGAGAGACACACACAGAATAAAGGTAAGGGGCTGGAGCAGAATGTATTATGCTTTAGCTGAAGTAAAAAAAAAAAAAAAGGCAGGGGTACCAGTCCTGATCTCAGACAAAGGAAAGCAGACCTATTAAAAGAGATAAGGAAAGAAACTACATCTTGCTAAAAGAGACCATAGACAATGAAGCAATATCAATACCAAACATATATGCATCAAGTGGTATAGTATCCAAATTCTTAAAGAAGTTAAGTGAGTTACAAGTTCATGAGCAAATAAAAGAGCATTACAAAATATAAAGTAGATCATTTTACTTAAATTTAAAAGTTTTTGTACGAACAAAACCAATGGAACCAAGATTAGGAGGAAAATAGAAAGGTGGGGAAAAGTCTTTTCAGCAAGTGTCTCTGATAAAGACCTAATTTTCCAAATACATAGAGAACTACATCAAATTTATAAGAATGTAAGCCATTCTCCAACTGATATATGCTAGAAGGCATTTTTCAGATAAATCATATGGAGAAGTGCTGTTAATCACTTTTGATTAGAGCAATGCAAATGTAAACAACTCTGAGGTACTACCTTATACCTATCAGATTGGCTGATGTAACAAAAAGGGAAATGACAAATGTTGAAAAGGATGTGGGAAAATTGGGATGCTATTGGTGGAGCTGTGAAATGATCCAGCCTTTCTGGAGAGCAATTTGGAATTATGCCCAAAGGGCTATAAAACTGCATTCTGGAGGCAGAACCAAGAGGGCAGAGTAAAAGCAAGGACCTCCCTGAGCTCTCCCAGAAACTCCTATAAGCGGTAGAATCCACAAAAAGATGGAGTGAAACAAATTTGCAACCAAAGCCAACTTGGAAGGTTGACAGGAAAGGGTTTGTTGCATCAGGGTGAGAAAGGAGTATAGTCCATGCAAGCTGTGCCAGTGTAGACCAGGTCACAACCCTAGCAAACATGGAGCAGTCCATGGCATGATTGAATCACTGTTAGCAATGGTGAATTCCAGACTTGTCAGCCCACAGATGCCAAAGACAACTTAGGAGTTCAGCAGGAAAGGTCTTTTGCATCTGGGTGAGGATGGAACACAATCTAGTTAGTACAGGCCAAGCCAGCACAGCCCCAGCCCTAGGAAACCAGGAGCAGGCCTTTGGAGTAATTGAATCAGTAGCAGCAGAAGCTACTTCCAGGGCTCTCAGCCCACAGACAGTAAGAGGGTTGAACAATTGGTCACAAGAACATTACAAGGGTCTTTTTGCTAGCACTGAGGCAGGACTCTGTTGCTTTGCCCATATTCAGATCTAGACCCCAGCCCTGGGTGGCAGTCCCAGGGCAAGGAGGAGCACTAGCATAGCAGAGTTTGTGGCTGCAGTGAAGGAGGGAGGAGCTTGTGGTCGCTCACAGATCAGAGCACTGGCTAGGAAAGTAGTAAATACCTCTCTTTAGATCATTCTACCTTGGAAGAACTGAAAACTTACAGGTCTCTAGAAATATTTCTGTGAACAATTTCACAAACCCCCTGAAGCTTGGGCCAGCGTACCTTCCACCTTGGAAGCAGAGCCCTACTTTAACAAAGAGTTAGAAGTCAAGTAATAGGCTAGGAAAATGAACAAACAACAACAGCAAAAACACCTGACTATTGAAAGTTACTCTGACAAAGAAGATCAAAACACCCTCAGAAGAAGACAGAAATGTCAGAGCTCCTACATCTAAAGCCTTCAAGAAGAATATGAATTGGGCTCAGGTGATGAAATCACTCTTAAAGGATTTTGAAAACAAAGTAAGAGAAACAGGAAAAATTGGGAAAAGAAATGAGAGTGATGAGGCAAGGAAATCATGAAAAATGAGTCAACAGCTTGACAAAGGAGAGAAAAAAATGCTGAAGAAAATAACATCCTAAAAACAGACTTGGCCAAATGGTAAAAGAGGTCCAAAAAGCCAGTGAACAGAAGAATGCCTTAAAAAGCAGAATTGACCAAATGAAAAAGGTGGTCCAAAAGCTCCCTGAAGAAAATAATTCATTAAAAATCAGAATGGAGCAAATGGAAGCTAATGACTTTTTGAAAAATCAAGAAACAATAAAACAAAACCAAAAGAATGAAAAAATAGAAGACAATGTGAAATATCTCATTGGTAAAAGAACTAACTTGGAAAACCAGGAGAGATAATTTAAAAATTATTGGAGTACTTGGAAACCTTGATTTAAAAAAAAAAAGCATAGACAAGATCTTTTAAGAAATTATCAAGGAAAACTGCCCTATGATTTCTGGAGTCAGAGTCTAAAATAGAAATTGGAAGAATTTACTGATCATCTCCAGAAATCCCAAGATGAAAACTCCCAGGAATATTATAGTCAAATTCCAGAGTTCCCAGGTAAAGGAGAAAATACTGCAAGCAGACAGAAACAATTCAAATATTGTGGAACCACAGTCAGAATTACACAAGATTTAGCAACTTCTACATTAAAAGACCAGAGGGTTTGGAATATGATATTCCAGAGGGCATAGGAGCTACCATTACAATTAAGAATCACCCAGCAAAACTGAGTATAATCCTTCAGGGAAAAAATGGATATTCATTGTGATAGAGGACTTTCAAGTATGCATTCTTGATGAAGAGACTAGGGCTGGATAGAAAATTTGACTTTCAAACACAATACTTAAGAGAAGCATAAAAAGGTAAACAGGAAAGGGAAATCATAAGGGTTTTAATAAGTATAAACTGTCTACATTCCTACATGGGAAGATGATACTGGAAACTCCTAAGACATTTCTCATTATTAGAGCAGTTAGGAGACAGAGTTATATAGACAGATCACAGGTGTGAGTTGAATATGAAGAGATGATATATAAAAAATAAAATTAAGGGATAAGAGGAATGTACTGAGACAAAGAAAGGGAGAAGTAGAATGGGGTAAATCATCTCACATAAAAGAGTCAATAAAAAGCTTTAGAGTGGAGGGAAAGATGGGGCAAATTGGCTGCAAGAGGAAATAACATACACATTCAATTGGGTATAGAAATCTATCTTACCCTACAGGGAATGTAGGAGGGGAAGGAGATAAGAGAAGCGGGGGAGATGAAAAAAAGGGGATGGCAGACTTGGGGAGGGGGTAATCAGAAGCAAAACACTTGAGGAGGGACAGGGTAAAAAGAGAGAGAGAATAGAATAAACTGGAGTGGGGGGGTAATGGGATGGGGAAATACAGTTAGCAGTAGTAACCATGGAGAAAAAAATTTGAAGCAAGTTTCTCTGATAAAGGGCCCTTTCTCAAACACATAGAGAATTGAGTCAAATTTATAAAAATAAGAGCCATTCCTCACTTGATAAATGATCAAAAGATATGGACAGTTTTCAAATGAAGTAATTAAAGCTATCCAAAGCCATTTGAAAAAATACTCAACTCACTATTGATTGAAGAAATGCAAATTAAAACAATTCCAAGATACTACCTCATACCTGTTAGACTGGCTAATGGGACAGAAAAAGCTGAATAAAATGTTAGAGGGATGTAGGAAAAATGAGACTATTGCATTGTTGCTGGAGTCATGGACTGATTCAACCATGTCTGTAGAGCAATTTGGACCTCTGTTCAAAGAGCTATAAAGCCATGCATACTCTTTGAGCTAGCAATACAGTTACTAGGTCTGTGTCCCAAAACAGATTTAAAAAAAGGAAAAGGACCTATATGTACAAAACTATAGCAGCTCTTTTTTTGGTGATAAAGAATTAGAAGTTGAGGGAATGCAACTCTATTTGTGGTGGCCAAGAAATGGAAATTGAGGGAATGTCCATAAAATGAGGAATGGCTGAATAAGTTGTGATATATGAATGTAATAGAATAATACTGTGATATAAGAAATGAGGAGGACTTCAGAAAAACCTGGAAATATTTATATGAACTGATGCTGAATGAAGTGAGCAGAACCAGGAAAACATTATACACAGTAAGAGTCACAGTGTGCTAGGACTGCATCTGATAAAATTAGCCCTTCACAGAAATGCAAGGACCTAAAACATTTTCAAAGTACTCCTAATGCAAAATGCCACCCACATCCAGAAAAAGAACTATAGAGTCAGAACGCAGAATGAAGCAGGCTATTTTTTCTTTTGTTATGTTTGGTTTTGTTTTTTCTCATGGTTTCTCTCATTTGTTTTAATTCTTCTATGCAACATGAGTAATATGAAAATGTGTTAATGAGAACGTATGTGTAAAACACATATAAGATTGCATGCTGTCTTGTGGAGGGAGGTTGGAACTAGCAGGGAGAAAATTTAAAACTTACAGAAGTGATTGTTGAAAACTGAAAAAAATTAATTATATAAAAAAAAGTCTTCCCCAATTATAATAGTAATAGCATTTACATAGCATTTTAAAATTTGCAGAGTACTTTACATGTCAGCCCAGAAGGAATATAGTAAGTAATTAATGTATTTTCTTGCATCATTCATTCATTTACCTGCATCATTTGTCTGGGTCGGTTTAAGAATAGTCTTTCCTGAAGAAAGGAAAATTAAGACTAAACAGTCACACAGTGATCTTCCAATGTTATATTGTCATATCTTATATGTGAAAATTTATCTTAATTGAAGCTATCCAAAATATTTAAGGAGGGAATAGATTTTTGGATTGTTCCCCTCAATGAAAATGGATAAATATAAGAAACCTGAAATTCATAAGGAAAATATCTAACTTGAAATGCTTTGTAGTTTAGAAAATACTCTCACATATATCACATATTTAGAAAATACTTTCACATATATTAATCCTTGATAATTTCAAGCCTTTATAGTATATGTGTAGTTTTCCTGGAAAAAATATACTCAGCTAAGTTTTAATTGGTAATTTTAGTATGATGGAACCAGACAGACTCTTTTTCTTTTCTAACTTTCAAAATGACTTTCAAAATCAGGCTATCACAGAGCACCTAGATTTGAAACATACAGGGATAAATATATTTAACATTAGTCATATTCTTTAAATTTTCTAGATCCAAGTACAACTATGTCCTTTTGAAATACTTACTTTAGTTATTAAGTTGAGTTATGGCATGGTTTCAAGTTCTTTGAATAGCAAGTTCCAACCTGCTGCTAACAATAAAAGTGTTTGACAGAGCTTTGCTAAAGTAATTGTTTTTAGCTTCTAATTCAAAATCTGAAAATTAGCTGGCATCATGCAATATGAGTACTTTTTTAGAAAATAAAATTTTGGAAACAGCAATGGGTATAATTAAACCTTTTCTTTCCTGCTTTGCAGTTGCCGCAATAGTATTATTCTGTTCAGCTCCAGGCCCACATAGTATACCTCTGACTGAAGTAATTGGGCCAGTATGGCTAATGCTGCTCCTGGGAACTGTACATTGCCAGATTGTTTCAACCAGAACCCCTAAGCCTACTCTTAGCAGTGGGGGCAAAAGAAGAAGGTACGGTGTTATAAAATGACAATGTTGTTCATCGAACAAGGGGTGTGTGTGTGTGTGTGTGTGTGTGTAAAATGATTCTGGTTCTAGTACTGCAGATAACACACAGGACAGTATTTTATAGGTTTCTTGATTATTGCTATTTTAATCTGCAAAAAATAAGATGTGTTTTCTTCTTAAGTGAAGATCAGCCTTCATCCTCAAGATTGACCTCCAAAAATTACATACCCTATTGCCATGCCTTGTAATTTTTTAAAATAGTTATACTTAATTTTTCTCTGAGAACTTTTAGTTACTGACAGTGACTAGCATTTTGTGTATTTAACTTCATCAGGATTTACTGTTTAAGATCAACCTGGAGTTAAGATAACATGATATAGCATAAACATGGGTTAAATAAAGTTCTTTTAAATCCCATTTATTGAGTACCAAGGAAATTTTAAAGTAATTGAATATTTCCCTTTGCCTACATAAGTCTGTTGTGTCTCATTGGCCAGTTAGTAACAGTGGATTCTGCTTTAAAGAGCAATTGAAGTGATTCCTCTTTTGATCATGTTGCTCAGTGATTGCTGTTTTCCCAAATTTCAAGTACTATGGTTTTGAATTTGAAAACAATCCTTCATTTCCATTTTTTAGGATAAAATGTATTCATAGTATTTTAATGACATTAAAATTAGATTATAATTAGCTCTTATCATCGTCTTCTTTCTTCATCTGCAGATAAGTAGCACACAGATAGGAAAGACGTTCTTTTGTAAACATCATTAAGGGTGATCCTTACAACTAAATGTCCACTGATATGTCAGTATGAGCATGGAGCAAATGCATTAGCACCAGTAGAAATTGATTTTTGAATATACTTCATGCTGTTGTGATTAAACCTTAACCAGTAAATCTGCATCTTAATATGTGTTAAAATTACTGTCTTTTATGTTTGTGTAAGTTGCTGAACATAACTACAGTGCAAGTGGTTATTAACCCTTATCAAGCTACCTTCCACTTTTAATCTCTTCTGATGAAGGAAATTAAGAAAAGCAGCACATTTGGAAGTACATAGGGAAGGAGATGGCTCTAGTACGACAGATAACACACAGGAAGGAACAGTGCAGAACCATGGTACCAGCACTTCTTACAGTATTGGCGCTGTCTTCAGAGAACTCTGGCATGCTGCTTTCTTTTTATCAGGGTTTGTATTTATTTAAGGCTGTGTTTGTCTTAGAGATGCATTATCCCTTTTCTATAAAAGTGTGTTTGTATAATGCATATGTGTATATAATACATACACATATATACACATATGTGTTTATATATATGTATGTATAGCTTTAAATTTCTAAATTATATCTTTATTTGATCCTTGTTTTGTTTTACTATAGGCAGTAAAAAAATGGAAATCACAGATTAATTTAGAGACATATAAATGTAGATACTTCAAAAACAGCATAAAAGGTGAATGAGTTTTTTAATGGGATTTTTAAACATTTTCTTAGCACTACTCTTGTAATTCAATAAACTGGTAAAATTGTGCTTTACTATAATTCTGGGTTTTCATTCAGTTTTTTGGTACAGAATCGAGTTGTATGAAAATTGTTTCCCTCAAATCTTTGTTTTTAGGATCCTAACCCATTTTAATTAAAACAAACTTAAAATTAAAAAGAAATCATTTTAATTTATTATGAGATATTATGAGATAATTTATTATGAGATTATGAGATAATCATAATTACTATTATGAGATAATTAATTAAAAAATTAATTTTTTAGCTTTCATTCTTAATGAATACTTTGGAATAGGGGAAGAGTATAATACTTTAGAATAGGGGAAGAGTATAATTTCCATGAAATTTAGAAATATATGTAACCAACTTAGTCTGACCAACATAAAGTTATTCTTTTGAACTTTTCTTAAACATTCCAATTTTGTTGAATGTACGCATACAGTAGGTCTGAAAAATTAGAAGAAAAAAAAACTTTGGTGAAAATATTGATTATAACTGATGTAATTAAATTAGCATAAATCAAGAAAAGGGATAATGCAAAGGAATATTTACCTTTCCTCATTTTAACTCCTATACTAACATTATCTTTTTATATTTTTCGCATTGTGCTCTTATGCTGATCAAGTTTATCCTGCATTATTAAATTGTACATTGGACCAATCTTATTTGATCATGATTTTATTGATATTCTTTTAAAATGTATTGCTGGATAGAAGTGTAATATGACTGGATTTTTTGCCAGGTCAATGCATTCCTTTGAAAGCTAAGTATATTTTTCACATAAGCCATTTTCTGGCAATATCCACTCCTTACCTTATTATTTTCGATAAGCTAATAGGAAACTTTGACTCTTTACTAAGCATTTTCATAATTTCTGATAAAATATTTACATATCTCACTATATAAAAAGACTGGTAAAAATTTTATTGCTAAACATTTAGTCAACTTTGACAACATTCATGTTAATAATAGGTGAGAATTACTTTTTACCTCTCAGTACTAAGTGAAATAGAGGTAGGTTGGTATAGTGGAAAGATCACTGGATTAGGAATCAGGAAAACCTGGGTTCTGATCTCAGTTTTATTTCCATAACCTACAGATGAATCACTGAGCTTCAGTTTCCTAATATGGAAAATTGGGAAAATAAAATAGTAGTTTCAAGGTTTTTAATAAAAATCAAAAGATATGACAAAAGTACTTCATAAAGTCTGTAGAATGCTATTTCATTTACTTTTATTGGATGAGCAAAAGGTTAGTGGCAGAACCTATTATTGAAACTAGGTTTTATGTCATATCACTAAATATCCTAGCCATTAGATTATTATGCAAAATCTATAGGATTTCTTACCCCTTTATTACTAGTCTAAAATATTTTTATTCCTAAAGGTGTTCTAACCATTAGGAAGATATATGGAGTTTGTTATTCTCTTTCATTGCTTGGTACTATCAAGAATAAGTTGATTCTGTTTAATATACTATTTAAACATATATAAGCCTTAGAATTTTTCTCTGTTAGAATGACATATTGACATATACTTGATCCTCCCTTCCCTTTTCTAATTTGATTTCTTAAGTTAAATTTATTAATAATTAATATTAATTTATTATGATATAATGTATTATGATGTTATAATATACATATAAATATATAATACTAATTGACAAATTAAATCTTAATTAAGTACTTGATTTAACCCATTAGCTGCTGTTTAAAAGCAGACAGCAACAAACTTTTTTTCTGGTTTGTTATCGATGTGATGGGAAGGCTCAAATATTGATGTTCTCAGTATAATAAATTAATACAAATTTGAAGAATCTTTTTTAAGACTGGATGGATGGAACCTCCAGGATGGAACTTCCAGGGCTACTTATTAACTCAATACTACTGTTGATCATCACGGTAGCTTTGACCTCTTCCATTACTAGCCTGGGCTGGTAATCTCCATTTAGGCAGCCTGGTAGCCCCCTTTCTCCTAGATACTCATCATTTTTGTGCTAAACTTACTGCAGACCAATACAGTCCCATAAACATTTATTAAGTGCCTCCTGTGTGCCAGGCATTGTGCTTAACACAATACATTTAATAAAATGTAGATATAATTAATACAACTTATTAGATTTATAATGAATAAAGTTTGCATTTTCCAATTTCCAATTACTAAAAAAACTGCACTTCCTCTCAAGGAGTTTACACTCTAATGGATTTAGATCTCAAAATGCACAGGCCCACTGCAGCTCAGAACTCCTGAGCTCAAGAGATCCTGCAGCTTCAGGATCTGTATCTGGCATTACAGGTTATTTGTCAGCACACCTGGTCAGGAAATTTGTGAATTTCTAAATTGTGTCAGTTGACCATGTGACCCTGGATGATTTAATTAACCTCTCAGTTGCTGACCTGCATCAAGCTTACTGCACTCTGAAGCTCATACATTGGACAACACTAGGCCCCTGCCTAAGAAGTTGCCCGTGTGCATTAGTACAGAGGTAAGATGGCATTGGGGCAAAGGCAGAGCCAGTGCAAAGGCATGGAACTGGATTGCCACTTGTGAAAAAGAGCAGGACTGTTTTGGCAGTATTACAGTGTGCATGGAGGAGAGTAATGTGTAAAACATCTGGAAGGTTCTCTTGGGACCGTATTGTAAAAGTCTTTAAATACTAAATAGATACAAATGCACTAGATATACACTTCATATTTGGCCCTGAAAGTAATGGGGAAAAGGTAAGGTTGTGACGTAGTCAGATTCATAATTGGGAAAGAGTAGTTTTGGAAGGGTAGCTTTTTAGGAGGCATTTGCAAAAGTCCAGACAATAGGTCATGAGGGTCCAAATTAGAGTGGTGGCAGTGTGAGTGGAGAAAATGAGGCAGATGTGGTAGATGGAGAAGGAGAAGGGACAAGAACTGAGATTTGTGAGACAAAGGAATTGAAAATGGTCCAAGGTTACTTGCTTTAAAGAAGGGTGGTACCCAAGAGAAATAGAGAAACTCAAAAGATGAGGTGGATTTAGGGAAAAGGGTGAGTTTTGGATATTCTCTGTTTTAGATATCTAAAGGGAATTCAGTTTAAAATGCCCAGTAAGCAGTTGGTAATGTGCAACTAGAGCTCAGGAGAGAATCTAGGACTGGATACTTAGATTTTTGAATCATCAGCATTGATAGATAATTAAAGCCATGTGAGCTGATGAGATCACTGAGTAAGAGAAAAAAAGAAAGAAGAGAAGAGAGTCTAGGACGGAGCCTTAGTGTAAGTATTCACAGTGACCAATTATGTTGTAAATGATGATTCAGTAAAGAAGACTGATGAGGAATCAAACTTGTTTTTTTTTTTAATTTTTTTAAAAATTTATTTATTTTTAGTTTTCAACATTCATTTCCACAAGATTTTGAGTTTCAAATATTCTCCCCTCCCCCCACACCAAGATGCCATGCAAACTTCCCTTCCCCCAAACTGCCCTACCTTCTATCACACTCTCCCTTACCTTATCCTCATTTTCTCTCTTTTCTTGTAGGGCAAGATAGATTTCTATACCCCATTACTTGTATTTCTTATTTCCCAGTTGCATGCAAAAACAATTCTCAACATTTGTACCTAAATCTTTGGGTTCCAACTTCTCTCCCTTCTTCCCTCCCCACACATCCCCACTGTGAAGGCAAACAATTCAATATAGACTATAAATATGTAGTTTTGCAAAAGACTTCCATATTAGTCATGTTGTGAAAGACTAACTATATTTCCCTCCCTCCTATCCTGTCCTCCATTTATTCTATTCTCTCTTTTGTCCTTGTCCCTTCCCAAAAGTGTTTACTTCTAATTACTCCCTCCTCCCATTTGCCCTCCCTTCTGTCATCCCCCATAGCATACTTCTCCCCTTCTCCCCTACTTTCCTGTAGTGTAGATTTTCATTCCAAATTGGGTGTGCATGTTATTGCCTCCTTAAGCCACATGTGATGAGAGGAAGCTTCACTTTCTCCCTCTCACGTCCCCCCTTTTCCCCTCCATTGAAAAAGCTTTCTTGCCTCTCCCTTTCTCCTTCCAATATAGTGTTCTTTCACCCCTTAATTTTATCTTTTTAGATATCATCTTTTGCTATTCAACTCACTCTGTGCCCTCTATATGTATACAATCCCTCCAACTACCCTAATACTGAGAAAAGTCTCAAGTTACAAATATTATCTTTCCATGAAGGAATGTAAACAGTTCAACTTTAATAAGTCCCTTATGATTTCTCTTTCCTGTTTACCTTTTTATGCTTCTCTTGATTCTTCTGTTTGAAAGTCATATTTTCTATTCAGCTTGGTCTTTTCATCAAGAATGCTTGAAAGTCCTCTATTTCATTGAATGAACATTTTTTTCCCCTGAAGTATTATACTCAGTTTTGCTGGGTAGGTGATTCTTGGTTTTAGTCCTAGTTCCTTTGACTTTTGGAGTATCATATTCCAAGGCCTTTGATCCCTTAATGTCGAAGCTGTTGGATCTTGTGTTATCCTGATTGTATTTCCACAGTACTTGATTTGTTTCATTCTGGTGACTTGCAATATTTTCTCCTTGACCTGGAAACTCTGGAATCTGGCTACAATATTCCTAGGAGTTTTTCTTTGGATCTCTTTTAGGAAGTGATTGGTGGATTCTTTAAATATTTATTTTACCCTCTGTTTCTAGAATCTGAGGGCAGTTTTCCTTGATAATTGCATGAAAGATGATGTCTAGGCTCCTTTTTTCATTATGGCTTTCAAGTAGTCCCATAATTTTTCAGTTATCTCTCCTGGATCTGTTTTCCAGGTCAGTTGTTTTTTCCAGTGAGATATTTCACATTGCCTTCATTTTTTTCATTCTTTTGGTTTTGTTTTGTAATTTCTTGGTTTCTCATAAAGTCATTTGCTTCCATTTGCTCCATTCTGATTTTTAAAGAACTGTTTTCTTCAGTGAGCTTTTGAACTTCTTTTTCCATTTGAGTAATTCTGCTTTTTAAAGTATTTTTCTCCTCATTGACTTTTTGGACTTCTTTTGCCATTTGGGTTAGTCTGTTTCTAAAGGTTTTATTTTCTTCAGCATTTTTTTGAGTCTCCTTTAGCAAGCTATTGATTTGTTTTTCATGATTTTCTTGCATCTGTCTCATTTCTCTTCCCAATTTTTCCTCCATCTCTCTTACTTGATTTTCAAAATCTCTGTTGTGCTCTTCCAGTCCTGAGACCACTGCAAATTTATTTGGAGGTTTGAGATGAAGAAGTCTTGACTTTACTGTCTTCTTCTAATGGTATGCTTTGTTCTTCCTCATCCAAAAGGATTGAGGAAAATACCTGTTCACCAAGTAACTTTCTATAGTCTTATTATTTCTCACTTTTTTGGGCATTTTCCCCCAGTTACTTGACTTTTGAGTCCTTGTCAAGTGGAGGGTATGCTCTAGGGACCTGTGAGTTCTCAGTTCCTCCAAGGTGGCACAGTCAAGGTGTGCTCTGGTCTGGGAGCAACCATGAGCTTTTCTGCCCAGGATCTGCAAGTAGGTTCCCTCTCCACAACTGCCTCCAGTTCTACCATGCTCTTCCTCACCCTAGGGCCACAACTCAGGGCTGTGAGATTCAGATCAGCTGCCTGATTCCCCCAGGGTCTTTAGACTGAGGACTCCAAAAATGGATGATGCAACTGCCTTGGGCCAGGGCTAGGACAGGACCCTGCTGCTTCTCACCCAGGTGAAAGAGTTTTCTCACTGACCTTTGAAGCTGTCTCTGGTGTTTGTAGGCTGAGGAATCTGGAAACAGAAGCTGCTACCCATGATTGCGTACCCTGAAACCCGCTCCAGTCCTGTCAGTGCCACATGTCACGGTCAAGGCTGGGCTGTGCTCTGCTCCGAGCCCAGTGTGATAGACCTTTTTTCCAGGCTGCCTTGGACTGGAAATCTCTCTAACTGTCATTTTGTGGCTTCTGCTGCTCTAGAATTTGTTTAGAGTCATTTTAACAGGTGTTTTATGGACTTTGAGAATAGAGCTAGAGCAGGAACGTCCTTCTACTCTGCCATCTTGGCTCTGCCCCCAGGAATCAAACTTGTAGAAGAGAACAAGGAGAGCACAATATCAGGAAAGCTCAGAGAGCAGAGTATGCATGAGGCTCTACAGGGGAGTGAGCTGTATGCAATGCAGCAAAGAGGTTAGGAAGGGTGAGATTTAGAAAAGGCCATCAAGTCTGTCACTTAAGAAATCATTGGTGACTTTGGAAAGGTCAGAATTTCAAGTGAGGCGTGAAGTCAAAAATCAGACCATTTTCAGTTTAGAAATGAGTGAGAGGAGACGAAGGAAAGGTATCAGATGGGATTTTCTGAGTTCCGGAGAGAAGATAGATAAAGCACTATCAAGAGCAAAAACCTCCAAGTATACAGACTTCTTTGCTAGAACTAATAAAATTTTAGAGCTAAGCAGGATCTAAAAGAACTCATAGGTACATACAGTATGTAAGTAGAAATGCCCTGCACCCATGGAGGAAACCCCAAAAGACATACAAGGCATTTAAAGAGGGAACTCAGTCAGCGAGGTGGCAGTGTGTGTACTGTACAAAGGGCAGATCCTGAAGTTGATGTTGGTGTTTGTTGCCTTCTGTATCTTTTTTTCATAGTTGTTATCTCCTCACCTGCTTAATCTCCACTTCTCCTTCCCCAGTCTCCCCTTCCTTCCATAGTTATCCTCATTCCAAGTTTGTGGCAATGAAGCTAGGGGCAGCAGCTTGATGCTCTATAGACAGAAACAAGAGGTCTATATAGCAATTCCCTTAAAATTCTCCGTTGTATCCTTTACTCTTGAGAGATTGGTCTTGCTGCTTCTTGTGCTCTTTATACTCCTGTCCCATTCACAAGCTACTGACTAAATGTATTCAGCATGTATTTTCTGCATGGCAGTACAGAGCGTTACTTAATTTTTAAATTGGCTGACTTAATGTTTTGGTAGTGTTGTTCTTATTTGTTTCATGCAGTAGGTTTGGGACTACATGGACAAGTAAATCCTTTAGAAGTTGATGAAACTTTTTTCCTGACTGCGTTAAAACTTTGAACATGAAAAATAAACCCACTGTCATAATTTGTGCACATTAATTTATATCTGGGAATAAGAGTGGGTGGAAAGACCAAAAGCATTAATCAACTCAAGTGACCATTTGTACGTTTTTCCAAAGGTCATTTTTTCTCACAACATAAGACTATATGACATAAATGTATTCTCCCCGAATAGAAAATTCAGTATTTTAAGGGTATTGCACTTTAAATGTGCCAGTTCATGTCAGTTTAAGACTTGATTGTCATAGTAGAAAGAAAACTATAGACCTTGGCTGTGATACTGCATTTATGTTTTATTGCTTTGCAAATACTATGATGTATGAAAGGCAATGCAGGAAAAATTGCTTCCAGTAAAGCTTTTGGTTGGAGTAAGTTGAACCAAACTCAATTTTTTATGTACTTCCTGCCTTAGAGGTATTTCTAGCATCATTACACAAATAGTTGTGTCTCAGTGTCTGAGTTGATCTATTAGTACTATTAACTCTGGTTTAAGCCTTTAATTTCTGTGTTTATGTGTAAATATAAAAGAAAATAGCTTTGAAAAACAAAATTTTAAGTAGATGTTTTGTTTTCTGTGTGGATAAGAAATGTAAACTTGCTGCTTCTGAAATGGTCCTTTTATTTGTCTTTCAAAATGAGATTAATGTATACATTATTTTAAAGTTGAAATATTCTTTTCTTTAATCATTTAAAATGAGTTTTCACTAATGTGGCAGCTTTTCCATTTTATAAAAGTAATATATTTATTCATATAATTATCTTCCCTCCATGAACATTCTGATGCTTTAATTTTAAAGAGGGAGATGGGAGAGATTATTTAAATATCTAGGTTTTTGATGTGTGTGTCTGTCGATATGTATGTGTATATGTTTTGTGGGACACATCTGGCAGGCAACAGATATGCACTCACAATATATTGCATGTGTGTGAATATATATACGAACACATGTGTGCATGTATGCCTGTATGTGTGTATAAGCACATCTATTACCCTTAGCTAGATATATTAATATTTTATACTTCCATTAAAGAACAATGACATACAGAGTTACATTGGAATCAGTGATAAGCTAATTCAAATCAATTCTGAAATAATTTTCTTTAGAAATTCTCTACTTAAAACATAAGAACACTTTAATTGGAACTACAAGCCTATATTTGTCAGAAGAATTATTTTTCAGAGTGGTAAAGATACTTGACATAAGAGAGTATACCAAATGCACAGAAAAAAAGCATAGACATCAATCTGAAAAGGCAGTGAAGAAAATGTCAGTAACACTAAAATAAAAAAGAAAAATCTAAATGATTGGACATCAACTGTTTATGATTGAATCAAATGAACATATAGTAAAAATTATAATCCAGTATGAATTTACAAATTTAATGCTATACTCACGAAAATGTCAAAGGTTTTCTTTACATAATTAAATTGAGGAAGAAAACCAAAGAGGGAAGACAATGAAGGGACATACAAAAAGAAAACTGTTGAAGGTAGTGTTGCATTCTTAGTCTTCAAAACATATTACAAAGCAGTTATAGACATTTTTTTGGTTCTGGGACAAAAATAGAGAAATAGATTAGTGGAATAGAATAAAGATATGAGAACTCAATTAAATATATGCAAAAGAATAATGTTTGAAAAACATAAAAATTTTTTTTTAAACTGGAGAATAGGATACATTATTTAACAAATATATTTAAGGAATTTGGCTAACAATTTGACAGGCAAACATTTAGGCTCTTATTTCATATTCTGTACCTGAATGAGTCTTGTCTAAAGGATAGACTTACACATAAAAATTATTTAAAAGTGGTGAAAATTGAATAGTATTTTTATCTATAGGTAAGAGAGATGAGTTTTTTTCTGTTAAATAGAAGGATTTATTAGGCATAAGATAGTTGTATTATGTCTGTACCAAAATATAAGCAAAAGAAAAATAACATATTTGGAAATAGTATTTGTGGTAATAATGGTAGGAAAAAAGTTAAAATCTGAAAAGGAGCTGTTAAAATTTTATAAAAATAACTTCCAGGCCACATATCAAAGAATATTGTTGTGTTCGTCCTTCGTTACCAAATAAAACCATGCTATCAGAGAAATGATGACATGACTTGAACTTGACTTTGTTTTGAGTGAGGGAGGGCTGTGCAGGTCACCAGCCTCACTTCTCCTCCAGAGCCATCTGAATCTAATGACCAGATATTCATCATGATGGTTAGAGATGACCCAGGATGCAGTGGGAGATCTTGGCCCTTTAGGGTAAGGTAATGCCCTTTCAGTGAATAGGCCTGTTTAAGAAGTAGCCAGGGGATTGCCCCTTTAATGAGGCAAAGAAAAATAAGGACATCAGACTGGGAGGAAAACAGCAACAATTTCTATTGATAATCACTCTTAAGCCAGGAGGGTACAGAATAGAGCCCTTAGAAGGGGGCCTAGTGTTGTCCAATATATGAGCTTCAGAGTGCAGTAGATTTGATGCAGGTCAGCAACTGAGAGGTTAATTAAATCACCCAGGTTCACTTGGTCAAGTGACACAATACCTTCTCATGTAAGGTTAAAGAAAATTCCTGGCCAGGTGTGCTGGTAAATAACCTATAATTCCTGATATAGATCCTGAAGCTGCAGGATCTCTTGAGCTCAGGAGTTCTGAGCTACAGTGAGGGCTGTGCATTTTGAAATCTAGCCCATTAGAGTGTAAACCCCTTGAGAGCAAGGGCAGTTTTTTAATAATTGTAAATTGGAAAATGCAAACTTTATTCATTGTAAATCTAATGAGTATGAGCAGTTTTCAAAAGAGGAAAGAGATTTTTTCATAATTATTTTAAAATACTCAACCTTATATTGCAAGATGTTCATAGAAATACTTTTTGCTGGCAAAAAAGTGACAAAGGGATTGGGATGGCTGTTCATAAACTGGAGAATGGCTGAACAAATTGTGTTATGTAATCATAGTGGAATATTATTATGTCTTAAAAAAAAGATTAGTCTGAGAAACTTGGGAAGTCTCATGTGAACTGAGAATAAAGAAGAACCATGCATAGTTACCGCAGTTGTGCAAAGGAAGTCAACATTAAAAGACAGAATTCATAGAAACACAATGAATAGTCTTGATTCCCAAAGAATTAACGGTAAGATTCCTCCTCTTAATTGCTTCTATATATATTATCATGCATGGTTATTTTGCTTAAACTTCACTTTGTTATGAGGAAGGCTCCTGCTGAAAAAAATGGGGTTAATTGAAAGTAACAGTGATACTTAAAAACACAAAAAAGTTCATTAATCAAAGAAATGCGCATTAAAGCAGTGTTTAGTGTAAAACCTCAAATTCATTGAAGTGGCAAAAATAATTTTAAAACAATGAAATTTAATACCCACAAATTATGATAAAACAGGTACACACTCATTTCTGATGAAATTGCATACAGTGCAGTAAAAGTTGCAAAAATAAACATTCCTTTTGATGTAGTTATTTGGGTGTAACCTGAAAGTGTAATAAAAGAAAAGAAAACAACACAAAAAGTTCTCTGCTCAAAGAGTTTTGTAGGACAATTGCATGTAATTGTAAAAAGCTGAAGCAGCCTGAATGTCTAGCCTTAGGAAATGGTTTAATATATCAATCTACTGGTATACCATAATGCAGTTTATATCAACAAGTATAAGGAGTAGAAAGAAATATGGAAAGACCTTTCTGAAGTTATATAAAGTAAAAAAGGAAAAAAAAAACACCTACAAGAACAGAGTATGCAGCGGTTACAGATATATTAATGGAAGTTATGGTATGTGGGAACCTATAGGTTGAGTCACTTGAAATAACTAGATATTTGCTATGGTAGTTTATTGGTTGAACATAATTTGTTTAAATATAAATAGTTGCAAAGTAAGCTTAATTGGTTCTGTTGTTTGCTGTTTTTATTAAAACCAATCAAAGAAAAAAAGTAGTAACTTCCAACCCATTTATAATTCCTACAAAATGTGGTGGTTACACCAAGTCATAGAAGTTTTAGACCCTTCTAAATTAGATCCGGTTAGATCTGATTAGCCACCTAGAAAAAGCCAAGCAGATAAAACATGACTAGCGTTCAGATTGATACATAGTTAGAAGGACCATCTGTGGAGCGGGCCTGTCTAGACCAGATCTCTACCTAGCTATATGTCAGTAGTATGTGTACAAATAAAAGTGTATGTATGTGTGGTATGTAAGTAGTGTGTATAGGTAGTGTGTATATGTATATATATATGCACATTATATATGTATGTGTGTGTCTTCAGCAGCCATAATAGATGTTCAGTAAACTGGGATCAGAATTGAGGGTGAGAACTTTTTATCAATTTGGGAAGTTGATCCCTGCTTTCAGTGTTCCCAAGCTTCTGCTTAGAAAAACAAAATTTTAAAAATCCACCCCTATTTTTCCAATGATGCTATTTCACTGCAAATCATGGAAAACCATAATCAAAATAGTGGGATACCCAAAGGGCAATGAAGTAATGCTTGGTGGATGTCAATAAACGCACAAGAAATAATGTAAAAAGTCTTATCAAAGAGATTTTTAACTGGAAAAGGGAGTAAGCACATCCTAGGGTGAGGGATAATAGATGACTTGTGTGCCTTCATAGTTACCAATATAATGTTAAGGGGTGTAGCGACGAAGAATGACGTATACAGGAGTCAAATAGAGTAACATAGTTTGGATAGTTTGTGATTTGTATAATGGGAGGGAGTAACCACATTGAGAGCAGAAAACTCATGGAAATATTTACATGTATTTTTTTTAAAGTTTGATAGACTAAAAGGATTTTTAGTCGGTAGAGACTTTCACATTTGGAGTTTTAAGTCCCTTTGGGTCAAAGAAAAAAAGGCTAGATAATACAAAAATAGTTCACTATTTTTGGCTATTTTAGCAAGTGAGAAAATAAGCAGGTTTAGATGAAAATCCTAAGAATCATGTTTCACTATTTTTTTTTATCCTGAGTCCAGTATAAAAATGCAACGTCTTCTAAAGTTTTTTTCATGCTATTTTGTAAGACTTATTTCTTGAACTTCTTGAAAAATTGATACTTTGAGTAAAATTTGTTGGAACTTAGTATTTTTATATCATAATTAAATTGCATTTTGATGAAATGCTTTAATCATCAACTTGATCAGAATTGAGCACATTTCATTTTGGTCTTGTATTTATACTAAAAATCCTACTAACTTGTATTGGAGTCATTTTTTATCTTTTATCCACTGTAGTTCTTGTAGACAAAAGGGTTTGAACTTCTGAAGTACTGCCAGTTTATCTGTCAGTCTGTTGGGTATACTAAATAATTTTCATATTCTAGTCTTAGTTTTTTTTTTTTGCTGTGATTTGGTTTCTTTTGGAAAATGATAAAACCTGTTATGAGAAATATTCTCTCATAAAACAATATTTTTACAATTATTTAGGTTATTTAGTATGTGAAACTTTTATCTTTGATAAAATCTTTGAACTGTTATTTCACAAATAAAGATAGCCATTAATATTCTTAGTGATAAATAATATACATGTATTAATAGCTACAAGTGAATCATCTAGTGGATATGACTGATGAAAAGTTATAAAAATGTAAAGATTTTAAGACATAATAAATAATGCTTAATTCATATTTTCCACTTTAGGTCAAAGAAAACAAAAAACTCAATTGATAAATCAACAGAAACAGATAATGGTTATGTATCACTCGAAGGGAAAAAGACATTTAAAAGCAATGAGGATGGACTACAAAGTCACGAACCTCCCTGTGAAGTCATTAGATCAGAAGAGACAGGCTGGAGCACAGGAACAGTCAGGAATACACCCAATAATCAGCACAGAGTAAGTACAATTTACTCAGTTTTATTGAGAAATATTATTTCAATTAATATACTGTAATTTAAGGCTCCCAGTAGGACTGTGAACATAAGAGGGCCCCTTTTAATTACTCTGTAACCCTTCACAAGCTACTTTTTTTTTTTAGGTTAAAATTGGAGAGCTCAGGCAAAGCAGGTTGATCATAGTTTATCTCCATTATTGAAATATCTCATTTTCATCGTGCCTTAAGTTTTACTAAATTCTTTTCTGAGAACAACACTATGATGTAGGTAGCCAAAGTTGTTCTCATTTCATAGATAAGGAAATAGGCTCAGAGAGACAAAATAAAGAGTATTCATTGACTGCATTTGAGGACCTAGGGTCAAGTCCCACTTTGCATATTACTTGTGTGATTTGGGGAAAGAATTTAACCTCTAATAGGCCTCATTTTCCTTATATGTAAAATGAGGGCCTTAGGTCAGATGATCGCTGAAGTCTTTTCCACCTTCAGTTCTAGGATCCTGGGATCCCAGTGCTTTTTTTTCATCACTCTTTTCCCTTGAGATCTCATCCTTATTTTCAAGGCTTCAATTTTCATTTCTGTTTAAATAACTTTCGGACCTATAAATGGCCTCAATCTTTGAGCAAACTGTACCCACAGTTCATCTTGACTGAACTGAATTTGTCATTTCTCAGTTGTTCCTTCCCCTACCCCTTGCCTCTCACTCTTCCTAAAATGTTATTTTTTTTGTTGATGAAACAACTTTGCTATATAGTCATGTAGGCTTGTAACCACAGGTGTTTCTTTGAGTCTTCACACTCTGTTACTTGTTAAAGTGGTTAAGTTCTTTAGGTCTTTTCTCCCACTAGAATGTAGGCTTCTTCAGGGCAGGAATTATTTCAGTTTTGTTTTTGTGTCCTTCCCACTTATAGTGCTTAGCATGTGTAAGCACTGAATAAATGCATTCTGATAGATTGTTGATTCAGCCTGAAATCTGTCTCCCATCTACACCCTTTTCTCTGTTCCAGACTACTGCTGCTTTAGATAAAGTTCTGGACTATTGTGATAGGTTTCCAACTTGTCTGCCATCCTTCACTCAGTCTCTTCTTGTCTCTAGCATGTCCTCTGCACAGTTGTGCATTCCTAGAATGTACAGCTCTTCCCTGCTAGGAGTCTTTCAACAATCCAGCACTTAAAGGCTAAAATTAAAATTCCATAGCCTGACTTGATCCTATTCCAACCTACTTTGTGATCTTGTTTTATAGTACCTGTTAATCTCTCATACTTTTCATTCATTTCTCATTCAGCACTACTTGTTGAACTTCTCTTTAGAACTCATCACTTGTGTCACCTCCTTGGAGAAACCTTTCCTCATTCTCTACTTTTCACCGTCCCTACTTTTCTCTCCAAGTTTTCTTGCAACACTTTTTCCCTTTCATTTGCTCTTGTCGCATTCTGCCTTGTATCATTCTTACTTCTGTGCATGAATTTTACCTTTTAGATTGTAACCTTCTTAAGGGCATGGACTATACCTTTGTATGTCTCGCATCTAGCCCAATGCCCATGCACCAGAGTACACAGATGTTTTTGAAGGAAGGAATGCATGAATTTTGAATCATCTTTGCATTTGAGTATAAAATGCTTAAATGTTAATGAAATTCTAAAGAGTCAGAAGAGAAACTACTCTAGCATAAATCAGATATGCTCAAAATACTATTTTCTAGAATTCAGAAGCAGTAATAATAATAATCTTTAAAACAAATTCACAAACTAAAACAAAAAAATTTTTTTCCGGTAAAAAATGGAAAGAAGACATGGCTATGTCATTAGGTTCTTGTGAGCAAAGATAAACTGTGAAGCACTAAGCATGAGTAATTATTTATTTCCTTCCTTCCTTCCTTCCTTCCTTCCTTCCTTCCTTCCTTCCTTCCTTCCTTCCTTCCTTCCTTCCCTCCCTCCTTCTTTCCTTCCTTCCTTCCTCCTTCCCTCCCTCCCTCCCTTAGCTACCAGGAAATTTAGAGCAAATTTGGTTCCCAACTTTACTAATTAGCTTCACTCAGGTATCTGGTAACACTCACACTTTTTAACCTTTTTATAGAGTTTTATTTTTATTCTGAATTGTCTTATTTATCTATCACTTCATTTTATAAGCAAACTTAAGTCCTTTTTGGAAGTGGGCAAGGTACAGATGCTACATAGATAATTGCCTAATACGTATTTTGACAAAAGGCTTTTATTGCACTCAAGTGCCTGAGAAAACGTGTTATTATGTAATCTGATTTTTAAAGAACATTTACATGCAAGACAGTTGCATATACATTAGTAAATCATTCTGGGGGAGAAATATTATTCTGTGAAGTCTTTACATTATCTGTTCTCAAAAAAATTATTCCCAACATCTAAAAAAATCAGTCAGTCTGGTTAAGTACTTTTAATGCTGCTTGTGTATTGGTCAACTTAGGACAACCAAAGGATAATCGCTAATGTCTCAGATGAAGTATCAAGTGAGGAAGGCCTCGAAACAGGATATCCATTGCGTCGCCATGTAGAAAGAGCCTCTGAAAACATCCTTCGAAATAGGAAGTCACATCATTATAAGAAGCATTATTCTACAGAGGTATGTTTTGACCTTTAAAAAAATTTTATCTTCTTTTTTTTTCAAAAGTTTGTTTTCATAGAATAGCAAAAGAAATAACTCCATCTCAATGGTGTTTTTATTTTTTATTACATATCAAACATTTTGGACCTTATTTCTTAGTGATTATAAATGTCTTTTATCTGTGTCAAATGCAAATAGGCCAACAGCAATCTCCTTGGACATTTGTGTTAGCTTTTCTTTCTTTTTTTTTTTGGTTCAAATAATTAATATTATTTCTAGCTTTTCAGTCTTTGTATCATGGGCTTGACACATGCAAGTTGTTTCAGGATCTTGTCATTCCTAATGATTCTACATAGAATCTGTACAGAATTCTATAAAGGGCATTCAGCAAAGCTGACAATGTTCCATGAGTTTTATAGTAAAAGGATGAATTTTTTGCTCAGGTGTGTTGGATTCGTTACTTATCTCTGATGTCATGGGCATTGAGACACCAAAGATTGGTCACTGAGGCTGTCACTGTCCAGAAATTTCTAGTTAGTCAGCTAGTGAAGTTGCAGACACAGGGGATTTCAGATAAGGGTGGCATGAGGAAAATGTGTAGAGCAGAGATAACCTGGCACAAGTAAAGCTTATCGATTTCAGAGACCCTCTGAAAGAGGTGTTTTTCTTTTTTTCTGGGCTACCATAAGTTCCAAAGTATAAACGCAGCACTTAAAATACAATACATGATAAGTTAAAGAAAAAATGGATTGTTGTGTTCATTATGTTAACTTCAGAACAACAGAAATGGTATCTCAGAATCAGGGTTTATATTACAACAGATGTTCAATTACATATTTATTTAGTACTTTTTGTGTGGTAATGATTGAAGATTCAAAAATGAAAATTAACAGTCCTTTTTACAATCTAGATGGTAAAAGTTTAAACAAAAATACCATGAGTAATAAATATTGGGTGTATAAAAACAACATTAGGTTTAATTCAGTGACAGATGAAGAAAACCAAAATCATGTTTTTGCAAAACTTAAAGCACCATGTGAAGTTTCAGGTTTTTTTTCCCCATTTTTTGTTATTAGCCTTTAAATTAAAGTCTCAGGTATGGAAAGGAGACCAAAGTTATGTTTTTAACTAATTTGTGAAAATGACTTGATATGAAATTCATTCATTTGGTTATTCTTGTTATGTAATTTAATTAGGATTTATATAGGACATGATGATTATTTAAAAATCAGAAATCCCTTAAGAATCAAAGGAAATAAATACATCATTGCCAAGATGAATAGATCTTGAAATTCAGGAACATCAAAGTATAATCTTTTATTTTTATTACTGCTGTGATTTTACATTTCATTCTAGTGGGATGCCTTGAAGGACTTTGGGATTAATCCTATAAGATATCTTAAATATGTCCGTGTTTCTCTTTTACAAGATTTCTTCAACAGACATACCACAGAGATAATTTTGTTTGGTCTTATGATTATAAGGCATGTGTTAAGGAAACATACTTTCACAGCAGTTGTGTGCCATTGCCATGGATGGTTTGCCTTTGTCATGGATGACATTCAGTATTATCTAAATGGAAGAGAGATGCTTTAGGTTTTCAGATAATAGTATGTTAATTCTTACCAAACTCTAGAACATTTCAGAGCCTTCCAAATGTTATCCGAAGCCACTCAATAGTATTTTACGTAATAATTAGCAGTAGGAAAAATCAAGTTTATGAAGAATATCTTTTTTTTCACATTCATATATCGTTGAATGGAAAAGCCCATAAAGATTATCCATCAGGAATGTATCTTGGAAAGCTATGCGGATGAACAGTGATCTAGGCCTAGAATCAAACAGGACAAAAACAGAAGACATTTAGGAAACTGTTTAATGTTTTCAAAGACCCTGCATTTCTCTTCGAAGTAGAAACCAATCTTTTTCACACTAGTATTTTTTTCATCGATGCCATATGATTGCGAATCATAGAATAGCATGATAATTTTCAGAGAAACACATTTACACAAAAAGTATCATCAAGGAGATTTTGACTAGAAAATGAAGTGTATTCACCAGCTTACAAGAGTTAGGGGTAGTTCCCATATTGTTTGGGACTTGAATCTCATTAAGAGACCTAGAAGAAGACTTTCAGCAAGTTGCATAGTCCTACTGTGGATGAAAAGGTGTGGGCAGGCTGTTCTCTGCACTATTGTGTGAGATCACATCCACTGATATCATTAAAGTATTATTTCAATTGATAGTTGGTGTTTCTAGATAAATGCAGTTTAACCAGAAGATTTCTCTGCAGCAGTATACTTGGCAAAGATCTGGATTTTTATAGTGCCAGTTGTAGTTTATATGATGCTTAGATATTAATGAAATATCAGCACATTTTGAACTTTATATGAGGAAATGTGGAATTCCTGGAATTGTACATGAATATTCTCATTTTTAAATATATTCATGTAGAAGGGTTAAATTTTTATAACTATTCTTGTTAACTTTTTTCAGCACTTAATATTTATCATTGAAAAGTTCATTATAATCAAACACTTTAAAAAAATTTACCATTACTTCACATTTTCTCCTTAATTGCTGTTTTATTACTAGTCAGCTAATCATTTTCTTATTTAGTTTTCTCCAGCTTTTACATATCAAATTCAGAAACCCACACTTATCTTAAAGAAAGTAGTTAGAATTTTGCTCAATTTTATATTCTATTTCTACTCTTTTCTAAATACAGTAACACTTGAAATTATCTAGGGTTGTGAAGAATGAGATAATCCATGTGAGTGAGTTTTCTAGTTATCAGTACTTCCCTTCAGTACAAAATATGCGTCAAGAAACCATCACTTCATTTCACTGGCTGTTCTGTCTATTGATGCAGATCATAATGTGTCATAGGGACTGTGAGTTGCAGTGGCCAAAAGAAATATGTGCACAAACTTAGTGATAAATATTTCTGAACTTAATGGGCTGGTGCCTATCAACAATAGATGTACAGTCCCTCATATTAGGACATTCCAGAGCTTGTTGTTAATTATAGCCTTTGGGAATTCACAGCTCCACATAAGGAAGAGAATAACACTACAAAAACCTTTAAAATAATGGAATTCTTTTAATAGAAAAATTTCTAGTATGTAATATGATTCCTTACCATATATAAAGCATACTATACTGAAGAAATATCACCTTTTCTTGAAATATGAATATCAGTTATCATTTAACAGTATAACAAAATAGTATTTTTCTCAAGTATTCTTAAGGTTGCCAGAACTGTTTTCCCCTACATTAAATTGGCCTAGATAGCTGTATTTTTTTTACAGTTTTCTTGTCTGTTCTCAGATTTACTGTTGTCAATATGTCTGCCTCTACGAACCTTTCTCCTCACCATATCTAATATATTATCTTCTCTAACTCAGTGTTAGAGGGCCCTTAGGTTGATTCCATGCCCCCATTAAATAAAAGTATATTGTTTAGATTTTGCAGCAGCTATTTTTTTAATCCCTCTGATGCCTTTTTTACTTTCCACTGTTGCCAGAATGTGACCACTAAATAAATGGGAAATTACTGTGTTAATTTTGTCTCCATAAAAATCTTAAGCTTGCAACCTAAGACTTTTCTGCAGCTAAGTAGGACTGGTAATTAAGCAATGGACATTGCATAAGATAAAACCTCCCTGGCCCTTATTTTCTCAACTATAACGTAAGAGGCTTATCTTGGCTAATTTCCAGGGTCCCTTCTGGCTCTCTGATATCTTCTGATTCTAATAAAATAAAACATCAGGTAGGAGGGATTATCTGCTCAGAGGGAAGAAAGGAGTGGTAACATAAGAAAAAGCCTCCTGTGGTTGGGGAAAATTGAGACCTAAAAGTTTGATATTCTCAGAAGTTGTTTCATATGGTATGGATCTTAACTTTATTAGAGGAGCCTTTACAGGCTTAGGAACCAGCAAGTTAAGTTAACAGAATTCTAGAGAATGTATTTGGGAGAACAATGGTAGGGAAATGCAGAACTGACCTGGGAACTACTAACAAAAAAAAGAAGCCTCTCCTTAGCCAAGAAAATTGGACCCTAGAGCAAGCGTTCTTAACCTTTTTTGCGTTGTAGAGCCCTTTGGCAGTCTAACAAAACCTTCTGTCTGCTCAAAAAATAAAATATATAGGATTACCAAGGAAACTGATTATATTGAAACACAATTGTCAAAATATTAAAGGAACATAAATTCTTTTATGTTGATGATCTGGAGTTGGAAGGAGAGAGAAGCAGCCTAAGCTGTTGCCCCTTTGTCTCTTTCTTTTTCCCCACTGTGTCCAGTTATCAGGCCTCTGCCCTTAATCAGTCCCACCTTGAAGTGTAGCCTGAGACAAGAAGTGGTGGTAAGGGGTTAACTAATAGATGGGGTCAGAGAGAATTGCTAGGAAAGAAATTAGGTTCAAGTAATAGTGGAAAGAGGAGGGAGCAAAAGGAATTCATATAGCCACTTCATTATGTAAAGAACGTAGTGGAATGTGCTGTTGGCGTTCTGTTTTTAAAAGTTATCTTAAATAACTTTTTTAATTCAGAATAATTACATGAAATATTTATTAAAATTTTGAGTTTTTCCTGTTTTAACCAAGAAATGTGTGTTTATATAGAGAAACTTATAAATTGGAGTAAGCTTGAGTCAGGGAATCTCATGGAAAACATTTGCATTGTGGATCAGGCCTTCCTATACGGTTTTCTACCATCACCTGGTGGCAGCATAGCTAAACTTCAGGAAAAATATCTAAAGGAAGAAATTCAGAAAGGCTGAAACAGTAAAAACATGATGAATTAAGGACACCACGTCCTGCTGATTATAGAGAAAGGAGTAAGTTCCAACACTGTCATTTTAGTAATACTATTTATCTCACAATCATCTCTGATTTTGTACTGGTGCCTCTGGTTTACTGATTCATCTTGTCTGTTACAGTTCATGATTTTTTTGTTTTGTTTTGTTTTACTCTACAATTTCCTTAACCCATCTTTTATCACTTCCTTTTTAGTGAAGTGATTTTAGTTCTTTGCTGCTATTCATTTTAATATTTTGCTGAACTTAGATTACCCAGGTTATTTTGAATTTTATTTTCTCTCAGTGTAATTTGGTATTATTTGTAAACTGCATTGGCTATCATCTCCATCATCAGTAAAACTATTAAAGAATCTTGTTACTAGGTTTGCCTTCTGTAGGATGCCATTTAGTAATTCCCACCAGCTTGTTGTTGAGCTAAACCATCAACAGCTTTGGATACAACGCTCCAGTCAGTTATGTCCCAGTGTTATAGTCTGTCTTCCTAAGTTGTTGATGAGTGTATGTGTATTTTATGTGTGTGTGTATATACACAAATACATATATATGCACATGAGTATGTATATACATGTATTTCCTATGTATATTCTTTCCCATGAACGGCCTATTTTTCTGTTATTTTAAAAATTGATTGACTGTGATTTCTTTTTTTTTTTTTAGACATGTATTTGTTTTCACTTAGTACCTTTAAATTCTTCTACCTAATCTTAGGTTTATTTTTGAATGATTTTTCCAGTATCTACATCTTGTGTCAGAGTTAAGCTAATAATGTTTATTTGTTCTCTTTTAATTCAGAATTTTCCAATTTAGTTTAATTTGGGTTTTAACAACCAACCTGCACAAGGATTTGAATTTGAATTTCAGTATTTCTGCCATGTATGAGTTAAAGATTGTGTAGGTGGAATTTTTTTTCTACTTCATATTTATATAAAAGTACACTCATTAATTCCATTTGTAAGATGTTTGTAAGAGCCTCGTTCTTGGAATCAAATCATTGTGGTTCAAGTCTTGTTTCTGTCGTTTATATAATTTAGCAAGTACCTGGAATATGGTAAGTGCTTAATAAATAGTCATTGACTATTGACTGACATAGCTTTGGGAAGAATCAAATGAGATAATATATGTTATGGTGCATTAATACCATAAAAGCACTGTATAAATGTAAGCTGTTGTTATTATGATGATTATTATTATTGTGCTTTGGTGAAAGGATCGTTATTTAGCCTTTAAAGAGATTCCTTTAGTTCCAAAGGTAACATGTTATAGTAGAAAGAGGACAGGATTAAGATCTGAGTTAAGTTTTCTGCTTACTAACTGTGTGACCTTGGGCAGTTCACTTACCTTTTCACTTTCCTGTTTCCTCTTCTGTATAATGGAGATGATATCTGCATCTGCCTACTTCATAAGATTATTGTGAGTCTCAAATAATTTATATGATAGTATTTTCTGAAACTGTCAAGTTTTCTATAAACTTTTTAGTCTACATGCTCTCCATTAATTTTAGATAAATTTATGTACTTGACCATGTTATGTAAAGGAGAAGCAAGCATGGAAATAGAGACTGTCTTTAGAAAGAATTTCCTTGTTTCCAGTCTTGCCTCTGACAAACCAGTTGTGTTAGTGTGAAAAAGTCAGTTACCTGTTCCTGGCAACTTCTTAAGACTTCACTTTGCACTTGAGTTGCTCATCTGCATTGGTGGTGGAAGGTGATAGAGCTCCCACAAGTCTGGAACAAAGAAGCCCAAAGCAACAGTAACAACACATTTGATACTTCTAGAGCTGTTTGATCTATTTGTTTGATTCTTTTTCTAAAGTGACAAACTTTGAAGTTTTGAGAAGTGAAAATTCTCAAGCATGTAAAATTCCAGACCACAAAATAACTAAGATACTTTGCCTTACCATCCAGCAGAGGTTGTTATAAAGTCCAAGCTACTTAAAGAGTTTTAAATTTTAAGTGAAGGTGACTAATTTTGCGCTGCTTTCTGTCTTTTATAATATTGCCTATTTCAGACATTTTGAGTTGCCCCAAAAGCCTTGGTGCAAATCTAAATTGTGAGGTGCAGGAAGACTTTTGAGACATTCTATGTAGCCTTACTTTGTATTTTAAAGCACAAAACAACGTAGTCTCTTTAGAGTTTTCTGACTTTAGAGTTTCTCTTTACAGTTCTCTTTATGTAAATTTTTTTTATTTAACCAGTGATTGTTCCCCCCACCCCCTTCCTCCTTACTGCAGGGTAGTGAAGGGGTCTTGTAACAAATATTTGTAGTCAAAATAAATTCCCACTTTGGCTATGTCCAAAATGTATCTTATTCTGTTTGTTTAGTTCATCACTATTATATCAGGAGAATGAGAAGCATTCTTTATCTTTTCAGTCCTCTGAAACCATAGTATTGCCTTGAACAGAGTTCTCAAGTCTTTTAAAGTTGTGCATTTTTAGAGTTATTATGCTATAAATTGTTTTCCAGGTAATGTTCACTTTATTCTGCTTTTATTGCTTTCTGTTCCTTATTCTCTCCACCTTTACTTTTCTGAGACAGATTGGTGTATATTATTTTTCGTAGCAGACTGATATTCTAAAAACTCTGTCACTTAAACATAAGTATTTTCTAAATGTATAAAATACAATGCATAAAAAGGATTTTAGGAAAAAGTAACGAATAAAATTTCCTCAATTAACTTGTCATCTATTTGAGGCAATAATACACACATTAACAGTTATATTAATATAAGAGTTTAGTAATTCAAAACATAAGATATTTCATTAAGTGATATAATATTAATTTCCAAATGGGTAATAGAGATCATCAAGAAAGAAGAGGTCACTGTTTCTTAGAAAAGCTTCTTAAAGAATGTGAGACTTGCTCTGAGATTTGAAAATGCAGATAGGTAAAGAGGAAAAAGGTCAACTAAATCGTGAATCAAAGCTTAAAGATGGAAAAAGTATAAGACAGGCTCATAGGCTAGTAATTAAGATCATAATAGGACTGAAAGTGACCTCAGAGGTCAGCTTGTCCAATTTCTTCATTTTATAGATAAGAAAACTAAGGCCCATAAAGATTTAAGTGACTTGTCCAGCTCACTTAGGTAGTAAGTGTAGAAGGTAGAATTTAAACATAGGCAGTCTTGATTCTGCAACCATTCTATTTCCCGCTATAGCCTGAGGTTTGGTGGACCAGGGGATTCATCTGGGGGATAAGGAGAAATGAGGCAAAGAGGTAGGTTGACCGTGATTGAAGGATGACCAGGACTCAAGGATGACCTTAATGTTAGTCTAAGGAATTTAAACATTCTCTTCCAGGACAGGTGGTTGACAGCTCTTTATTGAAATCTTTGAAGCGGTGGAATTACACAATTAAATGTGGGACATGGGAACATTAATCTGATCATAGTGTACATAGGATTGACTTTTGATTGGAGAAGAAGCTTAAGTACAGGCTTTTACAATAAAATATCCCCATACCTTACTATGAATGAAGGCTTAAATAAGGATTGTGACAGTGAGGGAGAGAAAGTAAGATCAGAATGCAGGAAACATTGAAGAAAAATTCATTTGGATTTGCTACTTTGTAGTAGTTATTAAAATTTAAAGAAAGGAGGGGAAAAGCAAAGATGATGTTGTAAGTTTTAAGAGTAAGGATACTGGTGTATTATGTTAAACTTATCTCCTATATTTTAGGTCATATCCTTACTTGGTCTTTCCTGGACAAATTTTCCTTATTTTAAAAAGCAAACTTCTTAGATACTTCAAGATGGTTATAATAGTTGTTTAATAGAAAATGAGACAAAATTTCTGTTAGATATGAATGTGGTTTACCTTACTAGATTCAAACACAGAGTTGGTATCTTAGACATTTATTTTTTCAAATAGTTAATAGTTTAAGTTATTTTCCTAGTTGAAGTTTTTTGCTGTAATTTTTAAAAATAATGTGGGATTTTAATTTGAAAAGTATAAATTAAAAATAACTGAGATCTGTTGGTTAATAGATTGTAGTTTATTTAGGGGTTCCTACTCTTTGTTGCTAAGACTAAAATAAAACTACAGAACAGAGAACATGTTATGCTTAACATGTTATGCTTAATGAATTGTATAACCCACTGAGTTTGATGCTGAATGTACAGAGATAAAAGTTATACCTTGTTCGTTCCAAGCTTGATTGTGACGTTTATATGAAGTTAGGAGATAAAAAGCAGGTACAATAATATTTGTTTTAAATATTGAAAAGTGCATGGTGCTTTTTGTGTCTCCTACCAAGTAATATATCAGTATTATATATATATGTGTGTGTGTGTGTGTGTATGTGTGTGTGTATACACTTATATATGTATCATATAAATATATATAAATACAGGAAAAAAGATGTGGTCACTTTTCATAATGTTTGACTGTCTTATTCTTTCCTTTTATAACTTTTTACAATAAAAAGGTAGCATCAGCTTAATTGAATGGTTTCTAGAAGACCTTTTAGTTAGAAGATATAAACTGCATTAATGTCAAAGAATATCTTGCTTTCAGGATGCCCCTAAATCGGGTACTAGTTGCAGCTCTCGCTGTTCAAGTTCCAGACAAGATTCTGAGAGTACAAGGCCAGAATCAGAAACAGAAGATGTATTATGGGAAGACTTGTTACATTGTGCAGAATGCCGTTCATCTTGTACCAGTGAGACAGATGTGGAAAATCCTCAAGTTAATCCATTTATGAAAAAGGAATATAGAGACGACCCTTTTCATCAGGTTAGTTTACAGCAATTGGGTTATATGGAGCTGCATGCTCCTTTGAACTTGTGAGCTCTGAAAGACTTTAGAGAATAAAGGAAAAGAAAAATTGCCTTGAGCTAAAAGACTATTCCATTTGCCCATTTTTTCCTGTTTGTATTTATGCAGCCTATTTATATCAAGACAAGGAAATTCAGAATGTAGATTACAGACTGCTTCACTTTGTGTAATAGATTCTTGAAAAGCTATGGATCAGGGTGACATTTATCAAGTAACAGTTAAAGTATACTAGGTGAATTCAGTATTTCAGAAACCTTGTCTTAAAGTAAAAAAGTCATTTAACAATTTGAATAATTTTCCCTCCCACTCCTTATCCTGGTCCTGTTTTTAAGAATTTGTGATTCTTCACACATCTTTTCTTATAATGAGAACATGCCTCTAGTATGTTCTACTTACGTCTGGGGGTCATGACATTGACGGCAGTGTGGAGCAATGGAAAGAAGACTACTTGGTTTGGTTAAATCTCAATTCTGCTTCTTATTGTCTGTGAATTTGGCTCAGTCACTTTAACCTCGCTGGGTCTCAGTCGCCTCATCTATGAAACAACAGAATTGGACCTGCTGATCTGTGAGCACCTCTTCAGATCCGTGATCCTGCGAAATGAAGCGTATTTGTTTTTATCGTTTGTGATGAGGGAAAAGTTTGAGAGATGTCATTTCTGGGTAATTAATTTTATTAATCACAGCTAGTCAATAAGTAATAAAAGGATGGTCATTTGACTGTCTCTCCTGAATGAAAGATGGATCATAACAACGTCTTGATGCTTATGTGCCCTTTGAAGAGTAGGTGTTTCTGATAGGTGGTAATCAACTCCAGTTTGTTAACAATGAATGAAAGAATGAGAAATGGACCTAATCTAATGAAGGATTGGGGGACATGCATTTGATTATGTTGTTCTTACTCCCAAACCACCTCCAGCCTCAACAGTCTAGACAGAGGATCTACCCAAGGCTGAGTAGAACATGGTGGGCTTCCCTAGTTGCTTGAAGTATGAACAGCATTAAGAAGAATATTAAATCTAATGTCATTACCAGCACTGTCCTTCAGATGCTGGCTGAATAACCTACAAGGGACTGATTTCTGAATGAGGAGATAGGAAGGTAAAATATCCTGGATCTTCCCAATATTAATAATTGGTTATTTAATATAAGAGGGAAGCAAAAAGTTTTTAAAAGATATACAATAATTAAAATTCTCACAATGCTAAAAAGTAATTACATTTGCAAACTTTCATTCATAGGTTCAATAAATTTCAATTGATTAATGATTTAGTCAATGTAAATTTTAGCCCATCTATGCTTTCCCCCATTCTTGACTGTATTGTTCCATAAATCCTCCATAGAAACTCTGCCTGTTGTGCTAGAGACCTTCATGAGTCTCTTCATATTTCATGGATACTAGTACAGGTCTGTCCTTCTATTCTCCCTTGCTTTTATTTCCTGACTAGTCCACCTCTTGATGATATCTTTTATATCATTTATTATAAGCTAACTGTCATTGGTAATATGCTACAACCTACTTAGATTTAGTAACTTAACTTTTAGTAGCAGCTTTGGCATGTGCTCTTCATTCTATTATTCTGCTTTTATTAAACTTCCAGAAATCCTCTGCTTCTGAGATGTTTCCCTAATGGGCATTGCCTCAGACAGATTGAGACTTGGGAGAGCCCTTAGCTTAAAAAGACCAAGGTCCCCCACCGCATCCAAGACCATCTGCAGTCATCCTGATCTATGTCTGGTCACTGGCCCCAGAGGACTCTGGAGGAGAGAGAGAGGCTGGGGACGTCGCACAGCCCTGCCTCACTTCAATCCAGATCACTTGCAAGGCAAGACAATGCCTTTCTGCTGTCGGTGGTCCTCTTTGAGAATGAAGGACAAACAACTCCTGAAATGTTTAGAACATTTTGCTAGAAATTCTGTCGTGTAAAGTGATGTACTTAAATTCAGAGGAGGATAAGGGAATCATTTTTCATTATAAGCCTATTTTTTTTATCAAGTTGAAATGAGGCATTTTTTCTTAATAATAGATCACTGTAATCTACAAATGTCCTAACTTTCCTTGAAATCCAATAATTATACCCATTAGAAAATGTATTTGCCCTCATGTTTCAAGGTGACTCACAAATAAAATTTAAGGTATAATATTTTAAATTTGGCCAATTGGGCAACCCTCATGTAGATTGTCAGAGAATAAACAGGTCAACGGATTATACTAAGTGCAATCTAATAATAATTTAAAATAATAATAAAATAGAGACCTTCCTTAGGTCAATTTATTACATATTTAAATTTCCACACTGCACTAAGTTGTAATAGGCTTGCTCGCCCTCATATCGTTGAAAGTGACAAACCTCAGATCTTTAGAGCTCCAGGTACAGCGCTTCATGTGTGCAAAGAGCCCTCAGGTCGAAGGACTGAGTTCTGATGCTGTCTTTGACACTAATTTGAGTACCCCAGTGTTGGTCACTTTACTTCTGAGCAGCAGGGTCTTCATCTGTCAAAGAGAACCTGAGTTAAAAACTAACATTCCTTTTAGCTCTAAGCTTGATTACCAGATAGACTTTTGGTTTCTTATTCCTTAAAATTATTTGCGAGGTAATTTGGTTAGAAAAGCAAAACAATATATTCTCCCACTTAGTCTTGGGGTAAAAACTATTTTGGCTCTCTGAACACTGTTGTGAAACTAACTTGTAATACTGTATAGTTAATGTATATTTTATGGATAACAGCTCCCTAAATATTACTAGCACTTAAAAAAATTCATTCTGAACTTTAAACACTGGGAAAAAAATCAGCATTTTCATATATACAGCAGAACACAAAGAAGGGGTGATATAAAACATGAATTTCTATTTTCTGCTACTTGCTTTTAAAAAAGTATAATAAATTCTACACGTTTAAAAAATGTCCTTCTCATCTTTACTTCTTTCTGAATTTCCTTCTTTTCCACTGTGTGCATGGAAATGCTTCAGTTGCTTTTTGGGGGGGGCATTGGGAATGGGCATCAGTATTGCTCTCTTCCCCCCATTTAAAAAGCAAGGAGGGAAAAGCCCTACTAACAAATAGCATAGTGAAATTTAAATAGTAGCTATGTCCAAAAAACTGTTATGTCTCTTTCTATACCTTGAGTCTTTCGCCTTTGTCAGGAAGTGACATCTTTCATTATGTCATTGTTTTGATCAGAATTCTTAAACCTTTCAAAGTTTTTTTTATTTAGTGTTCTCACTATATAAATTTATCTGTTTCTGCTCACTTTACTACACATCCATTAATACTTCCTAAGATTCTCTAAAGTCATGTCTTTCGTTACTTTTTAGGGCATGATAAAATTATATTATATTCATATGCTACAATTCCTTCACCCTATACCTCAATTTATAGGTTATCTTCTTAGATTCTATTTTTTTGTCTTTTTTCCTTTTAATACCTTTTTAAGGACTGGCAAGCTTTGTTAAGTATATTTCTGTGTGTGTGTGTGTGTGTGTGTGTGTGTGTGTGTGTGTGTGTGTGTGTGTGAGGGAGAGAGAGAGAGAGTTCAACCCTGTTTTGTCTGTTTCAAATAAGTGTTTCTTAGTATTTGAAGTCCTTGTTTCTGTGCTTGCAGCATTTTTTCTTTGATGTGGAAGTCTGGAATTTTAGGTATGACATTTTGGGGACTTTTCCTTTTAGGTATTGTTTCAGGAGGTAAATAATGAATTCTTTATAATTTCACTTTGCCCCCTGTTTTAATAGATATGGGCATTTTCCATTTTATGAATTCTTGAAATATAGCATTCAAGTTTTTGGGTTTTTTTTTAATCATAGTTTTCAGGAAGGCCAATGATTGTGAAATTATCTCCCCTGGATGTTCAGGTTGTTTCTTTTTGATATCTTATGTATTTTTTCAGTTGTCTCTTGATTTTATTCTAGTATTTCTTGCTGTCTCATAGACTTATTTATTATTATTTGGTCTTTTCTAGTTTTTAAAGAGTCTGTTACTTAGGTAATGTTTACTACTTTCTGTTTCAAATTATTTTCTTTTGAGTTCATGAACTCTTTTATCTTGCTTCCTTTTTTTAGGTTCTTGTAGAAAATCCATTTTTTCCCTTTGAGTTGTTGCTTGCATATGTTGCAGAATCTCCCTTTCTAACCTTCGTTCCTGAATTGGGGTTTTGTGCCCGGTCCAGCCATCTGCTGTGCTTTGGGTGGGGTGGTCAGTCCGACTTGCTTTTCTTCAGGTTCCGTGGTTTTTGTGCTGACCTTCACTTACCAGGGTTAGGGTGTTCTTTCCTCTCCCCTGATCATTAAGAGCTCTCTGATATTTTGGTATAAAATGCTGGGGGTTTGGTATCTCCATCTGAGCATTTCTCTACCTTCCGCTGTCTCTAGTATGGGTTTTAACCTCCCTGGCACTTCACCTCTATGGTCCTTCACTTTGACTAGGTTTAAAGGATACAGGTATCTCTGGTCTTGTTGGAAGGTTGTACACTGGCATTAGCTTTCTAAGTATCCCCCTTGCCTCCTATCATGAAATTTGGCTGACTTTTTGTGCAGTTCTTGGGGGGAAGAAGTTACTGTAATTTCTCATTGGATATCTTGGCCATTGTTGTGTCTGAAGTGATCTTCAGGTTTTTGCTGGAGAAGGTATGTGGGAACTAAGTTGTCTGCCTCCATTCAAGCAGTCATCTTGGTTGCAAGTCCTTGACCAGCATTTTTAGATATAAATTTTTTTTCACAGTGTTCCTGTCTCTTTGATGACTTTACTTATGTGTAGAATTATGATTACATCCAACATCATGGTCATTATTCAATAACTTCAGAATTTTAAAAAAGAATGTATAAACACAAATAACACATTGAAGCTGCTAGAAGAAATAAAATTGTTTTATAATGATACATTTACTAATTCACCGTAACTAGTGAGCTGTGTAATTGGAGAAGGGGAGAGATGGGCTAAGTGAGGAAAAGAAAAAAAAAAACAGACAAAAGCATAGGTCTTAAACACAAAAGCTTCCTAGTATCCTTTGTTCAAAGAAAATTATTAGTTATACTATGAATAGTGACATGGCAACATGACCAGTTTAAACAATTCTCAGTTACATAACTAGCATATCCCCTTTGGCTATTGGGGCCTGTTGGCCCAAGTTTGGGAGTTCAGGTTTACAATTTTTCCAACACTAGTATCCTCTTTAGAGAGAATATTTCTGTGAAAATGTCTTCATGTTCATACAAAAACATGGTCACAATTAGAGAATAGGTATTATGGAAAAATAATAGTCTTTCTACTGCTCTTAACCTAATCATTTTGAGAAGTTTTAAAAGATAATCAGGAAAGCATTTTGACGTTAATCTGTAAAAGTGAAATTTTTCCAAGAAATTTAAAAGCAAAATATATATTTCTCATGTTAAAATTATCTGGAAAAATAGCTTTGTTTAGGGAATAATAACTGAAAGCAAGTATCATTGAAAATAAATTGTTTTTAAATTCTAAACTCCCTTTAGACCCTAAAGATTAAAGGTTTCTCCAGTTTTCTTATTCTTCTGTGAAAAGTTAGTCCCAATGTACAATCAGGGCAGTTAAGTGACACAGCCGATGGAGTGCCTGGCCTGGAGTCAGGAAGACCTGAGTTCAAATAAATTCTGCTTCCAATGCGTATTAGCTCTGTGACCCTGGTCAAGACCCTTAATCCTGTTTGCTTCAGTTTATTTATCTGTAAAATGAGCTAAAGAAGGAGATAGCAAACCTCTCCAGTATCTTTGCCCAGAAAACCCCAAATAGACTCACAAAGAGTGATAAACAACTGAAATTCCTGAACAGTAAAGGAATTTCTTCCTCTTACCACAGAAGGCAGAGGAAGACATCATGCCAAAGAGGGAAATAAATATTTAAATAATGTAATCAGACTTCTCCTGTATCAAATTTTAAGGCTGCAGTGTGTTCTTCCTGTTTCTCTTTAGAAGCTCAAGAATAATTGTGCATTAATCCACAGATCAGCTTTGTATTTTCTCTTTTTCTCGTGTAACATAGAACTATAGTTGGATGTAATATTGTTGCAATGGTATTGAATCTTCTGTCTGTGGAGTCTGATTTTAATGTCTACCATTCCGTCTTTTGCAATGCTAATAAAAGTTTTTGGTGACCATATGTTTGTTTGCATTGTTTTACTGTTACTTAGATTTCAGAGATTTTAAACATTTTAATATGAATAAGAAGCCCCAACTCTTGGGAATTTTGTTAAGAGAGAAGTCATTAAAAAAGTTCCAAACTTTATTTTGAAAAATGCATTAGGGAAGAACTGTAAGACTATTATAAAAGAAACTAATTTGGGGACCTGCTGACATTTTCTTTGACTTTTAGGGGAAAAATAGTATTTCTTTGTACATACTAACATATACATAGTTTAACAAGTGTATTTTTAATAATATACATGAAATATGTATACGTAATTCTTAGCCATTCTCTCTTTCAACCCTTTTTTGGCTCACCTTTTTCATTCCTCATTTCTGCCCCCATTTTATTGGACTTGAGATAAGTCTAGGAAGCAAAGGAAGAGAGTGTGGGCTTGTAAAAGTAGGAGTCAGGAGATCTACATTCTGGTTTCCATTCTATTATTGATTGGCTAGCTTATTTATTTGACTTTTAACAAGCCTTTGGGCCTCAGTTTTCTTATCTAGAAAATGAAAGACTTGGAGTAGATGATCCCTGTTACTTCACACAATAACAACATTTGGCTTCTAAAGTATTATTTTTCAAATGGAGAATAAAAGAATGGGGCAGAATACTGCTTGGAGTCCTTGGGGGAAGGTTCCTGAAGGGATGTGTGTAAAAGTACATCTCGTGGAAAAGCAATATAAACAACTTTGGCATCCAGAAAACTGCGCAAGTTGTTACTTTGAACTTCAGAAGTAGCTTCCCAGTATTACTGGGATTCCAAATGAGATCTTTTAAAGTTCTGAAGTACTATATGAGTACAAGGTATTATTATTACATGTCTGGAACCCTTGGCTATCTTCTTCCCTTTTTTCCCCCAGAGAGTGATAATGAAATAAAGAAACCTATGAATTCACTATGAAATAATGTTCCTACCATTTACATGCACTTTTAACTGCCTTTTTTTCATCTTTAAAAAAAAACCACTTCAATGCCTCTTTCAAAATTCTATGATTTTTTAAAACATAATTGCTTCTGAATTGGGACTTTGCTATGTCACTTGCCAACCAAGTGATAAAATATAAGACCTTTAACAGTAAATATGATATAAATATTATTATAATGAAGATGATTTTATGTGTATAGATTCATATTTTGTCTTAGGTTTTTGTTCATTAACTCTTTTCTAGCTGTGGAAAGAATATATTTGATGGATTTCATAACGTCAGTAAGGTATAGCATGTTGATTTCCCATAACTATATTTTCTATAGCTTAATTATCACTTTACATTTTCATTGAAAAATATCACTTTAATTTTATTTTCCCTAGAAGCAAGTAGTAGATTCCTTAAGTCTTTGAGATATGATCACCTCAGGCCATGCACAAATCCTGAATTATCATATTTTAAATAGCACATTATAGTCATCATAATAATACTGAACTATTAGGGGCAGCTAGGTGGTGCAGTGGATGGAGCACCAGTGCAGGAGTCAGGAGGACCTGAGTTCAAATCTCACCTCAGACGCTTGACACTCACTTAGCTGTGTGACCTTTGGCAAGTCACTTAACCCCAGCTGCCTCATCCTGGGCCATCCCCAGTCATCCTGATGAATATCTGGTCACTGGATTGAGATGGCTCTGGAGGAGAAGTGAGGCTGGTGACCTGCACAGCCCTCCCTCACTCAAAACAAAGTCAAGTGCAAGTCATGTCATTAGTTCTGTGATGGCACGGTCTTCTTCGGCAATGAAGGGCAAACACTGAACTATTTCAATTTTTGGTTGGAATATAATTATGTAACCAAATATAGCATGCGAAAATTTGAAAACTATGCTATCAAGATATTATGAAGGCAATTTCTGTCACCTTTGATATTCTTCCTATTTCTAAGTCTCTATGATCTTTATTTCTCAAGGATGTTATGAATTCTATCAGTTTATGTAATATTAGACAATAAACATAAGTATTAAAGGTATGAGATGCATATCCTATATATATATGTGTATGTGTGAGTATATATAAATACATTTATATATATGGTCTCTATAGGTTAATAATAATAACAGTATATATAATTGTTCTGTCACAACATACAACCCTTTTTCTTTGTCCCTTCAGGATAAATCAAGAGTTCTCATTTATCTATGTTTTGCAACCTCACTTCTTGATTATGCTCTCTTCAGGGGTCAATAGTTTTCTTTGTTCTGGTTATGGATTATAAAAACCAATAGGGTATCTTGCTTTTAGGGAAAGGCAGGTGATACTGTGAATAGAGCACTTGGAGTCCCAGCTTGGAGTCAGGAAGACTTATTTTAATGAGTTTAAAGCTGGCCTCAGACATTCTCTAGCTGTTTGACCCTGGGCATGTCATTTAGCCCTGTTTGCCTTAGTTTCCTCATTTGTAGAATGATCTGAAGAAGGAAATGACAAACCACTCCAGTATCGATGCCAAGAAAACTCCAAATTGGGTCACAAAGAGTTGTACACCACTGTAACAACCCATCAAGGTCTTGCTTTTGGTACTACTAAAACTCTCATTTAATACCCTTTTCTCTTACTGTCGTAACTGATAAATCCCTCTTATTGGCAAGATTCCTTCAGATTTTGTCTACTTTACCAGTTAGGTGGTGTAATGGATAGAAAGATGGCCTTGGAATCAGAAAGACTGAAATTCAAATGTGATCCTGCCATTTTATTAGCTTTCTGACCCTGGACAAGGCACTTGGCCTCTGTTTTCCTCATTTTCTTCATCTATAAGATAGGAATAATAACAGTGCCTACCTCCCAGGATTGTTGTGATGCTCAGGTGAGAGAGTGATTATAAAACACATAGTACAGTCCAGACACATATTAAGTGCTACATAAATATTAGCTATTTATTATCATCATTATTATTATTTTGAAATTGGATATTTTTAAGGTTCAGATGAATTCAATAATGTTCATTTTGCTGCTGTAGACTAGTTTGAACATCCATATAAAGATGTAATGTTAGATTTACAGTTAAGCACTCCTTAATGGCAAGTTTCACTATGCATTTGAGAGTAAATTTCATAATTATTTTAGTATAGAAAAGTTAACTGTGTAGCTGACAAATTTTGGTATCTTTGTACTTATTTTTAATATTTTTAATGTTATCTATTATACATGTCTGTCAAAAATTTTAGTCATTATTTTTGTTCTGGGGTTACATTGTTGAATATTTTCATTTAAAATTTCACTTTTACATCTTTTTATTTCTCAGAGTCATTTGCCCTGGCTTCACAGCTCCAACCCAGGGTTAGAAAAAGTCAGTGCAATTGTTTGGGAAGGTAATGACTGCAAGAAAGCTGAAATGTCTGTGCTTGAAATCAGTGGGATGATTATGAATCGTGTGAGTATTTTTCGTGTATTCTTATTTGAATGAAAATGAATGAGATAACATTTATTAAATGTATACTGTGTGCCAGGCACTGTGCTAACTTTGTAGAATTTATTGTAATTTATAAATTAATAGCTATGACATAGATAATAACTAGTTGTGAATTAATTTGTATATAAGTTTATCTGATAAATTATAAATCACATAGATATAAAATTAGGCATAAAATACAAAAGATAATAATTATGAATTTCTCTAAATAATATGTTGGATATTTGCTCTAGAAACTCACCTCATTTCTTCAAGCTACAGATACTTTTGACAAGTTCTTTTTCTGCCTATACTACATCAGTCTGTAATTTACAGAGTGATTTGTAATAAAGCCATAGCTCTTCTGTTAGTGTTTTAATACAGTTGACTTGGTGAAGGTTTCAAAAATCTAAAATTTTGCATGCAAAAAGCTTTTTCTTCAGCGATCACCTACTAGTTTCTGAAATTTTTATCTCAGATACTTAGAGGTTATTACAGGTATATAGTACTAGGTACTAACATCATAGCAGTAGAGCAGATGATTCTAGATAACTTTAAAGACTCTGAAGAAATGTGATACTTATACTCTGGAGCTTAAATTTTTATTTATATGTTTCTATTACTGGATCATGATTTCTTTTAGTTTTGACCTAATTTCTTTGGGATCAAGCATATTCTAGTTTGTAAAGTTGAAGTCTTTATGGAACGTTGTAACTTGTTGTCTTAGTTGTATATCTTTTTTGTGGAACAGGGATTAGAATTACTTGCTTTGGCACTTTGCCTATTCTCATCTCATCTTGCAAAATTGACTAGTGTTTAACCCCTCCTTACTTTTTTACCTCCTTTCAGTCTGCTTTATCCCAGCTTTTATTCTTTCATTAATATGTTTTACCATCTCATAATTGGATTTTAGTATTTGAGTCTTACTATATAAGGAGACAAATATTTGAAAGTTTACCAAATAGGGCATTGGATACTTTAAGAAGTACTTTAATGATATTTATAGAAGTATCCTTTAACCTAATTTAATGAGTTAATCATCAAATTGATGTTAGTTCCTTGAGAAAATCTACTGTTTTTTAGCTTCTTTTACCCACAGCACCTTGTACTATGTTATATACATAGTAAATACCCAGTAAGGTATTTTAAATGGTTATTGAATTTAACTGCCATGGATAGGAGAGGACCTCAAAGGAATCTATATTCTTGGATATCCATTTAATTCAATAAATATTTATAAAATACTGACTATATGCTAGGCACTGTGCTTAAGGTACAAACACAAAAAAGATATTATTCTTAAAAAGCTTACATTTTTCTGGGGGAGGAGAAGATACAACATAGACATAAATAAATATATGGTAACATGAATAGGAAGAATATTAACAGGTAGGGAAGGTATTCAAGGGAGGAAGATCATTCTTGAACTAAAATTTGTGGAGTGTGCTGTGTTGTTCCTTTCAAGTCAGATTCTAGAGGTAATCAGAAATGTGAAGGGTGTAGACACCTCCCCCTACCACCATTCGTCTTCCACAAAACAATACTTTGTATTAATATTCTGAAGACAGTAGGGGTTTATAGAGGAGAGTGACACCAGAAGTAGTAAGTTGCACATCTGGGGTTTCAGCTCATGTCCTGTGACTCTAAATTAACTGTTCTTTCTATTGCACCATGCTTTCTCCCATGAAAATCCTCACAGAGAAAGCCAATAGTGATTGGTAATCCAAGGTTTAGAGTTGTCAGGGCATGAATAGGACTGAGGGGGCAATTTTTAGTTCAACTGGTCAACTGTAGTATAGGAATATCAAATGAAAAGAATGAGGCCATAGTAGGGGTGATGAACTGAGAAAATAACAAGAGGAGTTTCAGTGTTCACAATCATGGAGGTGGCACAGTTATGGGTAATGATAAGATCCAAGGTGTGATCTCCAGGGGTGGCTGAAGAACATGACATGGATGGCAAGGTAGCAGAGAAAAGTTGTATAATTTATATATGTTTGTATGTATTTTGAAGTCCCCAAGTGTGAGGGCAGGATTTGAAGAGGAAGATTTTGAGCCAAGTGCTGAAAGGAGGAAGAGTGATCCAAAGACCAGTTTTTATTGTTCAGTGATTTTTCAGTCTTACTCTTTTCGACTTCCTTTGGGGTTTTCTTGACAGAGGTACTGGAGTGGTTTGCTATTTCCTTCTCCAGCTCATTTTGCAGATGAGAATACTGAGGCAAACAAACTTAGATGACTTGCCCAGCTCGAAAATGACTGATACCAGATTTGAACTCAGGAAGATGAATCTTTTCTGATTCCAGCTCAGCACTTTTTTCCACTGTGCCATGTCTCTGCCCCCCCAGTAGATTACAACAAAAGATACTAACAGATTACAACAAAGATCTAGACAGAGTAGGTGGATGGAATGAGCGTTAGAAGGGGAGTAGTTACATTGAGAAAGAAGCAAGGACGTGTACTTATGTATGTGTCTTTATCCAGCACACTGACCTACGGAGAAAAATAGTCAACTGCATACTCAATAGTGAGGCTAGGTATGTAGGGCCTTTGAAGAATTCATATTCCTTTGAGTACCATAAAATGGAAAGGGTAGGAGAAGATGACTTTGAATACTATAAAAATGAGGTATTTAGAAAATGTTCTACAACCTTAAGGTGCAACAGAAATACTAGCTATTTTTATTTTTAATCAACTCCATTTCTCATAATGAGCCTAATTAAAAAACTTAAAAATTTCAACATTAGTATTATATTACTACATATATCATAGTCTAACAACATAGTAAAGTAATTCCTAATATAAAGTGATTTTGAGATAGCTAACATTTTTGTATAAATAATATTACTTTTTTCCCCTGTAGGTCAACAGCTACATACCAGGCATAGGATACCAGATTTTTGCAAATGTGATTTCCCTTGTCCTGGGTTTCACTCCATTTGTTTTCCGGCTTTCCCAAGCTACAGACTTGGAACAGCTCACAGCATATTCTGCTTCAGAACTTTGTATCATTGCATTTGGTTCTAATGAAGACATCTTGGTTCTTTCTATGGTTCTAATAAGTTTTGTAGTTCGTGTATCTCTTGTGTGGATTTTCTTTTTTTTACTCTGTGTAGCAGAAAGAACTTACAAACAGGTGAGTCTGATCCAGGCTTCTCATTTGAGGAATAATGAAGGACTTTTTAAAGTGTTTGATATTTGAATTTACTTTAAAAAATTTTTGTCTAGATCTCTGATTTTATTGCTGTTGCCTCTCTTCAGCATGGAAATTTCCTTTATTGATTCAGATAGGCAATTTATATGCAGCTAATAAGAGACTTAAATAGGTACTTGAGAGCACAAGAATACAGTTGTGGGGGGAAGTAAGGAGACTGGATATCTAGTTTTTTTCTATGCACACCTAAACTATAGGGTTAAATAACTTGCCCATAGTGTCACGTAGCAGCTGTCAGAATAAAGACCTGAATCTAGATCTTCCAAACTCCAGGGCCAAGTTTCCACCCTGCTATGCCATGTTGTTTGTAAAATATTTTAGTCTATTTTATTACAATTAGAGTACTACTTAGAATGTAAACTCACTTAAAAACACTATGGAGAGGGACAGTGGAAGATCACTATCAATATGGCCTCATAAAATAGCAAAGAGGCAATGAAGATTTTTTTCTAAATGCCGCAGTATGCTTAGTGTGAGACCCTACTAAGCCTTGGCACTTTGAGAACGTTCATAGATAAAAGTGATTGCATACTTTATAGACAAAAGATGGAACATTTCTTTTCTAGCATTAATAACAATGGAAGCAGCACATTTGGACTCTTAACACCTCTTTCCCCAATGTGCTATGCGAGGACGTAGGCCCTAAAGAAGACATAGTTGAAAAGAAAAACCAGTTGGATCAGATCTGAGGGAGGGAAAGTAACAAAATAATGGATTACGTTACTGCCTTAAGTCAAATAAGAAAACAGTAGCCATTAGTCCATCCATAAAATCTCAGTGAAAATTATTTATACATGTCCCTCCAGGAATGGGTTTTGTGTTAAGGTAATACATAATTCTTTAATAATTTCAACCACATGGAAAACTCCAGTGACCCTCTTCTACTAATGTTAAGTCAGGCATAAAAAGCAGGTGCCATGTCACACCTGTAATTCCAGCTTTCAGGAAGCTGAGCCTGGTGGATTGGTAGGACTCAGGAGTTCTGAGCTGCAGTGGTCTAAGCTCATTGGGTATTCACACCGAGTCTACAGTTCACATGGAGAAACCCCTATGCGAGTAAGAGTACAAGCTGGTCCAAAGAGGAATGAACTGTCCCAGACTGGAAACAGCAGGTCAGATCAGAGTAGGACTGGGCCTGGGCAAGATAGGGACACTCAGTCTTTGAAAACAAAACAGGGAGATGTATGTCTGCCAAAGGTATTCATCCGTGTCATGGAAAATGTCCTGTCCTGTACAGCTTCTAAATGCAAGAGGAATTACCTATGAATGAGGTCTTCCATATATTCCTGTGGATGGATTAAAGTGTTAGTTGCCTCAGACTTGAGAAATGTGACATAGCATTTTCATTGAGTTCTACAAATACCTGAGTTAAACCTTTACAATCCATACAGGGAAAACTATTGGATGAAAAACAACTGCTGCCTTCTAGACTGTGCCACATTGAATTAGTAGTCCATTGACATTGATATACATCTCTAATATCTGTATCTTGGACAGACACTAAGGATGGTGAGCTAGGACTAACATTGAATAGGAGAGAAAGAATAAATTAGGTTACATTAGGGAAAAATCCAAGTCTTCATGATTGTATTATACAACCCATTTTTAAAAAACACAAATGTGTCCTTGTGATATTCTCTGCCAAATTTGGGACATCACAGTCTTATGGAGAATCCAATTTGACTGACCCAAAGGACAGTCAAAAGGTATGTAGTATTTGTAAGAAGCTGTTGCAAATATCCAGAAAGGATTTATCCTGAGGAAGTGGCATATATGACTATATTACTCATGAAAAGTAAAAGAACTTCAATAGATACTATAGCATGTTGGATAAGTTTTCTAGGGACAATCTGTGGGATAGATAAATTGGGAATAAAATCACACAGGATTAAAAGGCATGAGGAAGTTGCAATTTGCACCAATGGAAGGCACATCCTCATGGTTTCTGTAATGTATTGATATTTTCTTGTCTTGTTGAATTATAGTACTTAATCATTAAAGACAATACTAATAGCCTATATTTTGATTTTTCTTATTTTTCCTTGTGGTATTTTGGTTGACAAACAACATGGTAATGTTTTCTAGAGACTACTTTTTGCAAAACTCTTTGGACATTTAACATCTGCTAGGAGGGCTCGAAAATCAGAAGTTCCCCATTTCCGACTGAAGAAAGTACAGAATATAAAAATGTGGCTATCTCTTCGTTCCTACCTTAAGGTATAGTGGCTGTGATGACATGATTTTTGCAAGCTGGCTGTCTATGATTCTAATTCTCTTAATATATATCCAGGTATATACCATAATTTGCCATGCGAGTGTGCCACTAGTCGTAATATCCTCGGTGTATCTCTATCCAGATAGCTAAAGAGAAATTTGATTCATGGATTATTTTTTGCTAGTAATACTTAGAATTTCAAGCCTAACTAAAAAGTACATTATATACATACATGCTAAATATTATTACTATATTATATACTGTAATAATGTATGTTTTTTGTGTATTAACTTTTTGAATTCTTTCACATATATTGTCTTATTCGAGCCTCACAGTCCATCAGACAGCAAGATCTTAAAGACCTTAATTTATTTTTGTTTATATGAGTTGCTTACGTTCCCCACAAGAAATTTTTTTTCATAGCACAGCTACCATGAGCCAGCAGAGGGAGCCCACTCCTCATAAAAGACTCAATAAAAACTGACTGCAGGATCATTTCACTATTTTAAGCAACTCACTATTTTAAACAAGTAGGCAATTTAGAGTTCTAATCGGCATTCCTAAATCCTTTTTCATGCACTTTTTTAAGAAATGTTAAGAAATTTCTTCCAAAATTACTTAAGTTTCTGATAAAATGAGAGGTATTTGAATTATCTATAGCAAAGTAACCTTTGTTTTGAGTGAGGGAGGGCTGTGCAGGTCACCAGCCTCACTTCTCCTCCAGAGCCATCTGAATCCATCTGATACTCCTCAGGATGACCAGAGATGTCCCAGGATACACTGGGAGACCGTGGGCCCTTTAGGCCAAGGTCTTCGCAGGTACTCCCTTAGGGTAAGGTAACTCCCATTCATTGAATAGACCTGTTTAAGAAGCAGCCAGGCCATGGCCCCTTTAATGAGATCAAGAAAAACAAAGACATCAGGCTGGGTGGGAAACAGCAACAGTTACTATTGATAATCACTCTAAACCTATTGGGGTCCAGGAGCCCTTGCCAGGGGCCCCTTGGAGTCCCAGTTTCAGAGTGTAGTAGGTTTAAGTGCAAGTCATGTCATCATTTCTCTAATGGCATGGTCTTCTTCGGCAGCGAAGGACGAACACAAGCAAAGTACCCATTCTGAGGTTATTGTACTTATACATTAAGGTAGCCATATTTTCTACTTCATAGAAATAGCATAGTAGATAGAAAACTGTCCTGGAAGTCAAGAAAGACCTAGATTTAATCCCATCACTAACACTGACTTTATGACTCCGGGGAAATCCAACCTCTCATCCTATAAAGGCCAGTGGTATCACTCAAATGCAAGCATTGTACCATACGTAAATATCCCTGAGCCTGCTTATTGACTTAATTTTAAAATGTAATATTATCTCTATTTCATTGTATTTTATTTTGTTAAATATATTCTAATTACATAATCTGGTTCAGGCAGTGCACTTGACAGCGCTACTCCAGGCAACTGTAAGGCTATAAGCGTCAGAGAAGAATTAGCATTGACAGAGGAAAGTTTCTTTATCTAGGAGTTGCCTATACCAATGAAATCATATCTGTCTCCATACTTATTTAAAATATCCTTGAAAACTTAAAAGACTACTAGTATTTTTCTTAATAAAACTGATCCAGCAAATAGAAGTCATTGGACATACCTAGAATTCTCTTGCTTTCTGTGTTGTGGTCACAGTAAACTGCATAAAACGGCTAGCCTTGTACTTGTCTTTCTCTTATCTCTATCTACTGGATCTGTGATTTTTTTTTTTGTTGTTGTTGTAGGGAATTGCTGGTAAGGAGACTTCCTTCTATCACTGGCTGTGACTAACAGTTATATAGTATACTATCCTCATTTATATCTCTAATACCTCACTGACTTCGTTTGAATTTGTTGGGGGTATTCATACAAACTGAAGTCATACCTATTGCATGTTGCAGAGTTTCCACCTTGTTGCTGTAGAAGCACGACTTGGTGACAAGGCTTCAACAAGTTCTTCCCCATTTCACCTCCTAATGCTCACTAAGCCCATGTTAAGTTATAAATTCACGTTTCTATCAGTAAAAAGTTTTTGGGTTGTGTTACTAGTCAGGTGAATATATTACTTCTGGAAGTATACAGGATTGATAGCTCTACCCAACATAATCAGAACAGAAAATTTTGTTCAGCAGTGTCAATTAAAGTTTAAAAGGAATGCTAAGAATCCTATACTATATAAATTCCACTTTTTAGTGCTGTTACATATCCCTAGAAAATAATATCATTAAGTTATTGATGTTTATTGAGGCATTTGGACAACACAGGCAGCTACAATCAGTGTAAAACTAATGTTAACAAGTATATGTATTTTTAAAATATCATTTTCCTTCCTTTCAGCGTCGAGGTCCTCAGAGATCAGTTGATGTGATAGTTTCATCTGCATTTTTGTTGACTATTTCGGTTGTGTTTATCTGCTGTGCCCAGGTGAGTTACTTTCTTCTGTATAAATAACTATATGCAATCAAGTATCAGTGCATTCTCTTTCAGAAAACTTTCTAGGTAAAATAGTAAATACGATGGAAAAATGAAAAAATTCTAGCATGTCTTCATTATGTATTTTAGGTAACATGAATTAACGTGTTGAAGGACCCTTCCTACCTCTCTTCTCTCCCTGCCCCTCCCTTTTCCCCTGAGAAGGATCTGTTCTTTCCTGTATAAGTTATATTGCTTGGTACTAAGCTCAGGTCAACCACTTCTCTTAAATTCAAGGTGCATATATTGTTCCATGATAGATGTGTTATTATTTTGTATGGTATTTAGCATAGTGTAACTGCTACCTCTTAACTACTGTTCATAAATGCATTTCTATACCTCTATATTATTTCTACCACTGGTCACATATTTTGCAGTAAAGAACTATGTAAATGAAATGTATCCTTTTAATATTATCATGGTAATTTTTTTCATAGATACCCAGTATAATGAAAGATGTAGTGAAAGTCATTGAAGTTGTCATTCATTTAAATTCTTTTGAAAGTGCAAAGGTATAATTTATCATCACTTGTAAAACATTTTTTAAAAATAGCAAGTTGAGAGAATATGGTAAAATTAGTTTTTAAAACAATTCTTTCAATGTCCATTAAAACTTCAGTTTAACATTTTGCCTGAGAAATAAAATTTAACATAAAAACTATTTTAAGCCTTGTCCAAAAGTACTTCATTCTGAAGTAGAGAACATTCTAATGAGGTTTTTGTATACTTATTTCTACTTCGGAGAAGATAAATTATTGATAAGCACAATGGTTTATATTAGCCATTTAATATATATATAGATATATACAGATGCCACAATTGATGGGTATAGTATGTTAAAAAAAACTTGTGTGTATAATGTACACAATTTTGTAATGTTCATAGGATCATAGGATTTAGAGCTGGAAGAGGACCATAGAGATCATCTAGTCCAACTCCCTTATTTGACAGATGAAGATATTGAGGCCCAGAAAGGGGAAATGACTTACTCAATCATACAGCTAGTAAGTTGCAGAGCCAGAATTTGAACCCAGGTCCCCTTACGCCAAATCTATCTTTTAAGAAATGGTTTGCAGCCAAACTTAATTGCAGCAAACTAATAACTAGCAAAGAGATACAGGGATTATGCATAAACATTCACATGGAAACTAGGGTCTCATTCCTTTTAAACTGGAATTTACTATTTTCCTTACAGTAAATGATATTAATTTGAATCATAATTGATTATTCTTTCTTTTGCCTATGGATTTTAGTTGCTTCATGTACATGAGATCTTCCTTGATTGTCACTACAACTGGGAACTAGTGATCTGGTGTATCTCTTTAACACTTTTTCTTCTACGATTTGTTACTCTTGGATCTGAAACAAGCAAAAAATATAGCAATACCTCAATATTACTTACTGAACAGGTGAGACTCCTTATTTAATATGTATATGTTATAAATTAATGTCTAAAATTCATTAGTCACTGCAGGTTTTTCAAAGCACATATATAATAGAAGTGGTTATATGTATTTATTTTCAGAGCAATTTTAATGCTATAGAACTATTTCATTCTGATAACTTAGTAAAGCACTTGATTGTTCATTCTATTTAGGCTATATCTTTTTTCTTAGTTTCCATTTGTTTAGAGAGTGACACATCTCACTCTTGTTTTTAAGAAATTACAGGGGCACGTATGTTATGCAGAAGAGTAGAACAAGTACATTTAGCAGATAAGAGTTTTTATTGAGCCAGGAACTTGTTTATATTAAAGCCTGACGGCTTCAGATGGTTATGTTTAGTGTCCATTAACCTTTTGTAAATTTTTGTCAACTTTTCACGAGTGATAGAAAACTTAAAATTTGAGGGGAAAAAATTGTATCTTAAAAAGCTCATCTAAATGTTACATCTGCTATATATGAATGATACTTTATAAAGTTTATCAGATACTTTTACATATATTGTCTCATTTAATACTCACCAACTTCCCTCAGTATTAGCATTTTTAGTATTAAATATTCAGTATTAGCACAATTAGCATTAGCACAAGTATTTTATCTTCATTTTATAGGTGAAGAAACACAAAGCTCACAGTGAATAAGCAGTTGCCCAAAGTCACATGACTAGCGTATGGTGTAACATGTACTACATCCGTTGTCTTCTGACTGTTAAGCTTGTGTTCATTCTGCCATGTTGTACCATAAAGAATGGCTGCTTCTTCTGCTTGATGGGGTACTGAGGATGAATTTCATATCTACATTTATAGAACATATTACTAAGTCAGAAAACCCAAACTAGTTTATTGACTTTAGTTCCTATAAAACCTTATTTATTCTTTGACTGTACATGGTTCTGTGACTAGACTAATTTTAAAGTTAATTCATGATTTTATCTTTTAAAAAATGTTAAGTAAAGTGGTTTTTAATTGATCCTTTTTGTTAGATAAACCTGTACTTGAAAATGGAGAAGAAACCTAATAAAAAGGAGGAACTGACACTAGTTAATAATGTCTTGAAACTTGCTACTAAATTATTGAAGGTAAGAATAAAATTGAAATTAGAATATAACATACATCTGTATGTGGTGGCATTATTTTACATCTTGTTTAGTTTTCTTCTGCTTTTCATCTTGATTAATAGCCCTTAAATTCTTCAAAATATTTGTAGTTTATTTTCGAGCATATCATATAATTTGTATGCCTTGTTAGAGGTATTTCTCCAATGTCATAGTTTATCATTATTATAAATGTATAATTGCTCAGATCTGAACTTAGATGTTGAAAATAAAGAAAATTCCTTATTGATTTGAAAAGCTTTTTTCATTTTATATTAATTAGAATTATTAATTTCAGCTTAAAAGAATATATAGTTATCACAGTACATATAACAGTACAAAGAGTGTGTTGAGTAGGAGTGAGATATTTGTGTCACTTTGCCCAAGACCACTGGGAGATTTGCAGATTACTGAACTTTCCTGAACCTCAGCTTTATCATAAGCAAAATGATAGAGAAATACTCTTTATGATGATAGAGTATATAAAATATAACTTATAGAGACATAGAAGAGACATATATGAAGACAGTTTCAAAATTGTTTTGACAGAAGTCATATAAGAACATTTTCTGCTTATGGTTAGTTCAAGCAATTGTGGTTAAAAATGGTAATTCCTTCCCAAACTAACTTTGATATTTAATTCCATACAAATTAATTATTTCATTGAATTAGGTAAAGTCATATCCATGTTTCCATACAAATTTTAAAAGTATCAGGAACTTTCGAGGAGATTTGTGTTCTTGTTGGGTTTTTTCCCCATTGATTCTGATTACAACGCATTTCAAATTGTCTTGCTTTTTGTGGATAACAATGGAGCCTGGGGCCTTCACTTGGTTTTCTCTTTTTCTCACTATGCAACTAGCTCATTTTTTTTTCTTTCTGGGCACATTTTCTTATGTAATTTCATGTATAATGTGTTGTAGCTGTTGCTACACATCATGTGTTCCTCTAGTTACCCTTTGAGTGATCTTCAGCTTCATTTATTTGGAGATTATAGTGTAGTATTCAGAGATTGAAGACTATCTGGGGGGGAAAGAATAGAGAAATAGATCAAGGGAAGGGAACCAAGAACCTAATGATTATTAAATATTTGACAAACTCACTAAGGAATAGAATTAATCCAGTTTGACAAATATTTTGTTGACAAATAGTTTGATAAATATTTATTTAGTACCCAGTGTGTGCAAAACACTGAGATACAAAGGCTAAAGTGAGATAGTCTTAGTCTTCAAATACTGCTAAATAAAATCTGAGAAAACTGTATCGCTATACCACCAAAAAAGGAGTTTAGAAGCACACCACGATAAAGTCTTAACCAGAGCAGTGATCTAAATTTGAGGGTGGAAAATTAAAGACCTTGTATAAAAATAAATAGTTTATTTCCTTTGACTATAGAAAAGAGGGATTCTTTCTTATCAAACTAAAGGGAAGAAATCATTGGAGATGAAATTGTACAACAAAAAACATTATTGTCTGAATGAAAGGAAAAGAAACATTGGAAGACTGCTTGCAGTAAATTCATTGGATAAAGTCAGGGTGGCTCAGGGAAAAGACAGTTGGATTTGGCGTCAGGAATACTTTCACACTGGCTGCATGACTGTACTAGATAGCTCTCTAAGAATAGTTGATTGTATGTTGTAGAATTCTGTAATTATAGAATGGTTGCTGCCCTGCATTGGTAAAGAAAGTTTTTTGATCATGAGTAGTTCTCTATCCCAATGAAACATAGGTCCAGCCTCCAAAATCCACAAGGAATAGACACATAATTATAAAATTGCTCTCCAGTGCAATAATGATCAAAGAACAGGACCAAAGAAGGAAGTTTGAACTGTTCATTATTTGAAATAGTGCTCAAGTTCCATAATAATAACAGAAGTGAAATCAAGACAACTGTAAAAA